>VXBJ01004658.1:926701-982816 GCA_013400055.1 Nycticryphes semicollaris | reverse complement strand
AAAAAAAAAAAAAAAGAGGTCATAATATCACTAATAAAAAAGATGTGATTATAATATAACAAATACTCTATCACATTTTCTGTCAGAACTGCACACCACAATGTTTGCTGACCTCCAGTGGATAGACTACAATATTGCAGTCGTGTGCAAGAGCTTTTTCCCCTTGTAGTTTATTTGAAATCTGAATAAAAAAAAAATTAAAATAATAAAATATGTCAGCTTATATGTTAACATAACTTTTGCAAAAGTCATGTATTTAGGAGTTACTACAGATGAAAGTATAAGGTTTTCAGTCTATGAACACAAAGAATAAACTCATATTTATAAAATATTAATAAATTAGTATGTTAGCATAAACACATAACTTTAAGCTGGATGGGATGTTTGTATACTACAGTTTACAAGGGATATTTTTCAGAGTCACAAGTCATAGCAATTTTCAACTGTTATTTTTTAGAGTAATTTGTATTTTCATAACAAACTATTAAACCCTATTGATTTACTGTACATGTATGGATTATGGCCCATAGCTGAGAATACTATAAACTCAAGTAAATATTATGCTTTATGTTTAGTTTTTTAAGAAACTCCTGGGAGAATTTTTTAACAGCCTAGTATATAATTATTAAATTCTTATGACATGTCACATTTCTTATACTAGCTAAACAAGTCTTGCCAGACTAACTTATGATATTGTCTTCATGGATTTTTTAAACTGTGAAGGCTTTCTTTTATGCGTCCATTTCTTGTTCATGTTTAAAGGACCTTTTTTTACTGTTTGGGAAAGATGGAAGATTGACTGCACTGCTGTTACTAGAAAACTGAACAAATTTTAACTGAGGATGAGTTTTAAAAGTGTTTCTTGTAATTTCCTGGGATATATTTACCGATTTTTTTAATTTTTTTTTTCCTTTTTGTGAGTCATAAACACAGACAAAGATTTTATATACCTAGGTATACACACATATTCGTATGTGTATACATAGGGAATGAGAAGCAGCTGGAAAGCAGTACAGCTTTTGTTTCTGGCCATGCTGTTCTGAGGCAGGAGCGATACAAAAACAACACAGGGAGTTTATACCACAGGTCACATTTCTCTGGTTTTGAGGGACTTGAGGACCATCCAGGAAAAAGGCAGCAAAGTAGTGGTCAAAGCAGGTCATGAAATGAAGTACAATACAATTAATGGAGAACTTAAATTTGTATTAAAAGCTTGTTGTGGTATTTTAACTTCCTCCCTGCATCTTTGTTCTGGCACAGTTAATACCTAACACTATGTTCATGCAATTCTTCCTATGTTTCACCGAATTGTTTTGCTGATATTCAGTTGTGGTGATAGGCCTTTAATACTAAATAGAAAGGTTTACACACTTAATGGTGCGTTTAATTTCATCACAGGAACTCTGTCCCTTAAAAGCTGGTTTCTCCCACAGCAACTCTCTACTTTTAGGCAAAATTAATATCAATGTATTCGTACATTTCATAGAGGTTCAAGGGTATGTGTCAAAAAGGATTCACTACTCTGTTCTTTTTGGTGTAAGTTTTTGTGTCAAGCAGTAATTTGTGTCCTTTTCTCACCTCAAGAACTACTGGGTATAGGGAGGTGCCAAATCCAATGTCAAAGGTTAGCATTTGAAAACATTGGCTGCATCTGAAATACAGAAATAAAACAGGAATCAGATTTAGTGAGGTTAGGTACCGTTGTGAAATATCAAATCATAGAATCATTTAGATTGGAAAAGGCCTTTAAGCTCATCAAGTCCAACCATTAATCTAACACTTCCAAGCCCACCACTAAAATGTGTCCCCATATATGCTACAATGACATACAGATACAGGTCCAGAGAATGCCCACACAAACATATGCACATAGGCCAAGAGACAGCACATGATACAGACTAAATAAAATTTCTCAGAAGAGCCAGTAGCATTAAACATAGATAAATCCAGATTGTGAGCTGTTGAAAACAGTGCTATATTAAAGTATATTTATAATGTTGACTTTTAAACCAGTGAGGGAGGTGAACTGCGCTGGAGGAGGAAATGTCTTTTGATGAGAATGAGGTCCTGCAAAAGCTTTGAAGACATTTGGAGGGCAACAGATAGTGAAACTCTCTGGGGTCACTGAAGCAAGTGTTGTGCGGCAGCTACGAGGATGTTTGAAAGCACGGGACAAGCAAGTCTTGGGTTACATAAGCAAGAGATCCCTTTGGTAAAAAAATGTTAGCGTTTGGACCACTGACACAATAGCTTCATCCCTGTTACACTCCTCTCCTCCTCACTACACTTTCCAGTCATAATGTAATCTTCACTCCAACATGCGTAAGTCAAATAATGAACTTTATATTACTACTACTAAACCACCTGTGTTCTCAAATAGCTTTATAGAACATATAAATGTAATAAATAGTAATGTAGTCAGTATTTATCATAAAACTGTCAGGGGTGTGGCATAACATATATAGAACAAATACTAATTTTAATTAAGAAAAATATTACATAATAAAGGTTGATGTATATGTAAGAACTGTAACACTAATAGAAGTTATTACAACGATTTAACACCTACAAAATGTCACTGTTGCTGCCTCAGTGTATTTCGTAAGGTACATTTCATAAAGTATTCTACAGAGTCTCTTGTCCAGATTGCCTGCCGCAGCCATTTGGGCCACTCTAACATTAAATATTTGACATATGACAGAAGGCTCACTGAAGAGAAATACAGATTTATATATGTTAACTATCCCCATTGTGAGAGATTTATGATTATTTGTGCTGCTGGAAACACTTCATCGGGACATAGCATCTGGTCCTAAGTATTCATTATAACCTTCTCACAAACTAGAAACACTGTAGATTTTAAAGAGTTTTACTCCTTAAATGCAGCATGTCCTCACTTTATAAGGAAGTATGAAATAGAGGGGATTTTTTAATTTTATTTTAGGAGTCATGCGTCCTCTACAATATTTATTCTGTTTTAAGGAGCTATCTTGGCAATAGCATAGCAATGACCACTGCAAGTCACTTACTGATTGAAATAATTTGGTCCTGAGGCAGATGATTCACTGAAGACCTCAGTTATAAGCAGAAGTTTGCTTATAGCTTCCTTCATGTTGTTGAAGGCTTGCTGGGGAGAACTGCTTTTGAAGAGTATCTCAAAAAACCTTTGCAGCTGTGAACGAGATTGAATATATTTTTGAACATTTATAGTAAACCAGTGTTTAAGATCATAAATTAAAAAACTGGTAGAAGTAAAAATTGCCTTAGAATGCCGAATTCAGTTCTTATTTATTTGCACAGTACAGTGGCATGAAAATATCCATGCAGCATACTAGTAGAGTATGACTTTTTAATAAATAAGTGTATCAGAAACAAACTCTTTATTAACAGTTTTCAAAAATATTGCTCTCGGTCTGAAAGTACTTTGATAAAAACTTTTGCTGTCAACTGATTCTAGGCAATGGAAACCACAAACACTTATTTCTTCAGCAAGTAATGGCACACTCAAAGTAAAAGCCTTCTCTCTTGTTAACATCCTGCCCCAAGGGCTACCGCACTTGACCTTGACTAAGAATCCTTACCTCAGGTTACCAAGCTGTAAATAGAACAAAGAATAAAGATGTTGAAAAAATGATCAGCCACTGCAGCCTGTGTTTTGACTGAACTCTTGCACATCCTGAGGTTTTCAGACTGGTGAAATCTCCCAGTGAAATATTCACTGGCCTGCATGACACTGCCCTCAGCTGCTTTCAGCACTCATGTAAATTCACCCATTGCACCACTTCAGATAGAGATCCAGGGAAACTGGAGCAACACAGAGCCCCAGTGAAGAGTGGGACATGGTCAGGTTTTGTTACATCGGAGTCCTCTGTGCTAAGAAAGGCACTGCCTTTGAACCATATATCCATTAGAGTTATCACATGGCACAGAACCCAATTAATGTCTGAACTATGTAAAACTATCAGATAATTTAGTAGTACTACATTGCCAAACAGATACATTTACATAGTAAAAAAGTACGATCTTCAGAGATAAAGCACACAAAGTACACAAAAAATGTGCTTTGCATTGATATTCAGAAAAGAAAAATTTCAGTTTAATTCCAGGAATTTAGCTACTAAATTGAATAGAAATGTCATTACATATGTTCTATTATCACCCACTTATACGTGTCCCACAGGGTTAACATGATGGAAGCATGCAGGCTTCTGTACACAACCCCACTGGGAACTGATGCAGTTCATCTCTCTAGCTGCCTTTGACTACTACAGTCATAAGCAAGTATCCACACCAAATGGTTTAATCACACCTGGCCTTTAGCAGAAATCTGTAACAAGGTTTAATGTGATATTTTGGCTCTAAAGCATGATCACAGAAACACAGAATAGTTGAGGTTGGAAGGGACCTCTGGAAGTAATCTTTTCCCACCTCTCTGCTCAAGTAGTGTCACCTAGAGCCGGTTGCCCAGGACTATGTCCAGGCAGCTTTTGAATACCTCCAAGGATAAAGACTCCACAAACTCTCTGGGTATCTTGTGCCTGTGCTCCGTCACCCTCAAAGTAAAAAAAAAAAGTGTTTCCTGATGTTCAAAAGGAACCTGCACAACCTTTCAGTTGTGCCCATGGCCTCTTGTTCTGTCACTGGGCACCACAAAAGAGCCTGACTTTGTCATTCTTACAGCCTTGCTTCAGGTGTTCACGCACACTGATGAGATCCTCCTGAGCCCCCAAGAAGCTTCTCCAGGCTAAACAGTCCCAGCTCTCTCAGTCTCGATTTGCCAGTCTCTTAATCATCTGAGTGTCCCTCTGTTGGATTCTATCCACATTCCTCTTGTAGTAGGGAGTCCAGAACTTGACATAATACTCCAGGTGTGCTGTAAAGTCAGACTGCTGGCTAATGGTTGCCTCAGTGTCCACCAAGACTCCTATGCCCTTTTCTTCAAAGTTGTTTGCCAGCTGGTTGGCCACCAGCATATACTAGCATCTGGGATTGTTCCTTCCCAGGTACAGGACTTTGTGCTTCCCCTCGTTGAACTTTTTGAGATTCCTGTCAGCCCGTTTCTCCAGCCTGTTGAGGTCCCTCTGGACGAAAGCACAACCCTCTGGCATATCACCTGCTTCTCCTAGTTTTGTGTCATTAGAAGATGCACACTGTCCCATCATCCAGACATTTAACAAAGATGTTGAACAAGAACGGACCCAGTAGAGATCCTTGGGGCGCGCTGCTGGTTACTAGTGATGTGTTATGAAGCATTCACTGTGCTGACAGCAGGTCTTACAACATAATTCTGTGCAATCTAGTCCACAGAATTTTCTAAACAGCGTTGGAGCCTCCCCATGTGAGCTTGAATACTGCAAAGCACGCTAGTCTGCATTGGCATAGGTGAATGGCTTTCTGTTTCTTCAGGCAGCATATTGCCTCTAGGTGTTATGAGTACTTTCCACTTTCCTTTTCAAAAAATGTTGTATCATTGCCTAACGCCAGCCATGGGAAATGCTTGACTATGCTGCTAACACTGATCCCCCTTTGCTTTTTTCTCTCTTCAGTTCCAGCAATTCCATTCAGTTGTGCTGGTAAATAACTGGTGTTTAGGAAGCTGATCTGCCTGTCTTCCTGTTCTTATCACCTCTGTTTTTATTCTACCAAGTGGTTCCCTTCCCAGGCTTTACTGACTTCCCCCATACACAGGTCTTCCAAGTACCTGGGACTCTTTCTCCTCTTTTTGATAAAGATATTTAAAATGCCAGTAGGAAAAAAATGACAACGGTATTTATGACTAAAGTTACAAGATTAAATTCTGACTGACAGGAAACTGCAAAGCAAAGGTTGCACATACAGCCTCAACTGTGCCCTTTGGATACTTGTATCATGTTGAAATCTTGAATTACATCACACTGTATTTTTACGCTGTAGAAAGTTTTCCATGTTTACCACAATTCCATGAGCCTCTAGGGCAAAAGAGCCCCAGAGCTTCTATTTAGAAAGAGATTATGCAAATCCTCAGATCCCACTCCATTTCATTGCCACAACAGGCGATATTTCCCAAGGTCTAATATCACTAAAGCTGTGTTTCTCCTGGAGAGCAGTACAAAGAGTAAGAACAAGAAGCTGCACATTTTTCGAATTAGTTCTGATTTAGATTAATCTGAGTGAAATTGTCCCATTTCAGTTCCTTGTTCAGGCCAAAATCAGTCAATTAAACTGTTCATGTGAAATAAAAAGTTTAAAATGAAGACTCATCTCACCAAGGTGGGACTTCTTGGTGGTTCTTCAGCGGACTTCAGCAACTAATTTCCAGCATCTCTCCCAGATCATGGACATCACTCACATTCCTGCTACACTGGCTTGTACCTTTTCTCTGATCTCCTAAACCTGCAGTGGGTATTGAGGGCCTAAGTGAGAAGTTGTGTTATCTTGCTGCACAGGGAATATAAGGACTTGCAAACTTTTATAAGGAGGGATGGTATTACTGGAAGGAAGGGAAAGAGGGACAGAGAAAGCCCCATTAGCTCATTTGTTCCTTACTGTAAATCAAATCCTAAGCACTTCAACACAAAGGATATACAATGCATATATTTCTAGGAAGAATTGATGAAAGACAAGCAGATTTGCCCTATTTGCACTCGGAGCATGCTGTTGGCTATGATAGCCAACTGTTACCAACACAAAAGACATTAAAATGCAGCTGGCTTCTTCTAGGTACTGCTTTTTAGTTACAGCCCTCTTTAGCCAGGCTGGAAAAGAAACATTGCTCAATAAGTTCTCATTAGGGGATATCAGGTTTTAGGACAATGTTTATTCTAAGCCAAGGACTGAAAATAAATATTTAGTCAGGCTGGTTCAGGACCAATGCAGACAAGAGATGAATACTTCAGGTTAAATTCCAATTAATGAAAAAAATTTCTATTTAAACAAATTGAAGTTAAGTATGACTCCTAGAGATTCTACAGGATTCTCAGGAACTGATAGGGAAAATGTAAAGTGCATGAATTAGGGATGACAAAGTGTGAAAACCCCAGCAGCCACAGATTCTTCTGAATGTGCTCAACAAAGATACTTAAATAGTTGTGTTCAACTGAATAATATTAAAGTCACTGAGCTGAAGTTTTCTTCAGATGATAGCCACTGATGCTTGTTCTCTCATCTTCAGAGGAAACAGGCTACCTGTCCAGCAAGATTCAATGTCATTATTGATTGAATGTGATCATAAGCAGCATTGAACTGTGAAAAGAGGACAGAATGGGAAAAACTGGTGGCAATCACAGGAATTTAGTCTGGGAGAAAGCTGACCTCTGGCTGGCAAATTTTTAAGCAGAGGAATAGGGATTAAATTTTAGTAGGCTATAAAACTTAACACAGACATGCACATATATTTTGTACAACGACACCATTGTATACAGAACTGCACGACTTCTCAGGAGCTTGAAGATGTTGGATGCATACAATTGGAGGCATGTTCCACATATTTATGTAATGCCTTGCAGAAGTGTGTAAATGCAGTCAAATTACATGGATCAAGCACATATTTTCTGTAAGGACAGAATGAACTAGAAATATTATTAAGATTAATTTTAACTCATTGACCTTTCTCTCACTGATAACTACATTTGCTTTAGGATAAGCCACTGGGAAAAAAAAAAGATTTGGCTAACCCAATATTAATTTTACAGCACTTTTTCTCAACCCGCTCTGACATCCACTTTTTAAAATCTGCAGTCATTAAAATCATTAAAATAAGGTTTATGATCTCAGTGACATGGATCCCTTTGGCTCCTCAAAAATACACTGAACCATCAGTTAAAGGTCTGACACAATGAAAAAATTGCAATTTAATTGATAAAGGAATTCTGATTTGCAAGCTTTATATACAGAGCCAGGGGACTGAAGGAGAGTGGAAGAGTGTGGCACCCACAGGGCTGGATGTTATGGTGACAGTAGTAATTCTCTTGGGAGGATTTTCCTCTGGCGATTTTCCTGCAAATTAATTTCTGGGGCAGCTAGCTGAATAGTCAGCTGAGGCTTGCCCTGAGAAAAAGTAAAAAAATCAACTGTAGCCATTTTTCTGAAACTGCCTTCTGGCTCGTTCCTGGCACAGTCTTGCCTCCTGATGAGACAAACAAGAAAGATATTCCTTAACTAACCTTAGGAATGGCAATAAATGCAAACTTCCATCGCATACCTTCACTGACTACATTGATTAGCCTTCTGTTTACTGTAACATGCATTCAGAAGACAATTTGCTCAGGTGTCAAAATCTGTAGAGGAATCCCACCCTACAAGACTACACGGCTCATGTTTACATATGAGCTAAATGTCTAGGTTCCTTTTATACCCTGCTGCAGAACACAGACGCTTGAAGAGCATGATTTATGCCATCCTAAGGTAGACACCTCAAAGCAGTGACATTAATTGCAATCCAAAACTGCTCTGTTCCTCCAGTGACTGCACAGGGAATCTAAATGAGACACCAAAGACAGGTAGGAGATATGCTACAGGGATGTTCACACAGCCCACCACAGACAGCAAAACCTGTGTTCCTGGAATATACAGGACTGTCTGGGAGGATATTTGTCCCAGACTTATCATGATAAAGAGGAAGGCGACCATTAACAAGGTTAAACAGTAACCAGGAAATTACAAAGTAACTTTTGAAACAAGGAAGTAGTCAGCTTGGAAATAATATAAAAACAGCATGAAAATTTGCAGCGGGGGGAGAGGCTTTAGGGTGGAAACAGCAGCAGTCAAAACCCGGTCAGGCAGAGCCAGAAGTCTGCCTGCTGGCAACACAGCAGCTCTAGAGACAGCAGGGGATTCCAGGGTGTGAGGATGGGCACAGGTCCTACATAGGTACGTGTGAAACGGGCACACACAGGAGCTGGAGCCCCCATGTCTCCAAGCAGAGTTTCATGCAGGAAAGGAAGCTGCACCCCAGGAGAGGGGGCTGTGTTTGTAGCTCCTGCTGCCTGTGAGACAGGGTCAGGGTAAATGTGAGTGAGTGGGTGGGTGTGACTACAGCTCCACAGGGTATTTATGGCAGGATGTTTAGAAATGTGCAACGTTTATTAACATTTTTGACTATTGTATCATACCTGTTCTGTTACTGAAATTGATGGTGAGTGTGTTATTATTACTGATTGCCAGTTAACTACATATCAACAGTTAGACACTTCTATTCTGACTTTGGTTAAACAATGTGAACTCATCGATTTTTTCCTGCAATGCTGTCTCACCTTTAGAGGTGTAGCTGTGCTCTGAACTTACCCAGGAGGCAAGGAGGTAGAAGATAGGAGGGCATTGGGGATGTTCAGTATTTCAGTGTAATTTTGAGGTTTATATATTTGGATTTGGTGCACTGTAATTTCAGGATTTGTGAATAGATTGAATGAATAGATTTCAAAAGAACTTTACTGGTTACTAGTTGTAACCTTCAAAACTAGACAGCAGACAAAACTACCAGGGTCATACCTGAAAGCATGACCTTTGGTTTCAAAAAATTATCCTTTTTGTAGTAACGTGTTCTGCTATGTATCGGAGCTGTTTGCTCTCGTTCTCATCAATTGGATCTGCAGAGTCTCAAAAGACTTAAGGTAATTGCCTCTCCTTGAAAATAGCTGATGATGCTTTCACTTGAATCAATTCAATCAATCTCTGATAAATTTCAGTATAGTTTGTGTACTTTCAGTTAATTTTTGTACATTCATTCTCCTTACTGGATCTACATCTGATGAAATCTCTTCACCAAGTTCAAATACTTCTGGGTGTATGTAGTCATCCATAGATAAAAGAATACTCATTTGCACACAAACAACAATCTCTTTAAAAATATGTATGGAGGTATCTAAGATGTCTGCAAGAACACAGACTGACTCCACATAGAAGGCCAGAAAAAACATATTCTGCAGTGAAAGTATTTCCTATATTGCCTGCTAGTATGGACAGACCTCCCCACTGATCACAGTATATAGAAAAAGTCATTAAGACAGGTAATAGGAGAAAAATGTACCCATAATCAAAACAATGGTTCTGGAATACATCACAGAGAAGACAGTGCAGTAATTTATCATAAGTTTATAGTGTTAGCTTTAGGTAGGTCTGTTTATTCAACCCCTGATTTATTGTTATGATGTGCCATTTGGCTGCAGCACTAACATTGCTTTTGATGGAGGAAACCACAGTATTATTCAGTTATTTTATACAGTAAATTTCCCACTTATGTATTTTTTTTTCTTTACATAAGGCTTTTTAAAAGAGATTTTAATTAATAGTTCAGGACAAAACCCCTCTTATCCCTTAACATTTTAATAATTTATTTACATGGAGGAGAAAAGGCCATCTGAGAAAGGTTTCCTCTAAAGATCTTTGCTCTTAAGATTAAGTCCAAAGACAAAAAAAACCCCACTCACTAGCTTCAGCAATTACTAAATTAGGCCCTTGACTGAGACTGAACTAAGAACAGTTTCCCAACGTTGCATCAACTTCTTAGTAGAAAAGTAAAGGTGATTACTAACAGAATTTCCCAGCTCGCTGTGGGAGAAAAAAATGGATCAGCTCAACTAAGACAAGCTGGACAGCAGAAAGGGAAAGATGAGAAGAAAAGTCAGGATAATAGGAGGTAGCACTAGGGAAGTTGGGAGTCACAGAGGCGTGATTACAGAGCTGCCTGGATTGAACAGTCAGAGCAAGAGGATCTGTGGACTAGGAGAAAAGCAGGGAGCTAAGAGCCTGGATAATGGTGCAAAGACTTACTTATGACATAGCCACATAATGAATAATCAATCTAAGATCTCACTAGCTAAACTGGGATGTTCATAATGTGAAGAGCAGAAAAGAACTCCAGGAAGAATTTTAACATTATTTGTGCACTTCATGACAGATTGGCACAGATATAGAGAAGGTAAAGAAGGAAGGACTACCCATTCTTTTTCTTAAGACAAGAATTAGGGATATGAAATTAAGTAATCAGGTAGAAATTTTAAAGCAAACAAATATTCTTTCTCAAGCAACATATAAATAATCTGTAGAGTCTCACTGCCGCAAGACATTGGGAAGACCAAAAAGCATTAATGGAGATCAATAATGGAGAGTTGCATGACATAAAAGTCCACTGGAGTTTATTAAACATAAAGACAGATATTTCACTTCCAGTTTTGTGTTTCTAACCTTGCAGCTTACCAGAAATAGTTACAGCCTGCCTAGGGTTGAGTACCACTTTATGATTGTCCTGTTATACAGTTTCATGATACTTTCTTGCCTGGTTGCTGCCAGAAACAGAATGTCAGACTAAGCATGTTTTTGACCTCCCCCATTCCAGACAGACTTTCATTCTTACATCAGTGTAAAGAGAAATATAAGGACAGAAAACAGAGATGGTGGTTATGTTATGCTGCATTACAGCATTTGATTCTCTACACGGGCTGCTTGCAATAACAGTGAAATGCATATGCTAAATTCTTATAGAATCAAATGAACACATTTAATTTGGTTCCCAAATAACTCTGCCATCTAATTAAGAGTTGATGGTAATCTTCTTTTGTATTTTCTCCTGCTAAGTGACAGGGCAAGAATAAGGAATTCAAAAATAAAACAAAGGGTAAAAATTGCACGGCTTTCTGCTGTTCCTAAGCATTTTGCTCTTTATCTGTCTCTACGTTTGCATTCTATCTCACATTAAATATCCGTGTCCACTACTTGAAGCAGTATCAAAACTGGCCACTTGAGGGCAATGCTGTAACCTAATTTTCACAGTTCGGCTCTAAGCCAGACCTCCGTGTCATATTAAAAGATGTATTTCCTGGGTAGGTGGAGGTCCAGTTTTATTTGCATATACGCTAAGTATAAAATATATTTCTCTTTACTCAAGTTTCTAAATGCTTAATATACAGAGAGAGAACTTCAGCACGAGTTACAGTGACTTACAGCACAGCAATCTTAACAGTACACTGCTTTAATAAATTATGTTTACTTCACTGCGCAGCTGGAAATTCACTTAAGAACAGAGGTTCAGCTAAGGGTACCGAGGGTTATGCAAGAGCACCAGTCAAGGAATTCAAATCCAAGAGGCACCTGACTGTCTATTTTGGAAGGGCAAGGGCAAGATGAGCCAGAACAGGGGCTGTGGGAAGATGCTGACAGCATAGAAGACCCTTCGCAGATGACGCAGGACGTGGCACACCTAAAGTCTATGAAAGTGCATCCCTTCATTAAGAACTAGGACCAGGTTTGGAAAGGTTAATAGCAGGGCAAAGGAAGCACTTTGCCACATGTTAAACCTTGAGATAATGAATCATAAATGACTGTTTTGCACATCAGCTTCTATAAAACAGAAGATTTATACAGGGGCCAGCCTTCTGCTCAATACACATGCATAATGTCAATTAACACAAAGGGAGTTATTGCATACATTGACAGAAGCCCATCCCTTAATTGATAGCATATGCAAAATAGAAAGCTTCTATTTTATTATTATTTTTTCAAAGCACAGATGGTCTAAACAAGGGGTTTCCAAATTTCCTCAAGGAAATAAGGCTATAATGCAAGTCTCATATCAAAACATTTGTGTGGCAGAAAGCCATTCTCGCCCCTGCATTTCCTGCATCTTCCAAACTAGGGCCCAAATGTAGTTGCACTTTTGTCACTCCTTGACTACACAAAATCCTCATGCCAGCACAGGATTTAGCTTCCTTTTCTTTCAGAACTGAGATACTAAAATACGTATAATCCAGAGAAAACCTGGCAGCTGGTGAGCAAAACACACTTGAACTCTTTCTGAACTACCATTTGGCCAATGCTTATTTGGGAAGTCATTCTGAAGCCTTGCCGCTATGATTAAGATAAGTAAATCTCAGTTGTAAAAATAATCTATAATAGTTTACTAACAAATCAGCAGTGGGAAATGCAGTATTATTAAATTAATTAAACTTCTGTTTTTCTTTACACTGTTTTTCTTAATAATTTGACACCATTGGGTGCCTCATCTCTAGTCTTCTTCACAATCTCTCCCTCATATACACCACATTCTGACTACTTCTGTCAACCTGAAAGAGTTGTTACACATAGGGGGTCAAGCTTTAAACTTAGCATATTGATTTTGTGATAGTAATGTTGTAACCAAGTTAACCACAATTCTCATCAATAACAGTTTAATTATACTGGTATGAGAAAATGTGCTGACCAGAGGCCTATATACACTGAGGGGGTCTCTAAGTTATTGTGCAACATTACTGAAAGCAGGACATCTATGAAGCAGATTAAAATTAGTCTCATTTGTTAATTTAGAAAAATAATAATTCAGTCAGCTGCTCTTGGGGAAAAAACACATCAAACACTGGCAAATTTTTCCAGACCACAATCTCCTCTAAAGCTATGTTCAGTTCTCAGTAACGCCCACAGATATTCTGTCAATCAGCAGAAGAACAGGTCTTAGACAACCCTTCTGTCATTATTGATTATTGAGAGGTTGAGCCTCACAATGTAACAAACAGTTTTCTGTACCACACAAAGAGATGGCAGAAACGGAAAGCTTAGAAGCTTTCTGGACCAGGTTCCTCGTCTGGTACAGATACACCTAGTTCTACTGTCTACTTTGCGACAGGAGACCACTCTACCGGCATCATAAGTCCCACTGGCAGCAAGCCATGGCTTCGTGATGTTCATCATGGCATTTATGAGATACTTCATGTAATCTCACCCCAAAGCATATCAATGATTGAATTCAAACATTCTCCCAAGTATTGTTTTCTGACTGAAAATCTCCTGTCTGATGCCTCTGCACCAATCAAAAAAGCCTCTCTATGATTCTCCCAGTAGCACTCTCCAGCCATTCTGTGAATTCCCAGTGTCTCAATTTTCCTAGAGACTCACTGAATCCTCTCAGGTTCCTTATAGGGCACACTGCTTATGCTGAGAGACAGTCTTATACACCTCACTTGCCATCATTTTTTAATTTGCATTTCAATCTATACATCACAACAAATGTACTTTCTGTGGTGCCTATTTTTTGTTTATTCCTTGCCATTCTGACAAGTCTGCCTAAACCTGTGGAAGATATAACACCACAGCAGCAGTAACCAGATTGGAACTACTGTAGATGTGCTGCTGCTTCTATCTATCATTTTTATTGCTTCTTCAGCTGCCAAAGTACTCTGTAAATGGTGGCTGGCACCCCATTCGGCAGACTTCCCTCAGTGGGGATTATTTTACAGAGCCATATCACAATTACTAATGACTACTAGCCTTTAAAGTACATCCTTATTTCAGCTGCAATAGAGATGCTGCTGGAAACTGTGCTATTTTAATAAACATAAACCAAAACTGAACCCCAAGATTTGAAAGCGAGTGACCATTATCCTACCTAAATGTAAACAGAGGAAAATAGATGGCAAAATAATATATCTCCATGGGCTTCCACTGCGTCTGAGGGGCGGGGCAGGGGGAAGAAAGAGAAATAGGTTCATCTCACCTAATTTTGGCAATCTAGAATTTGACATGTTCTATCAGAATGTCATAGCCCATGAAAGGAAGCAGACACTTTTAGCAGGAAACTCATCTCATTCCAAAATTAGTCTAAATCGGGTGGGATGACTTGTTCTCTAGAGGCGTCTGTTTCTCCACTAACTAGAATTAGATAATGAGCTTAGACTAGGCACTTAAGAGAGCTAAAATTGTATAACATACCAAATGGTTGGCATCATCAGGAGTCCTGACAGTGACACCACAACATTCAGACAAGCCAAGACCTGCTCCTACCCCAAGAGGCCTACACGGGTGAAGTGCACCCATCCTCAGATGGCTGCTGCAGAAGCTGATCTATGTGACCTGAAGAAACCACTGCTACTTTGTCAACTTATTCCCTGAAAAGGAAAGAGGAAAGAAGCAACCGCGAAACTGCAGTTCCTTCACCAAGAGCTGTTGTGTTGCAAGCACAGTTCCTTGTTGAAAGAACAAAGGAATAGGAAGGCACGTTTGGAAATCCATAGGACTGTTGAGTGAACTAGACGTTGACAAAGAGGGGTTTTCCCAGGCTCTTGGAGATGTTCAGAGTTAATTCTATTAAGGCATATGTGAAACATCCTTCTTCATAAAACCGAGACCATGGGAGGCCCACCCTCTCCGTGGTATACTTCCTTCCCCTTATTTAGAAGTGCCCTGACCCACTTCCGTTCTGTTTTACTGCACCTAAAAGGAAATGCAAACAAACCATTTTAAACAGTTACTTTCCTCTTTTACAGCACTGTTAATATCCAGGCAAAAAAACATTACTGCATGACAGTACCCCCACTGCTGTACTTCAGAGAAAACTCCAACCTTGCAGCTCCTGTCAAATGTCACCAATAAGAATGGGTTCTGGGGCAAGCAAATCCCAGGGTCCTTCATAACCCCCACTGCGCTGGGCAACTCTTCCCTGCTTCATGAAGCAAACCCCACTTGCTCTACAAAGCAAGTTGTACATTAGGAGAATTTTCACTGTCAGCTGTGGACTGCAAACAAAGAAATGGTGAAAGAGAAGAAAAATACTATATGGTTTTCTGTCGCTGAACTTTGCCTGGATACGGAAAAATTAGGAAATGAAACATTTTACCTTTACAGAAAAGTGCTTCTTCTTGGGTGGATGCCAGACAGTGGCGGTTGAATGAATAAATGCCCTCAGAGGTGTTAAGGATGTCACAAGCACATATGCTTTGATGATGACAGAAAGGTCTTGAACTTTAAGGATGTCCTTGTGGCTCAGTGAAGCTGACACTTGATTCCTGGAAAGTTATAAAAGTACATAACATTAATGAAGTGCTTTTGCAAATGAGGAAATAGACATAAGTAAATAGGGAAATAGTGAAATTAGTGGAATTAGCCTTTTTTCTCAGGAGTTAAGCAATACAGTAAATGAAACCAAGCAGGCTGGAACTAAGTATTTTTATTGCTTTTGGTATTTTTTCAATCATAATTTCCATACATAGAAAGTAACTATGTTAGGAGGGAGTTATGTTTGAAGCTGTGTGTGGATAAATACATTGTGGGCTTGCTGTAACTGTTGCAGACCCAGCTAAAAACATTAAAGAAGTCCAACAGCTTAAACAGTCAAGGTATCCAGGTTTAACACTGATTCTTAGCGAATTCAGCAAAAAACCCCAAACAACCCCATGGAAAGACCGCACTATTGTTAGCACTTTCTTCAATGTAATAAAAGGAACACAAACACGTGGTATTGCATGCTTTCCCCAATGAAAGCCATAAACTATAATTCCAAACATTATGAAAGACCATGACACCTAGGAATAACCCTTAATAAGTCAGCTAAACATAAAAGAATTATGAAAGTTAATTTTGTCTAGGAAGTGACATGGCACTCTAGATACTGGCTTACAGCTCCCACAGCCCACACAAAAAGAATTAGCCATAGAAACAGGACAGAAAAAAACCAAACCTAAGGGAAAATGCTGTAATTTAAAAGCTCGTTACTTGGGGAAATCTGAGCTATACATGGGTATATTCACTAATGTAGTAATTATTCTGCGTGTTACAACCTCTGAGTATAAATCTACGTCACAGCGAACACAATGAGAGGATGACTATACAAATTACAGGTCTCCAAGACTGATTACTGGTAAAAGACACAGAGATCTTTTCCCATTTCAGTGTAATCTTTGGCAATATGTGGCCTTTCCAGACCTCATTTTTGCTATCTGTTAGGAGAGTCTAATAATATCTATGTTAAAGAGACCTTTTTCTCCCCGCTGCAGAATGGTAGGTCCACAGAGCATAAAATTGGTGAGGTACCGTAACACATGAAGCAGCACTTGGACAGACAGTTCTCTAGTACTTCTTGGTTCGGCACTTAAGGGAGTGTCTCTGTGCAAAGGACTACGTATGTGTGTCTGTGGTAGGGGCAAGGCAGTGAGGGGAGCGGGAAATAGCTCAGCTGTTCTGAGACCTAAACATTCAGGGGTGTCTCTGGGTCTGCATTTGTCTATTTAGGTGTTTCAACCCCCTCAACATAAAGATTCAGCTGTTCACACACAAAACATTCAGGCTTGGCTAGTACAGAAACAAACATTATGCAAGTATAAGAGGCACAATACAGCCAAATCCTCCTCTCTTGCTACATTCTGCATCCCTGACTCGAAACGAAAAGCACACGAAGCACTCGCAGTTTCCGAGGGTCGGATATCATTAGCTTACAGCTGTGTGCTGGTGCTTTGCTTCCACCAGTACCACAGACGGGCAGCACGTGTCTTGTCAGTGCTTTCGTCCCCCTGGGACGCGTTGCTTGCAGCGCTGGCCTTTGAGAGCCCAGGCTGGCCGGAGCACTCCGGAGTGATGACTGGGAGCTGCAGATCTGAAAAAGTACCAAAGGAATAAGAAAGAAAGTCAGAGGAGCACTGAAAGCAACACTCGACTCCTTCTGCTAAGGGTAAAATGTGCAAAACATAATAGGTAGAGAGGAGCTGCCAGCATCAGTCAAAAATGTGAATTAACGACTGTTGAGACTATAACCCTTTTTGGATCTGCTAGCAGGGAGCTTTACACCCACCAAGCACCCCCTTCCATCTGCAAGCTCAGAGGTTTAGCTGCAACTCTTGCTTTACAGGTGAGTGCACGAGTACTGCATACGAAAAACATCCCTTTCCCCCTTCTTAACAGAAATCCTTTATTTCTAAATATAGGATACCAAAACTTTGTTTCTCATGTAGCCCTGTTTTTGATTAATGGTGTTAAAAAAATTATGTGACTAAGGACCAAGGAACTTTGCCACTGTAATCTCATAGACAGCTCAGTCAATAACCACATATCCTTGTTTCTAGGTTCAACACCTAAGGCTATATTTTCTCGTTACTGAAATCTATGGGAGCCTTAGCTCTGCCACAGAACGCAGTGAGAGCAGGACTGATGTACCGGAGTCCTCAACATTACTTAGGCCTGTGACTATTAATAGCAATCAAAATATTGTGATGTGAGACCAGTCAATGGGTGGCATGCATTTTCTACTTTTACTGTGCTGATAAAAAAACACAGAGCCCTTACGTTATGTCATTATTTCATGTAGGGTGGTTTCCATTAACTCTAACACACCTCGCATTTCAAGTTCTTAAGTAATAGTCAGGGAAGAGTCAAGCTGTTCACATTATTCCCAAACCTTATTACTTATCTTTTTAATGACATACTGCATCCTGCTAATGTTATGAATTTATTTGTGTAGCTTCTCTTTTAATGCATGCACTCTTCACTTTCATGCATGAAATGAAATGAAAAATAAAACTGAAGTTGTATTTCTGGTGATAAGCGGTGAGCAGACATTCAAGGAAAAGAATTATTCATTTTCATACAAATCCTGTTAAAATGACATTGTGATTGTCTGTGTTTATCGGCTGTTCATCAGATCAGCTCAGTTCAGCCTTTCAAGCTACACTGGGATCTAAAATTAATCTGGTCCTTTGCCTTGCGTGCACCCTTTAGCAGGATTAAAGGCTTTACTAATCAAAACCACACCCTTATTTAAATAGCAGCTCATGTTCAGTTTATACTCTCACTGGCATCTTTGTGTTGCGTTACACATTTTAAGTGATTTGGACTTTGTAAGTGACTACCTGTTTGCTGATGATACACAGACAAAACAGACTACTCTCTGCCTACTTGGCTGTCCAATAACAGGAATAAGCCAGAAAACTCCCATTAAGTCATTTATGTTGCAGACTTGCTTCTGAATATGCACAGGGAGCATAAATCAAGTGTTTTTTCTTCCATATCTGCCCTGTAGAGACACAACAACATTTCACTAGGGCAATTTCCACCCTATAAAGAGACAATGGCACTCCACCACAGCAATAGTCTCACTGCAACTACTCCTATGCATCACTTTAGTTACCTAACTGAAGTGCCTATATTAGCAAAATAGCATTCTTAGGCTTTGTTTTTAGGCAATGGAGAGACACAGACCAGTCCTTGGAGCACTAACGTACGGTTCTGAACTGCTCTCTGAAAGGATCTGTTTTTTCACTGACTAGGCAAGGAAACTAAGCTACTTACTTGCAGCTGCCAATAATTTCCAGAGTGTAAAGTTTGATCGTACATCTTTGGTGTTCAGACAAAGCCAGAATTAAAACACCTAAAACATATAAAAGCCCTCCACAGCGCACAGATAACTTCAGAGATCTTTTTCTGATTTATCTTCACACTGGTAAAGAGGCAAGACACAGCCCACTGCTGATGCATCTGTCTACGGAGTTACGGAGCCAAGCCCTGTTCCCCTGTAGCTTGGTAGTGCAGCACATCCATCAGGAACAGCCCAGCAATGTCAGACTCCGGAGTTCAAATCTCATGGCCTAGATATTCAAACAGCAAGATACCAATCTGTTGACCATGAGTGGCGTCAAAGTCACATAAAACCCCATTAAACCCATGAGAGCAAACCAAGCTACCCCTTGCCAATGCTGTCTAGCGGGCAGATGAGACAACTTCGGTGGCTACAGCACACAGATGAGAGGAGGCAGAACTGTTCTTCCAGACCAAGCTCCTTATAACATCTGCACCTTTTACATTAGGCTGCAGCTACGTGACACCACTAACAGAACCATGCAAAGGACAAGAATGACAGATGATGTCCTCTCAGCTGATCATCTGAAATCCAAATTACGTCAAAGGTCCACATTTTTTAGCAATTGCTTTAGTTAAAATGGGCATAATGTTGAGAAAACAGAAATGCACAATATATAATTTCCTTATTTAAAAGAAAGAAATCATTCCACTGAAAATAAGAACAGGGAGGCAAAGAAGGGGTGTTGAGATCGTTACTCGAGAGAAAGGAGAGTGTCTTTTCCTTCTTAAAGTATGGTTTTAATTGTGTTGCTAAGGGAACAAGTAACCAGTATAGTATTAACTCACAAGATGGAATTTGAAAAGAATGAGATGAGGTTTGTACCTATATTTACCCCTCTTAAATGAGAGTTTTAGCTGTTTTAGGGAAATAGAAAAGATTACTTTGACATTAGTGCCTTTCTCTATCCAGTGGACCATTTACTGGTACCAGATATAACAAAACAAAAAAAAAAAAAGAATGCTTAGGGGCAGATGAAAAACAAAAGTGTTATGATGTTTTTTGAAACTCCTGGGTAGATGATCCTTAGTTTTGTCCTAAATCGTTGCAAAATGCCTCAACATTAAAAAGAATGGAAACCCGCCATCTCTTGAAGAAGACAAGGTTAAACAAATTGAGGCTGTTGGTACTTAACATAGAGAACTAAGAAAGGGCCAAAGCTTGTAAATTATTCATCATGCTACAGAGCATCCTGTTTGTAGGGTGCCTTACACATCTCTTTTGGTTTTGTGTTAGCATCCACCTGGCAGATAGCCCATCACAAAGTGGCTGGAAGAAGGAGAAAGGGGAGTGAGACTGTCATCCCCTTTGAGATGACACACAGCATGTACATCAACAGGCAGAGCTAATGAGGGAGTGACAGTCCATCACTTTGGTAAATCTACTCCTAGTAATCAATGAATTAAATTATCATCACAATAAAGAGACGTCAGTAGCGCTGAACTGCAGCACTCAGCTGCATCAGTTCTCATGGCAACTCTTCACCTGGTCTTGCACTCGAAAGCGGTAACACTGTTCATTAGAGCTGTAAATTTGTTAATCAACATTATCATCAATGAAAATTAGCCTGCAGTGCCTTTACTGTTTGCTGTAATTGCCATGTTTTTCCATCTTGAAATCACTCTACAAGCTGTTGTTAATTAACTAGTCCTTTTGAAGTACGTAAATAACATCAACATTTTATAACAGAAGAGGTGAGGCAGGCACAGCAGTTGGTATGTGTCAGGCAGCTCAGGAAACCAAGTTAGAAAGAGTCCCAGCATCCTAGTGTCACGTCCAGATTACATCCCCTCTTTCAAAAATCCAGATCTTAATATCAGTAATTTCTCAGTAAAGACTCTAAAGATCAACGGAAAAAATCGGCATAAACTAGAAAAGAATATTTTCCCTTTTAAAGTGGCTATGTGGTAATTGAAAGGCTACACAAATTGCTGGTTTTCCTGAAAGGCAGCTGCAGGCTTTACCTCAAGTAGCTTTTTTGGCCACCATTGGTGATGATCTGGTGTACAGCAAAGGACCTAAGGCCTGATACCTGCTTTCATTTAAAAAAGAAAAAATTCACTTCCTCCAAATTCTGGCTTAAACAATGTTTCTTATGCTGACATCTCTGAAATGGTACCATTGAAAACACCAACAAACAGCACTACTTTATAGTGTTTTCCCTGATACCACTTTGTTGGGTAAGGAAGTTACTGCAAGTTCTCAGCTGAGTTCACACATTACCCCTCTAACCACAGCAACGGGTAAAACATAGATCTGAGGCACAGGAACAGCTGGGGGGCACATGTGAAAGGGAGGTATAAGATCCACCAAAGCAAGTCAACACCTCTAGATCAAAACAATTAAGCACCTCTTTGTCACGTGAAATGGTGGTGGATATTGTTCTGTCAACTGCAGTCTCTCAAAGTACGACAGTCAAACAGATCAGTTGACAGCAACAAATGATATGTAATGCAGCAGCTACACTGACACCTAATGAGGCCTTTCAAGTATTTTACACAGCTATGACTTCTTGCTCCCTCTCCCCCCATCTCTGGCTCCCAAGTTATTTACTTGTCTTTGACTCTGAAGTGTAATATGAGATTCAACCCATATGCAATAAAGAATAGCTGACTTACAATGTGTGGCTGAGCAAAAGGTTTACCAATAGCTAGAAGTATATTTGGACAAATTAGGATTTCCTGGATCAAAGCCAGGTCAGTGTTGACTTGGCTGCGGCCACATGGGCTGGTGGTAAATGGAATGCTTAGGCTAAACTGAACATCTGGTGATCTGCAAAGGTAGTGAATTCAGCAGAACACCCTACTGCCTGAACTGAGTAACACTCAACTGAAAGAAAAGGAAACAGAAGATGGATGAGAATGTGTTCTCTTCTCTTTATCCTTCCATTTATATTATCCTTTGTTGTTTCAAGGAGGGTTATGATAAGATTTTGTTCCTTAAATATTTTAATTCAAGTAGGCTCAGTAGGTCAAATAGACCATATTTTACATACTTCAAACATGGAGCAAGAATAGAGGGTTGTTTAATGAAACACAAGGCTTCATTATGGATGAAACACAACTAAGGTGCTGTGCTTTGCCCTAAGCCCAGCACATTGTTCATTTCTTTCATAAAGGACATTGTAAGCTTGGCACACTGGTACTTGCAGAATCTTCATCCAGTTGCTTTTCTTTTTAGCAGAAAAAAAAATCACTTCAGAACATGAAAGTCCATTAATCCTGAAAGTATACAGATACTTTCCATCTTCAGAGAAGCCTTCTGAACAACTTTTTAGATTTTCATAGTGGAAGTCTGTCTCTAGCAGGAGCCTAATTTCTCTCACACAGGAAAAAAGGAGAATTGCAGTCACGTCACATCATTTCTTAGCAGATTTTGCAGCATAATACTCAGGAAGGACTGGCAAGTCCTCTCTGCCTGCCTTTCCGGCTTGCTCTCTGACGGGGCATCTCGGTGTTAGAAGAACTTCATATTGCATCCTGAGCTGTGGTCATCCATCTGCCTGACTGGTGTGGGATCCTGGAGCATAAAGGTCTTATTTCTGAAACAAACTGGGCAAGCTTCATTGCTACAACCTCTTCTGGTATTTACAGCTGGGCAATTTTCCAGCCTTTGTAGGTTGGAAAGGTGTGTTAAACAGCTGCAAAGATTGCTTCACATCAGGAGATGCTTAAAAAGCTTTCATGGAGTCAAAGCAGACTTCTGAGCACCTCTGGGACTAGACAGTTTTGGTCAAAACAAAGGCTACTATCCAGTACCTTTTTGCTCAGTCATGTATAGAAACCTGCTCTGAGCTGCATAACCATGAAAGTAATGAGCATTAAAACTGCATTTTTTTCCTTTTTCAGTGTTGATTTTGGAGGATGGATGATTTCAGTTGAACTACTGCCACTACATGCCTTGAGGTCATTGCAGACTTGTCATAGAAAGCAGACCTATTCCATTTAATTGCCTCCTGTTATCCATTTGGCTTATCGGATGAAAAGACTCTGAAACAAAGATGACTACTCTCCTATGGCTTACACATTATGCCTTGAGGTCGCTAACGAAAGAGAGAGAACCTTTAACACTCAGTTTAATAACCTATGCATTTAGAAAAGGGTGGCTGTGAAACTTGAAGCAGATGCTGGATATTTAAAGGAAGCTAGGAAGACTAGGGGCAATCCTGGACCCCACTGAAGTCCTGGCAAAATTTCCATTGGTTCCACAGGAATATGGTTTCTTCCTTGATACTTCACACTCCTGTGATGGTTTTGACATGTGTGATAAGCTTCATTAGTGATGTGCACTGCATGTCCAATATCCCACCCACTAATGACTATTGACCTAGCTGTCCTTAAAATGCTTTCATATTCAAAAGATGCAGTGATCCCTCCCTCTCTAATATAGTTAATCTCAAAGCAAGTCACCCGGAATATTTAGAATGGAGACCCTTCAAACAATTAGTTATTTTTAGATATTTAAACTATCTAAAGTATATTTAGTATTTTAAAAAAATGTTTATAGTAAAGCATACGTAGAGAGAAAGGAATTTAAACTGAGTTGAAATGCACTGAAATTTCTGCTAAAGAACACCTGTGAAGTTTCAGAGATATAAAGACAAAATTATGATAGTGCATAATTTTGAAATGTATATGTTCTTTATTTTCCCCTTTAAAAACATCAGCAAGTACAGCTTCAGTTTAGATTAATCATTTACCGTGTTTTTTGCTTCTCTATTTTGGCAGGTGCATGGAAAACAGTATTTATTAAATACAGTGTTTGCTTCTTCATTCCTAAAGCATCCTCCCAGTTAAAAGATAGGGGTGGGATGGTGTTCAACATATTCCAGAAGTGCTGCTTCTTCTGTGTGCAGCCTTTATACTATAATCTAAATTTACAGATAAACTATAAAACATTGGAGAGAGCAATTCAGTTGCTCAGTTACATGATTAGAACTACAACTACAATTCTGTACTAGTAACAGGGTAGAATATAGAACAGTGTAGGTCAGGTAATTGAATTCATTTATCTGGTTTTCTTCCTTACAGTCTCCTCATACTGGTTATTACAGAAGTACACTTTTGTCTTAGCTGAGATCTGACCCTGTTGTAAAACAAAGAAAATCCTGTTCCACGTAGTTTATAAACTGAAATTAACTCAAAACAAAAACAAACGAACAAACAAAAAGATGCTGATTTATTGGCCATTCTTAAGGCTCTTAGCAACTTCAGTAGCAGAAAGGTAATAGGCACAAAACTGACCACAACTGGTGTGCAGACATTTACAAGGGCCAACTGGCAAAAGAAATGCATTGCCCTATGAAAAGCATGTTTCTGTTACAGAGGCGTTGAATTATTACAACTGAAAATAAATTTAATCTAGAATTTATCTCCTATATAGGTGGCACAATGAGGCTTTACTTCCTCCTCTCACCTCATCACGCTTCCCACTGACTCCAGAGTAACCCAGGGACGCTGGGGACAGGCAGAGCAGATTTGCTCAGCAGGGGGAGAGGAAAGCTGGAGTGGGGTCAGCACCCAGTAAGTGCTGACAGTAGATATATCACATAGTGAGAGCACAGTCACACACCTGGGTTATTGTAGCTCTCCCACCTATCCAGTTTCATTGGGGTTGTGCTCATTCCAAGACCTTCGATGTGATTAACACCACTGGCCAGCCCCACAGGTGACCAAGTGAGCACACAAGGCTGGCAGATGCTCATAAAGTCACTGCACTAGTGACACTAAAAACAAATGCAGAAGGGAGGCACACAGGAAAAGTATTACTTTAAAAAGAATTGGTGAGTTGGATGGGTAGAGGACACAGCCATGCATGGCACAGGCTGGGCTCTGGAAGTGATGAAGCAAGACAAATGCCTGTGTGGGAAGACAGACTAGCCTGACCTGCGCAGGGAAGAGGAAAATCAGGGAGGCAGTGCTGTAAGCATTCCCGCTACTTCCCCAGGCAAAACCTGTCAAAGAGTGTATTTGTTGTACATACATCAGGATGCCTTTCCTCTGCCCTAAACTGAGGTTGGGCAGTTCTGCTGACGCTGTGGACCTTAGTCCTCTCTCTATCTCTCAGCTGAGAGGCAGGAGGCAGCCAAGCCCAGTTGTAACCACACCTGTGGTGGGACACCAAGTAAAAGCACCTGAAATCTCTTTGCCAGTCATTTTCCAACTTCAGAGGGCTTCTAGGTTTGGGTTGCTTGACTTCATTCACATATCCATGAAACAGCTGCAGCCTTTGCTGACCTAAGCAATAAATGCCAGGAGCCTTCTTTGGTCATTCAAATAGCCATGCCAGAACCTCTTCATGTCCCAAGTCCCAGATAGCGAGCAGACATCAGGAACCTGATTAAAAAACTGCAAAAGCAGGAGTGAAATGAATCTTCTCAGACTGAGCAGCAAGCACTTATCAGTGTCTTCCATAATGAATTTTAAGATTCATTATTATTACGCCTTATCACAAACCTACTACCACACACACTCATCCTCCAGCAACTACTTTCCTCGATATACTTCTCTTACTCAATCCAATTTATTCACACACATCACATATTTTTGCCTTTTTTGCTGCTCTAAATTCTTCCTCCAGTCTGTCTTTCCTAAATTTTTCTCTTCCCAGCTTGTCTCCTGTCTCCTAAAAAGGAATCGTCCCTGGTATGTGTTTAATTTTTCCCTCTATACAGACAGAATCAATTGGAATTTTCAGTGACAAAAAGATTTTTCCATTAAAGAGAAAAAGGAAAGCAACAAACACTGACCTGATATTTTCTACAACTCATTTTCTTTCCCATATTGATACAATAGGGATATGAGAAAGGGCATGCTCTCTTAAATACAAAATCTAGCAGCTTAAGAGTTCCAGAACAACAAATAGAGTAACATTTTTTTAAATAACTTTTACTTTTGTACCCACTGCTTATCAATACCAACAGTGTCATACCCACAGTAAATCCAGTAATGCCAGCCTCTCCTTAAAGCGTGTCTTTAATTAGATTACATAATTTTTAAAACAGAAATGCTGTGTTTTCACTTTTACAGGAAATTGCTTGGCTCCTTGGGGGGCTGACTGAATGACAAACAGTAATGACAAACCAACTGATCCTCAACAAGAATTACAGAGAAGCTCTGTTGACTCAAACACACAAGAGTGAAAGTACGTGACCGATTGAAAGAAAACAAAATTCTGTGAGGAAAATACTGATAAAACCATTCTTTCCCCAAATAATTTTAAAATTGAGGATCAGACAAATCCTAATATTGGCAACTTCATGGTTGGGAAGAAAGGTCTTTCAAAGAATGAAGGAAAAAGAGCTGGCTTTATCAGATAAATGGAAGGATAGGAGAGGTTCTGAAATCTTGGCACTATTTAGAGTTTGCTTTAATTTTTAAAGCTGCCTTTTTGTCCTCTTAACCTGAAATAAAATTATTTACCCTTCTGATTCTAATTTCACCTCCTATGGGTAAATTACACTAACAGTAAATTAGATGACACATATCCAGTGATATCGAAAGGGATTAATTTCTAGATTGAGATACTTGGAGTCTGGTCTATATAAGGACCTGTGCCACCATCTAAGTTCCCTTTCCTCTGAGTGGACATTAGTGTAGTTTATACAGCCAGAGTGGAACAATTCAGCTAACCCTAAATTGTGCTGAAAGTGAATGCTCTTTTGAGCTTGGTCACTCTGAACTGTATTTCTGTTAATTTTGGGATCTTACATACCAAGTTTCAAATTCAGGTGTCCACAGATAGGTATCTACCACCATCTAGGACACCATAGGATATTGCTCTGAGCCTCCACCTGCCCGACCAGAAAGACATAGGTTTTGTGCCAAATCTGCCCATCCTACTGGGCATCCTGGACTCTCCATGGCATCTCAAGTGACATGAGACCCTTGCATTGAAACAGCTCCTTCAGCCCCTAGGACGCATGCTGATGTGCAGCCACCTAGATTTAAGAGATGTTCTTTTGTTGTTTATTTTTGTTTGTTTGTTTTAAACTTTAAAACACTACCACTAATTTAGGTTCAAAATCTATTTCACTGGTAAGTGAAAGGTGAGGAGTGGGCCTTTTTCTGTCTGACAGCCCTTCAGCAGACTGCTAGAATAATCCTCCATTACTCAGTGGGTAGGACTCAGATCCCAGCTGCCAAGCACACATACTACTTTGATTTCAATGGAATTTCAGCATCAGTCGAAATGGCTTTTCTGACTTTTTTACAGAATGCAAGGAAAGCACTAATAATATAAGTATGGAATAAGATGCTTGCAAATTGCCCTTCCCTAAAGAAGGGAAAATAACAGAGAGTTTACCAGACCACATGCACAGTGGCTTGTACCGCAGTTTATGGATGTCGATGAAAACGCGCACATTTCAAGAGGAAAGCTCTGTGTGTGGTGAGTGCCTCTTGTGTTTGTGGTTTTGCGGTAGCAAAATAATAAAACTACCGCAGCTGGCCTTTCTCCAAGTAGTGTGGCAAACCAATGTTTTCTAAAGGCAGTCTGTTGCAACATGAATAGGAATAGGAACTACCAGTTCCTGAAGTGCTTGAAATGTTTGGAAATCTGCTCAGGTTTGTCTGAAAATGGTACTATATCAGAATACTTTCTAATTCACTTTCCAGTGCAAGGGAACCAAGGCACTAGATATCACTGAAGACATAATTAAAACTCAGCCAGAACAGAATATATCACTTACCTGCTGTAATAGGACTTAATGATAAAAAACTCTCATGGGGGCTGGATAGATGTTCCTTACACTGCAGGTTCCTTATGATCAGTTTTGACAATTTACTGCACCAGGAAAATGGAAATGTCTAATTTAAACTGGCCCTGGACATACAGTTCTTTGAGGGAAACACTTCTGTAAGTTTTAAATATTGATCAATCTTTAGATGAAATGGTAAAAAATTAAGAGGGAAAATATGGTATGCTTAGGTTAGGAACCACCCAACCTAAACTTTAGTCAAGCATCCAGGTATTTAATCTAAGAGACTTGCCTGGGCTTCATTTACAGTCAGTGGTGACAGGTAATTGGGTAGTAATTCAACACACCTATTTTAAACACCTAAAATGAATAAGCGTTTGAAGGATCCCCTCTCTCTCCATTGGCTTAAGGGGAAGACAAGAATACTAATGCAGAAGATATCTGATTTCTAAATGCTTAAATGAGATGTAATGAATCCTTTCCCTATCTGCTAAATATAGCATATATATAAATGGTGAAAAGAAAGGTGGAGAGAGGGGATCAGACAAATCATTCTTGTATATTTGTCTGCAAACAAAGCTAAATACTAATAGAATAAATGTGGGATTATTTGTTATTGCAATACAAAACCAAAAAGGACAAGATTTTTTAAAAGCAAAGTTTATATAGAAGAGATCATAAATACAAAATAGCACTGATATCGGATATTTAGTGGTGTAACCAAGATCAGAATGTGTCCCACTGTAATTCAAACACACCTAATACTGTACACAACAGTTTTTTTCCAGTTTCTATTCAGAGCTGAATTTCACCAATAGTAAATTAGAATTCTCTGGCAACCAGCCCATAACCTTTAAACTTTTCTGGTTGATGATCTTAATACACAAAGGCTTTTTATCAGTAAACTATGTCTGGATGGGAACCAAACTCTGACTTCTACTCCTTCCCTACGCCACAACATTTTTGTAAAGCTGAACAAACATATTACACTAAATCCAGGGCTTTGAAGTGCAAACACCAATACACTATGTTAACACAGAACAGTCCAAAAATAAGAGATTTATAGCCAAATTTTTTCTATAGTGTGCAGTGGCTAAAAAAGGCAATAACCTTACCTGAGAAGATACTGCGTAATTGTAATTCTTATTTAGTGGTGTCTAAATTTTTTTCATTTTTTCTTTTTTTTTTTTTTTGTTTTTTCCCCTATGCATTCATGACTAAAAATAAAAAGGAACTGTAAGTCTCACAGTGTCATTTCAGAGACGTCCTGTGATGACTATTAAAGAACCATCATCACATAGCAGATTTGAAGAAATTAGGTTACCTGAAAAGGCTTTGGTTATCTGGCACAATCCCTCTTTTCTACAAAGAAAATGCTGGATTTCTGGAAGCAGATTTACCTGTATATAAAAAGAGAAGCTTTAATGATTTCTTTCTGGAAAATACTCTTTTTCCTGGAGCCTTCAATAGGTTTGTGTTCACTTTATCAGAGACACCTCACGTGCCAGTAGTAAATTACAACTTTGTCATTCCAATGTGGAATAATGAGGTCAAAGTATGGGCTTTTCTTCCATAGCCCACCACAAAACAAAATTTTAGACTTACAGCTCTCCTCCTGGCTGCTGAATTTTCACCCCTTCCCTGCCCCCATTTCAGTTTCTGCAGCTTCTCTGTTCACTGCCAGTTATCAATCACTGTCTCTCACTGTATGGAAACAGCCTACGCCTCTTGAATTGCTGTGCTTGGGAAGAGTGGTAAACTAACCTGCCTAAATCACATCCAGGCTCTGCAAAAAAGAACCGTGTTGCACCGTGGTATGGACGTGCCAACAGCGAGTAATGTTAGCCCAATATTTAAAGTTATCCGGAGATGCGGGCCATCTGGTTTAAGTCCCTGCTGTGTGCAGATTTCCTGAGGGAACTTGGACAATTCCTTTGATCACCTTATGTCTCAGTTATTCATGTGTGAAACTTCTGGACATTGCTGAGTGCTGTAAGGGTTATAACATTACACAGTATTAGAGGCTCAGATATGATAATATGGGTAGAATGAGCAAAAAGCGGTTTGCACAGGCCTGGAGTGGTTTATGGTCTGAGATCTGAATCCAATGCATGTATATTTCTAGCAAACTGGAACTGCTATAAAAATTTCCTTTTGGTTACAGCATCCTGTCCCAGAGAACCCCAGTTTACATGCTCATAGCTCTAACTTCTGTGGACACAGAGTGGATTTTGCAAGCTCATTAACTTCATACTTGAACTAAATACCTTTCAAAAGCAGCTCTTTTTCTCCCTGTCCCTCAGTTCAGAGTCTATAGTTTTGGGGTCTTGCCATTATTATCTGTTCCATTGTACTTGAAATAGAAACCAAGCTTTATCCATAGTTCAGTCACATTTTCCAAAGTCCTCAGTTTAATTCACTTGCATATTTTCACTGACAAGTCAGGTGCTTAATTAGATATTTGCATAGTAATTAACCTAAACTGTGCCCACAACATAATCAAATGAGAAAAAAAAAAAAAGTTCTGAAAATACCAAGAAATATTGGCACTGCCAATGCTTTGGACTGTGAATAAGCAAGATTGCAGTGCGAGAACAAGGAACTCCCATGAAGGCCCTAGAGAAGGACACCGGTCCAGCTCACACATTATCAATTGTAGGAGCACTGTCATTGCCTGGAGAGGTGCCTAAACTATGTTTACAAAGGAGCAATTACATTAGATGAACTCAATAGTGACATAAGATGTGAAGCCAAAATTAGTCCAACTATCTGCTGTTTATGCTATTATTCTGAAACATTGCATGCCTTTGCTGGTTGTTTCTCCCCACTTCTAAATTTGCTTTTTCCAATGGGGTAAATTGCTCAAATTTCCTTTTGACTTCTGTAGGCACTTTTGCTGCCTGACGTGTGAGTTGAGCGTGGCTGAGAACACAAAAGTTCAAGCTAAAGACGAGAAAAGGAAAACTCGACATTCAGTTGTAAAAATGCTCAGTATTCACTCTGAAATAATCACATCCAAAATAACAAACTATGCCCAAATGAGAAATTGCTTTTGATCACTGGGTGTGATATAAAGAATGAAACATTAGCAGCTGACAAGTAGTTCTCAGTAGATAGGAAAGTTGAAAAAACTTTTTACTGGCTGTTAAACCAAGTTGCTGCAGTATAAAATGAAAATCAGACACTTTTCTTTTTATGAGTGAGGGCTGAAAATTTGTGCTAGCCTCGTCCTGTCATTCCCACAAAGTGTAACAATACTCTCTTACCTTTTGGAATAACTCTAGATGATGCAAGTCATCTCTTTGAATGCAGCCAGTACCATCATATTTTCTGGAAGATAAGCAGATCAAAAGATCCCAAGGGCTTATGCCACCTGTCAGAAAAGAAAAAAAAAACACCTATAGTGAGAAAGAAAATATGCAATTCCTATTTGACAAAAATTACTAGAGCCAAATCCTGAAGAATAGCAGACTGTGGGAGCACTAAGTACATGAACAGCTACCGGTGACAAAAGGAAAAAAGGCATATTCACTATCACAGTTCAATTTTTGGAACTATATTCAGGTATTTCACAGTTGGCACATCCTGATATACCCGCCTACTGATGTCCAGTCTATGGGTGTCTTATCTGTTTAGCATTCAGAAATGAAAAAGATGAGGCTTGTTTAATTTGTTCTTTTTTTTTTGTGAACTCCTCAACACAAACACTTACAAAGCAGATCCATGACATGCAGTGTGGTCTTCTGAGGTCTTCCATAATTGGTAGTAAGTTTTTACAGGAAGTAACATTGGCCAGCCTATTGGAAATAACAGGAATTTCTACCCTGAATTTAGTGTAGCAGCTTTCTAAATATTAGACACCGTATGGCCAACATCTAGACCTGGTGTATAAGTGGGAATTTAGTTGCACTGAGCAAGTAGGTAGCTTCTGAGCTAGCTCTGATTCTTCCATTCTGGGGTAAATCTGACCTGTGAGACCATGGGTTTCTGTTATCAAGAAACACAAAATATCAGATATGGCTACTTGAAGAAGAGACAAAACTAAATTGCTCCAATAAAAACGCCATTACAGATCAGAAGAGCATGGAATATGCCCATATTGCAGCAAGTGATGTTGTATAGAAATGTCACTGTAGTTTCTTTGTCCCAAGGCTGGGAACATTAAATGCATTTTATTTCATTTTATGCTATCCATCTGTGACACCTTCCTAATTTTATTAGATTACCCCCTAGATTTGGTCCCACTGGCAGCCCACAGAGATATTTATTTTGGCTTATTTCCCCCTCCAAAATTTAATGTTTTCCTATCCCAATAGCAATTGCAAATGCCAAGCAGGGTGAAGATTTCAAGCAGAGTGTCAAGATTTAACACTCTGTTTACATTAAGCACAGTAATGAACTGATTGTGCAGAATGGGTCCAGGACTGTGAAAGTAACTATCAGCTTTTTAATGCTTATAAGCAGTGTAAAAAGCTGAAGAGTTGAATTTTCATTTCCGCTGCATCCATTACTGTAAAGAATCCTTCAATTTCACATTATGAGAAGCAGTATTATGGTATGAACATAATTGAGGCATGCAAAATTTAGGCACGAGAGATTCACTATATGCTTCTTTGTGAAAGAAACACAAAAACCTGCACGTGCTGCAGCATAGCCTGGAAGATATATAGCTGCAGGTAGATAAAAATGGCACAGATAGCAAATGAAACATTAACGATACGTACAAGCAAATGCTTCATTTTAGTGCAAAAGATCGACAGTGTCAACAACCTACTCGATGACCTCACCAGCTATGTAATTATCAGATAAGCAAAGTGTGATGCGTTTAACTAGTAAACACCTTTGAATAAATCATTATAATTACATATAAAGCACAATGCCTAGCTGTGTACAAATTGAAAGGGACTTGAAGGGAACTCTATTTCTCAGAAGCAGTTCATTTCCTTCCCTTGTTTATTGTTACACATCCTGGCCAGGGATTAATTTGATCCCTGACTCCAAAGGATACGCTGCACTGTGTATCACTTGCCTTTAGGACACAACAGAGTGATCGATATGAATGTACCAAAAAGAAGAAAAGGAAAAAAGGGCCCCCAGACCTCTGAGCCAGTGCCCAGGAAGTAGAACAGTTAACTGCTAGGAACAATTTTTGAGGAGAGGCTGAATGCCTGCCATTACTTGTGTTTTCTATTTAGAGTAATTAGAAATCTAGCCAGTTATTTCAGTACAGAACAATCAGAACTGAAACATGTCTATTTATAGGAAACAGGAGACTTCCTATTAGAAAAACAGCGTACACCTAGTGCTGTCTCTCAGATTCAGTCTGACTTCTATTTAAATGTATCAATACATTCCTCAGCAACTACAACTGAAGAAACGTTCTTGGAAAACAAAAATGAGAAAGGCACATGCTGCAACATAGCCCAGAAATTGTCCATGTCATTCTGCTCACAGTTTGTGTAATATTAACATCTATGATCATAAGACATGAGTCTGTCTTCCTTTGCAAACCTGGCAATTATAGAACTATACCCCAGTGAAAACATGCCAGTGCTATTAATATTTCAGTAACATCAAGTGGCCCAAGCAAAGGATTCCAAGCTGTCAGGTGCTAGATTTTAACACAGAAGATCCCTTTCACAAAAAATATGTCTAAAGCAAAACAAGGTATAAAGTGAACTATAGTAGCCCACAACAAAAGAGAATGGAAGAACAAAAGTGATAGTAATAACATAAGTCCTTGCACAGAAAAAACTTGTTTCAAGATGTTTTTTGAGATGTTTAATGAAGAAACATTAATAATGCCCATATTATTCCATCTTCAATGTACACACTGTTTTGCTGGTTTCCCGCAGACTTCACAACAGAAATGTCTTTGACAGAACGTTTGCAGCGGAAGACTAAAATGGTTACTTCATAAAAATTTAGCTATTGGCAATATGCAAGATCATAGAATCATAGAAACACAAGGTTGGAAAGGACCTACAAGATTATCTAGTCCAACCATCCTCCTATCACCAATACTACCCACTAAACTACTAAATAATGCCTTGTAGCACCTTGTCCAGACACTTCTTGAACACTGCCAGGGACGGTGACACCACCACCTCCCTGGGCAGGCCATTCCAGTGCCTGACCCCTCTTTGGGAGAAAAAGTTTTTCCTGACATCTAATCTAAATGTCCCCTGGCACAACCTGTGGCCATTCCGTCAAGTCCAAGATGTTTTTTTCCCTCTAAAGGGCTTTGTCTACAGCGGAGCTCAGCATGCAGGAGCTGTCAGTATGAAGTACCACCCACAGAGATGATCTCTACTGCTTTTTATTATTTTGCGTTTGCAGCTGATAAGCAGAACAGTAACATCTTATGATGAGAATATACAATTGTCTGTTCATCCCTCTCTGAGCATCTTTTCAAACCAAGATTTTTTAGTTCAGCCTCTTAAATAAGGCCTTGCCTACACAAGGAATGTTCATCTGCAGAATTATACCTTATTATGCAGGGAAAGTGAGCTTAATGTGAATGCTGGCAGCATCATGCTTTTATTCATCTGTCTTTTAGGCCAGCTCTTTCCTTCTCTTCTCACCCATTCTTTGTAGCCCTGATTTACAGTCCCATCTTAAAAAGCGTTTGTGTACCTGAGATATGTATCTCATACACACCTGAGACTATCAACCTGAGTTGCTAATCCAAGAACCAGTATTACAGAATATTTTTATTCCAGTCCTGTGTGATCACCTTTAATTACTCTCATTCTGAATGAGTCCAAGTACACGCTATACAATTTAGAGGGCAATCACTTTCAACTGAAAATTGATATAATGTACAAATTATAATTTTCAGCAAGAAACCGCTGCTTACATTGGCCTTGACTCTGACTTGTTATTTGGAATAATTAAAATGGTTAATGTGGAAAAATAATCTAACAAGATAAGCTAGGGAGAAAAACAAACATGTTTTTAGTAGCAGTGGAAATAGGAATGCAAAGACCGTTAAAAACATTTTACATTTTCTATAAAAATACTCTGCAGAAAGGTTTTGTATTCTGACATAGATCAAAGTAAACAGAAACAAAATGAGAACTGTAGGGTTTAGTGGGGTTTTAAGCTTACAGCATATACACTTTAAAGATGAACTTCAAGAATTTCTGAAGGGGATTTCCAAAATTAAGTCATCTTATTCTTACCTTTGAAATTCTCCCCATGAGCTATAGCATTGGAGGCTGGAATTTTCAGAAATTGTTAGATGCATGAAGCTCCATGGAGTTTTTAAACTCTTGTGTTTATACACAGAAAAGTATTATTTAACCAAATAAGTAAATTCAATCTCAATGCCATAGCTTGAAATTTCATTTTTTCAGTGTTAAGGTCCCCATCCTGAATTTTGAAATGAAAGAACTTTGGAAGTCAAATACAATTCTCATCTTTTATGCTCATCTTTCTGTTCTTCATTCACACTGATAAATGAAATGGCTGGTTAGCTTTATTTTTATTTTAATTTCTAGTCAATTTGCAATTTTGCATTTGCTTGCATCATCACCCTAAAAATAATCAATTTACATGCACTAGAGGATAAGAAGATGACAAGAAAGAGTCAATTTTTTTTTTGTCAAGAGCATATCATGTAAAGCTATCTAATTGTTTCTGACAGACTGGTTTAGTGAACAAAGGGGAAATACTAGCAATTAAACAGACTTTAGCAAGTCTTTAGACACTGTTTCCATATAAGATACCTATAAGACGAAGCACAGCTATGTGAAAAAATGAAAGTACAGTATTAAATTGGATTTTTTGGGGGGGCAGAACCTCAGAAAAACCCACTGTACATTCAGTTCTGTACAAGGAACAGGATAATCCTGCTCTGCAGTTGTTGTTGGTCAAACCTCACCGGGAACGCTGCTTCCCAGTCTTGGAAGACATGGCTTCAGTAGAGGGTTACAAGAAGGAAGTGGGTTTTGGAAGACCTTGTTCTGGGTCCGAATGGGATGGAATTAATCCTCTTCCTAGTACTGGAATATGTTACTTTATTGGGCTACAGAGCCCCTGCCAAGGGAGATCCTGAGATTTGTACATGATAGATTTTTAAAAGAAGTTCCTCTCAGCTCTACTTGAAACTTATTTCCAGGCACTCTGAGGTGCATGGATGTGAACAGAAGATTTTCAGAGAAAGGTATTGTTTAGGTACTGACACATGAACTTTGGCATATTACAATCCTGATCTGTAAAACAAGAAATATGATGAATGTAATTTCCAGCTTCAAAAATTGTGAGTCCTCATAGTCTACCAGGAAAGAAAAAAAAAAGTCTAATTCCTCTGCTCCTGCAGGGTAATGGAGTGAGCAGAGATTGAATCTAGTTTGGAGAGGAGGCACATATTTATGGAAGTAGCTGCTCATGCACAAATTCAACTTTAAACAAGACAGAGGAATATGTTTTACAAAGCAGGCTTCATCCCTGCAATGTAGTCAGTTTTAGGAGCCAATAATTTGTTAGTCAAGAGTTTAGAGTGGAAGAACTACCAGATGTCTGAGAGAGAAAACTACTGCCTCGCTGCCTGGCTCTGGACTCTGGCCTGGATATTATGTCTCCTCAGCATCTCAGAGGGCAGCAGCATCAGGCAGGCTGCGTGATGGACTCTGGGGAGGTGGGAATTCTACACCTCTGAAGATCTGAGCTTCACTGATAACGCTCACGGGAAAAATATCCTTTGAAGCCTATTTCTGGTTATGGCAGCCTGGCTTTCTCACTTCTGAAAAGATCAGAATGCAGCTAGTTGGACTGAACACTCTTTGTTAACGATATGGCCTATTACAAGCCTTTGATATCACTATTTCTTTTAGGGCTTTCCCTAAAGGAATGGCTCATGCCTAAGCGTGCAGGGACTTTCCCCTTAAAGAGGTAGTTATTGGAATTATTTTTATTTTTCTTTTGGTGTGGCTCTTGATAGTCATTAGCTATCACCAATTTGAACTCACAACAACAAATGAAGAAATGGTCACTCTGCTGAGTAGAAGGTAGCATAGGGAAAGACAGCAATGTTTCTGATATTTTCTGAGCTATTCTGGAAAGCAGCTGTTCACCAGTCCATGTGCAAACCTTTCTCTGTTTCACACAACGTGCTCCACACTACTTCTTGAGACTGTACCCTGCCATAACACACAGTCCAGTCCAGTAACCAGCTGCTTAACTGACAAATTAGGCTGAAATCTTCTGGCACATGAATTGCAGTGTAGCATTATAAGTGTAAAACAAAAAAAACCCCCAAAAACAAAAACAAAAAAAGACAACTCATCCTAAGTATAAGGCTGAGATTGTCGGATGCAGTTGATTCATTCACAAAATACTTTGTACAGTTGCTGTATAACTGCCAGGGAATGACAGCAGGAATCCTGAAGACAGCCACTATCCCCGCTGCCGGTCCCCTTGAGGATGATCAGCGTTTTATTTTGGCTCAGCTACCCCCTAAGATGATATGGAATGCCAAGGGAAGCATTCTTTGCAGAGGAGAGGCTGGTGTGAACCAAGGGGAACCAGTCTATGTCTAAGGACAGCTCATCTGTCCCTCAACAGCTTAGTAAAAATGTGCTCAAAAATTGTTGCACAGTCACACCTGTGCATTGAGGGAGTGAAATAGCCATTTGAAGTTGTCCTGGTTCGAGGTAAAACGAACCGATTTTCTGTGTTATAATTTTACTTTTTTAGCTGGGCCTCTTCTAACTAACTGAACTCTGAAATCAACAGCATACTGTTCAGAAAACTATTCACTCTCCCAGTGATAAGAGCCAATTATACAAAGGTTGGCTGAAACCATGACAGAAGTCATATCACAGTGCCTCGCCCATAAAAACAGGGTAATGCTTGCCTCTTCTGTACCTCTGATGCAAATACTGTGGAGAGACGTTAGGTAGGTCTAACTACAAATAGGAAGGCATAATGCTTCCCCTCTTATGTGGAAAAGAGGAGAGAGTTATTTTATTACTGTCTCCTTATATAAGGAAGGGCCAGGCAAGCCTGCTTCTCTTGGCGAAACAAAACAAAATTTTAAAAGTACAAAAATAGATGAATGTAACAAGCCAAGAGCTACACGTCTCTCCCAGAACTCTTCTCAAATTTGGCAAGATAGCTTCCTTTTTCCACCTGGTCTCAAACTCTAAAACTGCCTTGGACCTACCAACCAAGTGAGCCAGTAACCCTTCTTCCTTATTGGAGTAATTGATAATACAAGGCAGACAGCTTTCTCTAAAAGAGGCAGAAGAAATCTATTGCAGGCATAAATACAAGAACAGAGATGAGGGCAATTCTTTCTCCATTTATGTCACATTCAGTCATGCAAGAGGTTAACAATACCTTCTTCAATCAACAAATTACCCTGCTTTAAGATAAAACCAGGAAAGGATTTTCAGACCTGCAGTGAATGATTTAAAGCAGTGTTTTTCAATTTGCAAATAACTGTCTGTAAGACAACAAAAGGTAATGCACAAAAAAAAAAATAATGCAGTATTATTAAACTACATCCATATATTTTTCTGTGCAACCAAAGAATGGCAGAACACTGGAAATAAAAGTAACTAAAGTACATTCAAAACTTATATTAGCCATGAGGAGAAGAGTGTTGCAGTATGTAAGACAGGTGCATTAGACAGTTCTTAGTTTATCAGGGAGAGACTGTGACAGGCTAAGAATAATTCTCCACTGAGTTGTATTACAGATTGTAACTCTAATAACCTATAGTTTTTATCATGGCATAATCCATCAACTCAAGCTATGAAAAGATGTTGTCAAAATACTTTCTGAGCTACAGTAGAGTGCAAGAGCAAACAAAAGAAAATATGTAGTCTTGACCCAATGGCAAACTCATCAGGGCAATTCAAACACTCAAGCCTATCATTCCACTTCTATGCTTAACATATTGTGCTTTGGGTGAATATACAGATTACCCTGGTATGCTCTCCACACATGGGTATTTTCTGCATAGCAAGCTTCAGTAAAACCAAAAGCATCTAGTAATCCAATATGGCACACTCTACTTGTACACAAGCTAAAAATGTTCACATCCCTGGTTGCTCTGAAACACTGGAATTCTTGCTCTATGTGTATTTAATACACTAGGTAGGCCACCACCATCAAAGCTGCTAGATATGTTCCTCACTCGCACAGGAAAGCATTATGGGGCTGGGATGGAAGTACTTCCATCCCAGAGGAAGTACTTGGTACCTTGTTAAAGCACATGCCTGTCACAGATCTGCCAAAGCTCACCTAATCCATCCGCGTAGGTGCTTCCTTACCTGCTGTGAAGGTGGAAAAAGAAACTGTCTGACAGAAAAACCAGACTGAGAGATATTAGAAGCAGTTTACTGACAGTGGACTGGGATGCAGAACCAGGTGAAAACTGGAAAGAGAAGATATACATATGAGGAGAAGTGGGATGCAGCTGAGACATGTAAGGATCAGAAGAAACTCAGGGAATGCAGGTCTACAGTTAAGGAAGTCACTGTCTATATGCCCCATCCGTCATAGGCACTGGAAAATCTGCAGAGACATCCCTGTCCTGGTAGCAGGGTTTGGGGCTGAGCATGAGAGGTTGCAGTGCACGATGCATGGATCCAAGAAAATAAATCAAAATATTACCAGATTTTCATATGTGTCTCCTGCTGAGGGAGGAAAACCCCACTGCTTCATGCGATTAGGAAGAAGGCACTCGGTTCCCCAAGCCTCAGCTCCGCGGAGCTCTGTGCCAAGGAAGAAGACTACCTGACACAATTGCCTTCGGACAAACCTCCCTGCTACATGATCCAAGTATTCTAACTGGTAACTCTTGGGACTATATCCAGGGAAGAACTTTTTATCCCTGTTCCGTGCACCCTGAGGCAAAGTCATGTGAAAATGCAGCATGCAGTCATGAACTAGAAGGATGTATCATGAGTGAGTGAGTCAAATCAAAGTTGAAAAGAGTTCATGGCACAGCTTTTATGTACCTGGGAGCTGCTTCTGTGCACATGATGTACCCCCACTGATCTGATATTCAGAAGGTTCTTCAAGATCTCCCACTGGTTATTATAAAGTTATTGTATTTAAACTTCAGATAACATAAAGAAAAGTAGGGGAATCCCAGGAGAGACTCAGCCCCGGTGCCCATCACAATGAGGGAATGGGAGCCCCAACGCACCTTGTGGAGCCAGAGAGGGGCGGGAAGAGCATTGCCTAAGGGCTTGGGACCCATTACAAAGTGCACAGTAAGGACACTTCCCAATTGCTTATTATGGGCTGCTTAGTGGAGGATCCAAAGGCAGGGAAAAGGAGGAATCAAAGTGGTTTGAAGAGGAACAAGCATGGGGAAAAGAGAAATAAAGGGATTAAAAGGGCTTGCCTTTTCTAAGCAGTGGGCTGATTGCTATTCTTGGCTGGCCATTCCTGTACCTGGTCAGGACAGTCTCTCCTGTTCTCTCATTAAACACCATTGCCAACTCTTTTCCTGTTTGTGAGGCCCTCTTATGTGTGCGTGTGTGACACGTGTGTATGTATGTAGGGCAATAGGTGTGTTTGTATGCTGGCTGGGAACGCATGCTCAGCTTCGCTGCTGGTTGGGCACAGGAGCATAGCTCTGCATCAGCCTCACCTCTGTCAGGCTGCCAGATGTGGCAATCTCTGACTTGGGTGAGTGTATTCACAGGAGCTACAACCAAAACAAGAGGTACTGAGGCATCTTACCCACTATTACCAAGCCTGCTGGTCCTGCTACTCTTAGAAGAAAGAGGTGCTTAGAGAGGCGCACACAACAAATAGAAAGAGCTCAACGCTGGAAAAAAGATTCAACAGTGGGTGATTCAACAGGAAAGTAACACCTGGGAAGGAGGAGTTCTGCCCAAGGAAACCAAGCTGCCAGCTTGAGTATACTTTCCATCCTGCCCTTTACCCCAACCTTTCTATCACTCCCACTCTGCAACAGGACATGGGGAACCTGAGCTGAGAAGCCCTCTGAATGACAACACTAATGAAAATTCATCATTTTAAAGGGCAGAAATTGTGCTAGGGATGAGAAAACAGTCTCTTCCCTTCTACGGTTATAGAAGAGCCCCAGGATAAACAGCTAAGGAGCAGATGGGTTTATTTGTCTTAATGTCATGTCTCATTCTAATTACAATTAATTAGGATAACAATTACAATGTTAAAAGTATGGTGCTTGATCGCCTATACAAGAAACAAAGACACCTATTTTAAAGTCTGAATGGCAGCCCTTGATCACTTCATTTACAGCACTCAGGCACCCTATGAACCCTAGTTAATGTGTCAGATTAGATTCCTTAATACCCAAGACACAGGGAACAATCAGAATACTGAAAGAAAGAAGCTTGGGAATAAAGGCAATGGCTAAACTAGTCAGTGGCAGTACACAGGTTCAACCACTGGTCTGCAGTCATCCGCTGTGTTTGTTTTCTTCTCCCTGGGTGGCCACTCAATGCCCCAAGAGACAGCTCAAGCCAGTGACAGTTCTAAAAACTCAGTGAAGAGCAGGCCACCCTCAGTCACGGGAAAAGAGTTTAGACACATGGACACGAGCCATACTGCATCACTTGTCCTCGGCACCCAGGAATTGACCCATTTCCTTTGTGAGTTAGGCAAAAGCGCACAAGACAGTGATGCAATAATTAGGTCATGGCTTATATAAGGGAGATTTCATCATTACCCCACAGGTACTGTTTTCTGTGCAGCACCTTACACTGCATTTTAACTCAATCCACCTGGCATGCCACGGGGTAGTGAATGTCAGTGATACAGACACCGTCATGCAACCTATGTAGAGCATCCATGGAACATGGACTCTAAGGTAGAAGTTAAAATTCTCCCTCCAAATATTTTAAAGAAACATAGGATCAAACCTATCTCTTTTGAAGGAGCACAGATGTCCCTACTTTGTTAGATTTGCAAAAAATACCCCCAGAACCAACATGCACTGTAACCTCTGGGTTGTAAATCAGACATGTCATGACACTAGGTAGAGAAGAAAAAAAACCTGCTGCCTTCTCCTACCTCACACATCACCCTGCCATAAAGAAGGCAACCTAACTAGTCTATAGGTACCTTCTGTGATAGTACTTTCTCGAATACATCTTTCTTCCTATTCTTAGAGCTTTCTCCAAAGGTTTCCTAACCTTTTGAAAAAGTCATTCATTCCTAGTGAAAATGGGGTGAATATGTGCCAAAATCTAGGTATTTAAAGTGCTTGTCTTAAGCCTACTGATTTTTTTAAGTGTAATTATTTTTTTAAAGACTGTCTCTAGACAGGCTCCAGTGATACTTTGCCTCACTGTGGTTGTTAAAACTTGAAAACTGGAGTGAGGGCTTTTCTATTTCTTTTTGAGAGAGAGTTGAAGCCAGGTGAAAGAAATTATACTTAAATGTTTAATTCCCATTTAGATAGACAGATAATTCTTGATTTAGTCCAAAATATCTAGGTCTTGCTCTTATTTTGTTTATCAGCCTGTTTAACAAAGTACTTCCTTATGTTGATATGCTTTCAATTTTATCTCTTGTAAAAATATAAATAATGAATGGTAGCAAACAGGGGTTTTCTTCCAAATAAAGAAAAAATGGTTTTGTCTTATTTTGCCATTCTATATTAAAAATTCTTTTTCCGAAAAATGAACAACTGAGCTGTATTCTAGCTGTCACATCTAAAATAATGGTCATTCTGCCACATTTGTCTTGCATTTACACAATGCAGAAGAAAATTCAGTACATTCTATGTACACACACGCTTTTAGTAGTGGCTATAAATTAAAAACGAAACTCCTTTTTATAGCTAAATGTTTATTTTGGAAAGCATTACGACAAATGTCAGAAACAAAGTCATTACAACAATGAGCTTGTTATAGAAACACTTTATGCCTTGAATCATTTATTTCAATCTTTCCAAACTGCATACCACTCAGCTCTTCTCCCCTTCCCTCTGTCTGAATACATTTTACTCATTGTGAGGCACCACTGAGGAAATGTTAAGGCTATATTTTTTTAATATTGCTACCAGTTAAAGTTGCTCAAATCCTATTCCTTTGTTACTTTTTCATCTAAATCCTTGTCTATATTTTGCCCTCCTCTTGTGAAAAATGGACATTGTTTTATTAGGAAACACACCTGCCAAAAAGGATAGAATTACTTTTATGTGAGTTTTGCCCTTTCTAATTAAAGTAACAACAGTAATACTCACTTTTAGTAATAGTTTTCTGTATGAATTTTTTTTTCAGAAATTTCAAAGCTCTCATGACTAGGTTGAAACAGAGGGATAGCTAGTTTTGGTTTCTGAGTATGTCAGAGAAACTTCCTTTCTCTTCAACATCTGTGCAGTTAAGGATTCCTCCAAATAGACAACTCATGGGCCAAACAAAAAAAAAATAAATCAATATTACATTGAAAAACCAACTCTGAAGGAGTATAAGGAACACCAGAAGGGTAGAATAATCATTCCTCTCATGAAGGAAAGGTTCCCATTTGATGTAAAATAAGCCACTGTAAAAACAATATAGTGCATGAAATTTTCAGAAACTTGTTCTAACTCATGGGTGGCTACTGCACTTTTGATGTCTGGGGCATTTTTGGGATGCAGCATTCAAAAGAGCTGTCAGCTGAAAGTGGATGCAGCTGGAGAAGTTAGACTCTGAACCTAGGAATGGAGTGGGCTGGCAGCAAATTACAATGACGGCCCACACAGTGTATAAGCTTTTTGCTATCTGAACAAATAAAAGTCGTGGTTGCTAAAGTAAAAAAACAAAAATAAATGGTTTGGTTTCAGTGGTATGTAATGCCTCTACTTAAAATGGGAGCACAATGACGAAAGACACCACATTTCTCACAGCTGACCAGGGCTCAGAGCCAGTAAGTGCATCAAAAAGGACAGCAGTCCAAACACTGGGCAACACTAATGCAACAATCTCTTGGAGAGAGTGCTCTGGCCAGGGCTGCTCCAGGCTTCTGGCAAGGCTTACTGTAATTCACCCAGCACCTATATTAGTAGACAATCATCTGACATTTAGGAACAGACTTATATCTTTATAAACCAGAGTCTCTGCCTGAACCCTATCAGGGGCAGGATTCCTTTCTTAAAGTAAAGCATTTTAAAAATACTTGAATAAAAAAATATCTGCTGTTACCTTCCTATCCCATAGGCTACATTACAAAACATTGCCTCAAACTCTTTTACAGGATTGGCGTGTTACTAGCATATTATAAAGCTTGTAAACATACAGCCTAATCCCTGATATTTACTTAATTTCAGTGACCCACACATTGTTTCTTTTCTTTGGCCAACTTGTGTATCTGCCTGGACACTGGTGTTTTTCAAATTCTATTAACATGACAATTTATTCAAGCAAGGGTTTAATTTCTCACTTTGTAATCAATGTGTAGTATTTTAATTATTGTAAGTTCTAAGTCAGCCCAATAAGGCCACTCTCTGCTGGACCGTATGTTCTATTTACATGATTAAAAAGAACATTGAAAGAAAAGTATGTCTGATAACTGCAGGACTAAATGCTGTATTTTGGTTTTAACTCTACAAAGGTCAATGATCTTACGTGTTTGTTATGAACAAATAAAGAATTTAGGTGCATTGAAACAGGGGTTTTAGTACAATTCTATAAGGGCTTATTTTAGTGATTCAAAGAAATAGTTTATGTGCTCTTTCGCTATAAAATAAGGATATGTTCTGCTAATAATTATGTAAGAGAAAACATATTGTTCAGGAAAATATACAATGCATTTAGATTTTCTAACAAGAAACCACAGCATCGCATTAGAGAGCAGCATTTATTTGGGTATGTCAGAAACTGAGCTGTTTTGTTCTGAAACCAGTGATGTCTGTGGCATGAGATTTGGCAGCCACTTTAAACCAGTTGGCAAATAGCCAGGCTTAATTGCTAAAAGCAAAATTTAAAAGTGATCAAGATAGTGTACATTTCTGGCACATGTTTTCTTCCTAAAACTATGTGAACTTTCATTTTGAGCAAGCACAAACTTACCAAGCCTTAAGCATGTTTGAAACTCAGTATGTTCCGAGGACCACATTTCTACCTATTTAGCCTGTTTAGGAAGCTCCTTGCTTAACAGCATGTAACAAGAATGCTCCTGAAATGTATGTTTTACTTACCAAAACTTTGCCCAGGACTCATATGACATATAATTTGCATTAGGAAACCAAGCAGTTTTGTATACTATCAGCCATATATTCATACCAACAGTTAACCAAAATGATTCCTGGAAGAAAAGCTATATCTGCTAGATTTAAAGATATACATGCATTTGTAAAGTAACCCACAAAATACTTCTGTGGCCAGCCTCACCATTATTATTTTGCACAATATTTTAAACAGCTTTCTTGTGATAGAATAATCTTGTGCTTTTGCTGGCATGCTAGGATCTCCAGTCCTGCTTATTTAACCTTACCTCCACAGGGTTGTTTACACTTTCAGAACCTGATTTCAATTTACTTTAATTTTCTCAGAGACTTTTGTATTTATAAAAGCTGAGCATCTAGTGACCTTGCTATTCCTGACATTTCCTCTACTCTCTACTATGAAAAAGAACAAAAACACCAGTGTCCCATTCCTGTTCCAAAAAAACTGAACTGCTTCCTTCAGTGGGTTGGCCCTTGTAATTGAAAATGGCAACCAGATGTTTACAGAACACACTAGCAATTTTCCTTGAGGCCTTTAGTCTTTATAATTGTTTGCTAAAGTTAGTTAGATTTCATGGAAACTTGTTTGAGGCTGTAACAAACAGTAAGTAGGGTCTCCTCCTAACTGTACTCTGAAAAATTAAAAATAAAAAAATGAAATAAAAGTAAAGTTAGAATTGATGCTACCTATTGCTGTAAACGTATTTCAAACTCCATAGAAAACCAGTCACTAAGGGAGGAGATCCAGTTCTATTAGTACTGATTTTTACATGTTGTCCCATGAAAAACCATCACTATTTCAGAGTATGTTATTGGCTTTCTACCTCACCAAACTTCAGTTGGCTATACTCTAAGCACCACTGACTTTGTGCTCCCATCCCTTTTTCTCACTCCTGTCAGGAATATATTCTAATAGATTTGGGGTTTCTGAGAATATTTTGTATTTTAAGAAGATGCTTTAAACTACATATTCCTTGCTCCTCAGCTGATTGAGTCACCACAGCTGATTCGTACATCTGACATCTCTCCATCTACTTTAGAAATCACTATATTTTCCTTTTCAATTCCTTCTCTGCCTTGTTTTCTTAAGGCTAGGCATAGACATCAAGAAGTCTGAGTCCATCTTGTTACTCCATAAGGGGACACACTACACTCAATAAAATCTCTTCACCTAACATTTCAAAACCTCTACAACTGAATGCTCCACAGCTGCAGGGGATCCATTTGACTAATTCACTAACCTAACCCCCAAAACAGGTTTCTTAATATCTAACAACCATTTTTTTGGTGTTGTTTTGTTGGTTTGTTGTTGTTCATGTCCTATTTATTGTAGCATAAAGAGCAAATTATTCTTTTCCCCTTAGCAGCAGACTTTTTAAATATTTTACATTAACACATACCTCTCTTCCCAAGTCATACCAGCCTTCACACTCACTGAAGAAAGAGCATCACAGTGTCCTCCTGTCTCTACCACCTCCTCTAATCCTCTCTACTTAAGATGATATAGTACATCTTGGAAAATGAAAAGTGGATGTCTGACAGTCAACAGATATGGCCCTGGGGGCCTTCAAAACCCACAGCTGTAGTTTATTCTCTAGACTAATTAGCAGCCCCAGGAAACTATTGCTGGCTGCACTTATGAAGTAGCACTTCTACAAGTTCCTACCTTGCTGCTGGCCAGATGTCAGCAATTAAGCTGATTGTTTTACTGATTTAGCCTCTGGTCAAAAGTATGAATAGTGAGGAGTACTAGAGGTGACACAAGAATGACATAAAGATATACAGCAAGGAGCATGCATTTCATCCTAGTTCTGACAGTCACCCCTATGGTTTCTATCCTAGTTTCCTAACTCTGGTGCAGCAACATTTCTCTGCCTCTGAGTCCCACTGTGAACAGAGGTGAACAGACACAGACATTTTTTTCCTGTGGAAAAATGTAGATTTTCTTTAAAGAACATTTTTTTTCCAAAGGATACCCTAACAGACCAGAGTGCAAAATGGACAAAGACTGACTTGGAAAATTGCCTTTGGGGGAAATCAAAGCAAAAATTTCTTTCATCTGTCCTCAAATGCTTCTTTAGTCATCCGCCATCCAGAAAGAGACAAAAACCTGCAGCTACCATTGCTCTGTGTCTGCTGAACACCTGTGCTTTCTCCTGCGGACTCATGCTTCCTGACATTCCCCAAGCTGCAGCTTTCACAGGGAGAAACAGCCGGGTACAAGGAAGCATCAGAGCATTCTATAGAGAGCCAAGGTAGGAGGGAGGGAGGCAGCAGAGGCCATATCTGCCCTAACAATAAAACAGTTCTCAAATCAGTATTTTACAGCAACGTGAGTTATGTCTGAATATACTCGGGTTGTTTTAACAATTGAGGGGTTGTTCGCTCCTTGCTGTAATACCTAATGCCACGAGATGCCACTTTAGGTGCCAGACAGATGTCCTGAACCCAGCAAGTAAGGAGAAGGGCCAAGATTCGCTCAGATTTGCTCCCATGGGTCTGTTGTCTCACTCATCCTTTCCTGTTCTTGGAGCAGCTCCACCCAAGCACCACTCCCACTTCTGCAAAAAAGCCAGATCATGCTCATAGTTGGTTGCTGGAACAAGGGCTTAATTTACACAACCAAGTACTTAATCACTGCATGCTCTTAAAATGGCAGAAAACAGAACAGAATTTAGTGCATATTGATAAAGTCAGGAAAGAGGAAATAACTTGAGATTTAATATTCTTCACAATGTGTATATATATATATGTGTAGTATATGATCTCCACTTAATCTCAAGTGAATGAATAGGACAAGAAGCTGTTACTGATTTCAGTGGAAATCAATATCAAGACTTACTGACCCAAGAGGTAAATATCAACTAAAGCTAAGACAGGTTCAATACTTATCTTATAGAATTATAAATCACAGAAAAAAAAACCCAAAACCAATTCAATATATGTAGTGTAATGATCTCTCTAATGGCATGGCTAAAATTTCACCTTCAGTGGATGTCACTCAAACTGCAAAAATTTAAATACTTAACTGTAGTATTCTAAAAATAGGAAATGATTGTGTAAAATCAATTCTATGAAAATGCTTTATGATTCTTTTTTTCAAGTCACTCATTGCAATTGCAAAAACTTCCACAAAATTATTAAAATTAGCATGTTAAAGCAACCGTGAGTGTATAATGTTACACTGTACTCGGTTTGCCAGCAGCCTGAATAGATGTGCTTTTTTCCCATGGCCAAACTGACTGGCTACCATTGAGGTTACACAGAGTCTTTTCCAGTCCAAAAGCTAGCAGTAACAAGAGTTTTGCATGTTGTTGCAGAATTAATTAAAACTGGTTGGCCAGATTTGTAGCATATAACTGCACGTGTTTTCCAGAGCCTGCAGTTTTCTGAGATTTGTGCAACTATTAGTAAAGGTGAAGAATTGACAAATGAAGGAAATGCCTATTAAGGGAGGGTAACCGTTGAGTAATGAGGCAAGTACACTGAGCAAAGGCCAGAAAAACTGATGGCTCCAGGAAGAAAGATATAAGTAGTTTATTTCACTTTGAAGATGTCATCTTCGGAAAGTATGGAATTCAGGAAAGGTTTGGACAGCAGACAGTAACTAAGCAACATTATTTTTGGAGGGAAGAAATGCATTTTAATGCAACAAATTTCTGAGATAAAAGTTTCCTGCTAAAAACTTTGTGAAAATGTTGGCAGAACATCACAGAGCCATGCAGACCCACAGATCCTGTTCATCTTTGCTCTGGCCCTAGACATGAGAGCTTCTCTGACAGGAGGGAACGGGAAGAAGGCAAAATACTCTGGGAAATACTTGGCAGGTTCCTCTCCACTGTTTGCCACCCTGGAAGGACCTAAGGGTGCTCTGAAGCCAGGTGATGCATCCCACTCACCTCTGATAGGGCAGCACAGCTCTGTGCCAGGCGGAGGAAAGAAGGCCTGAGGCTTGTGCAGCTCAGGACAGAAAACATCCCAGGAGAAAGCCCAGAGGTGTGGAGATACTAACCATGCTTAAATAAATCTACCCCAGTAGCTGCTGCATGACCAAGGGAGCAATCCCAGCTCTCTGCAAAACATGACTACCCCATCATCTGCTACTAGCACAGTACCACCTCTTGATTTCTCCATCCCTGCAGCAGCAAAACTAGCTTGCTTAGGACTGCTGCAAAAGGAAGACTCCAAGAACTCAAAACAGGCATAGATATCATCAGTCCAGGAGGCTTTTCCCTCCATGTGGGTTTAATTGCTAAGGAATGGTGAAAGCACAGCTACTTTTTGTTCAACCAAAGCTGCTTGAGAATTTACTGACAGAGCTATTTTTCAGTGAAAAATTAGGGGCTTTAATAATTTGTATTTTACTGCAAAAAGCATCTACAGATTTTTCACAGGAAGCTTATAAACCACAGTCTATTTGGGGGGGAAAAAAAAAGTATCCTTTTCTTTTTTAGCCAACTATTTTCCAGTTACCAAAACTCAAAACGTTTTGGTTGGTCTGTAAGAAGTGAAAAATTTCCACTGAAGAAAACTATTCTCCTAATGTTTGTCTCTGACAGCAATGAACTTAAATGCAGTGCTGCAGCCCAGGTGTGGAGGATCTCTCCAGATGAGTGTGCAGAGCTGTCACATTTGGGTTTCGAATGGGAGCAGAACTGGCCCAAAATGAATAGCGAGCCAGCACACAAAAAAAAAAAAAAAAGGAAAGTTTTGTGGTGAATTTCTTTTCCATATATGACTTCAGTTCAACTCTTGGCTCTCAGCCATTCTAAACAAAAAATCCTTTCAAAATTACAGTGAACTTTGAAAGGTACACAAGTAAGACAGACTGCAAAAAAATAAAAGCACTGTTTAGAGCTGCTAAATAATACCAAGTAAGAAGGAACGACTCTTTTTATAGATTTTTCACAGGATTTATGATCTTTTTCTCAGTCCATTATCTATATCTTTTTAGTAGAGGCTTCAAGGAACATATTTTTAAATAATTTATAACACTCCTATTAGCAAAATATTATGACAAAGCATAGCTCAAAATACCCTTCTCCAAAATAAGGAGTACTGTCCCATCCAGAACAGTAAACCCCATCATGTACTGGCAAAGATAAATAACTGAGTGTAACTTGTTTAGTTCTAAGAAAAGATCATTGGTTTGGTATGCAGACATGCTCTTTTACTTCTTGTTTTTAAAATGTGACTTTAAAGCTGAGCACTTACATAACACAGGGAATGAAGGCAGACTGTTTTTGCCATGAAATTGAATTAGTAGAGCCTTACTCTTTACCTTAAATTGGCAAGTATTTGACTTTTTTACATACTCCAACATTTGCTGGAAGCTGTAGGATGTTCCTGGAAAATACCCAAACTCTTTTTATTATTTTTTTTTCCTTACTGGAAAAATACTACAGGAAGTACTGGTGTTAGCCTGTAAAATATAAATACTCACAGTTTATTCAATTTCTGCAGAGGCAGTGTTTGAAGGGTAAAAACCTGTATTGGAGAATTTCAACCTGAGCTGGTCACTGCAGCAAAATCTGCTGGTGTCATTGTTTTTCTAGGTTTTACACTGAACTGGGCATTTGAAGCAAAAGTATTTCACAGAGATGGTGCACATGGTCTCCAGAGATGCCAGCTTTTCTCTGCAGCCTGTCTGACATTAGCAAAGCCTGCCCTACTGTCTGGCAAAGCAGACCCACTGTCTCTTGTCACTCTGAGATGCAAAGTACTCAAGGCAAGGAGTGGATGAAAGGTGCCTGTGAAACCAGATTAAAATAAAAGAGTGAGGTGAAGACAATTTGCTGTACAGCCTGCCAAGAAAACTGCATGTGCCTCATTTTCAAGAAAGTTTCTTAAAAAACCTTGAAATTAGTGGTGGAATTTTCAGCAACCTCAAGCATGCTATGTAATTATGCTTTTCATGTACAAAACTACTCCGATTGGTTACAGCACAAAGCAAAACTGAGCTCTCTGGTAACCCCAGAAATGTATGGCAAGCCTGAATGATGCAAGCAGCACTCCCTTTAGCATGGGAAATAACCAACCACACCATTTTTCTACTGACAGAATGGTGACCTGCGTATTTTTTTCAAAGCCTTTCAGTTCCAAAATTGACTTCCAGCAGAAAACCAAACTGAGATCATAGTTTAATTTCATACTTCTAAGGTGTCTAGGAGCCATGGTCAGCATATATATGTAACTGGTGCCCAAAGTTTCTCTGTCAAGCATAGTACAACTCTATACATCAAAGCTACAGTCCCTTGTGCAAGAGCTCAAGCTTCTTCAGTAGCCTGCTTTAAATTGTTGGATCAAATTTCAACAGGAACAAAGAACCAGCAGCAATTTAACCCAGCTTCTGCTGCATGTGCAAAATGCACTACTTCTGTATCACGTTCTTTAACAAGCTTATAGAACAGCCAAGACATTGCCAGATGAAAAAGTGTACCTTCCTGCATTTCTTTAAGAGAGAAAATGAGAAAGAATCACAGATAGCAGGTATTTGTTCTGCAATGAAATGGTCTACTGAAAGTCACTCCGTTATATTGATGAAGTTGTTAGGAGAAGCCATCAGGAACCAAACTGATCACTGATCATTCACTATGATGAATTACTCTGCTGCATTTTTTTATAAAAGGAAGAACCTAATTAAAGAATCATCAAATTGTGGAAAATTAGCTGCATAACTGGGAAGGGCTAGAATTTGGCTTGTGTCCTTACTTGCATCTAGAGTTTCTAAGCTTTATCTCTGTGGAAGAATGCTGGATAATAGCTACCATTTAGTAATTAATGAATAAACCGAGTCAAATTATTCTTACTGTGATAAGGGCCACCATGCCTGGGATCTTCCATCAGTCTCCTGTTGTCAAGGACTGTGACTGTATATCCATGTTTTACCAGGATGCGCTGATAAAGCTGACGCTCAGTTTCACGGTGGTCAGGAGGTGCGTACAGAACTGCTCTTCTCGTATGGCTTCCAAAGTACTGGAGAATGGAGTCATCGATCTACAACAAGCACAATGCAAAGACAATGGTTTTAAGATAGGACACTCCTCAGCAGTTTAATATATACTTTTTATTTTTCACAAAAAAAGGAACTAGTAACTTTCTGTGACAATCCAGGAAATATTTCTGGTATAATTAAGAATTCTCTTTGTATCAGGGACTTCTGACCACAAATTTCATTTTATCTGCCTTTCAGTTTTTTCTACCTTAATTTTGGACTAATATTGCAAGGGTTTGAAAGCTCAGGGTAGTAGCAGAGGATCTTCAAACCATGGTCTTCCCTTCATGGAAACACCTTTGATGAAATCTGGGCTGCTGTGGTAAGCGGTTAACACTATGTGCCAGCTGAGTCACCTAGCAGAGAAGACTTGGTGGGTCCCACATAAACTGTTCCAAGGACTGTGGGTCCTATGCAGATGTTAAATGCAGGGTTCTGAGTTCTCCTGTGCACTGTGATTAAGAAAAGTACAAAGAGTACTGAAGTAAAAGCATGTGGAGGCATCCTAAGCTGTTCTGTAGATTGCTGTGCTTCTAGAAAATTAAATGTAAGCTTGTCCGTACCTTATTGCCTTATTAGTCCAACAAAATCCAGCCTATAGGAGGACTGGCAGAGGGATTTGTAGATAGGAGCAAGCTGAAGGGTATGTGATGTCTCCAATGAATCCCAAGGAACCCTTGGTTTACGTACCTTTCACTGTCTTCCCACATAGTGCCTAGGGACAATGGCATCTAGAGAAAACTATTCCTCTGTATAATAGTCTGGGAGATAATCTTTTTGCAAGGAAAAAATGTGAAAGAGCTACCCCAAAGACACAGCAATAGTGTGAATTTGACATTAAGATCTGAAAAGAGCAAATTACTGGGACACTGTCATTAGGTCATTGGGAAAGCGGGATAACTTATGTCTTACATAGGAATAAAAATAGAATGCTGCATGTGGGAAACAGGCCACTAATATCTGAAATAGTCTAGGTCTTCTTTTACCATAAAAACACCATTATCAGACAATAATTTCTTTTGGTGAAAAGTATTTGTCATTAGGATTGAAACATACTAGCATTTAAGGGATTAAATTCAGGACATGAAATTAGCTCTTGGCAAGTTCATGAATTTCACCCTAGCAGTAAGCAGAAGTACGTCCTTTAAAAACTAAGTTATTCCATAACTTCTAATTTTAGTAAGCTTATCACTGGAGATAGGAAGTGCTACAAAAGCAAGGCACCACCATTTTGTGTGCAGCAGACTGCACTAGAAGGAGACTGATGATTTGATATAAACAAATGTCATTCAAGATGTGTCCAGTTGTTTACAGGTCTACAGTCACTCTTCTCAGCAGTCTGTTCCCCAATTACAGGATGTAATTATGTGTTACACTTGGCTAAACTGTGAGTTTCTCTGTGGCAGTGAGGAGCACATACTATACAGCCCTGAGCTTCTTACCAGTATGTCTGGTTTTGCTCCAGAGCACACATTCCCTCTGCAAAGGGTTTGCACCATTGATGAGGGGACTCTGAAAAGTATCTTCCCCTGTATATTTGCTAAATGTGCAACCAAAAACGGCTTTAGACACTGGGATATTCAAGTAAAGGTTGATCATATGCTGGCCGGAAGAAGCACAAATAGCACAGGGTGAAGTCACAGGAACAACATTCGGTAACTGTCAGATGTCTTCCCTGGTATCCCAGTGTTTTTAAAACACATTAATCAGGTGGCAAGTACAGCATTAGAGCATCTCAGGTCATCCTTCCCCACCACTGCACCCTTCATTCCTTCCCCTCTGCCTTTGCCTCTCCCTCTTCTCCTCTTATCGCCTCTCTTTCCTGCTCTCCTGCAGCGCCAGCAGCCGCTGGCAGCCCTTCCTCTCCATTTCCCTCCCTGTTCCTAAATCCAGCCCTTGGCTTGCCCCCCCCCCCGCTGTGCTCCTTCTCCCTTCCTCCTCTGGGCAGACCAGCCAGACACTTCCCACTTTCCATTTCACTTGCTGTGCAGAAGAAAACTCAGGCGAGAGAGAGAGATACCACTCCCTTTATTTTGTGAGCAAATCCAATTTTCCATCCCACATGTGCGGCAAGGGCCAGCGTGGTGGGGTGAAGCGAGGACAGGTGAGGAACACAGAGGGGCTGTGGCCCAGGACACTTCCCTGCCTGGTTTTAGATGGAGACTGTGGCTTCTCCAGCTCCTGCCCTTCCCGCTGTGGCTGAGGGCGAGGGTCTTGTCTGCTGCAACATGTCTTGGACCCTGGTGACCACCTGGGCCTGGGGCAAGCTGTGCCCTCTGCCAGGGCTGGTGAGGCACAGGGGGACAGGACCTAAAACACATCAGGGTGTCCCCAGGTCCCTTGGACACCCCAGGGTTGGTCTGTCACAGCGCACCAGCGGCAGGAAACTTCCAGGGGAAGGGAGCTTTCCCTCATGTCGCCACTGGGGCGGATGGCGTCTTCCTCAGCTCCCTGGGGCTTAGCAGAAATGTTTACAACTCTCTGGCTTGGCTATAGCAACTATTGAGGAAAATATTGATAGTAACATTAGGGAAAAAAAAAAAAGAAAAGCCCCCTGATGTAGGGACCAAGCCAGCCTGGCTGGGGACACGCTCCCCTGTGCCTCCAGCCTCCTCTCCTGCTGCTCAGGTGCTGGACACCAGGCACATTTATCTTCCTAAAAAGCCATGAAGGGATCTTTGGGACACAGAGAGAATTTAGGGTCCTAAATTTAACAGCTTGAGCTGATGTCTAATCCAGTACTGTTAAATAATGTGAAGTAGCTCAACACCTTTTACAGTGCATGCTTGAGAACGATGCGTAGTGTTGCCAAATTTATTTCCTCTGCCCTTTCCTTTCAGAGCTATCTTCAGTCGAGGTTATAAGATGCAGTATGTCCTCTCTGTTTTCTTGCCAAGACAGTGCAATGTAGGGTGGGGTATTTTTATTGTGAGGTTGGGGGTTTTTTTGTTTTGTTTTGGCTTGGGTGTTGTCTTTTTTCTTTTAAATTACCCATTGGCTACAAAGAATTAAAGAAATTCCAGCCAACTGCATACTTGTAGCAAGTGATTCCATAATTTTTTCCAAAGCTCTGCATAAAATGCCTTACATCACTGACCATGCTGATCTAGTTACTACTGGATGTATTTCAGAATTTCCAATATTATAGCAATAGCAGTCATGTTTATACACTTAAAGAGTCTGCTGGTTTTTATAAAATGTTTCTCAATCATAAAAATGCTGTCTGGGCAGAGAGCTGGTATATAAGAAGCAGAGTGCGATAGATTTGAAAAAGCTGTTCACATATTTTAATGTTTTATGGGTTTGATTTTTTTGGCATTCCTGTAACTTTTATGTGCAGTAAGCTTAGACCAAAAAAAATATGGATCCATAACATTGTGAATCTTTGAGAACATTTGTTAAATGGTCAAATGTTTTCATGTCCCAATCATTTTTTAGCTCTTCTCCAGTTTGAAGTCTCAAGCTATTAGCAGGTCAGTTTATTACAGATTCAATACACCTAGTGAAAGGGATTGGTAAAGAACATCTGTGGCCCATGTCTCATCTAGACAATGGTGTGGCTGCCTCCAGTGAAATTAATAGGCTTTACAGCAAAGCTGAGATTTCCCATATGATTTAGGATGAGGCCTATGTCAACTTTGAAGTGATATACCTGCTCTTGCAGCTTGCAAACTATTGCACTTAGCTGAGTCACTGACCTCATTGTAGTGCAATAGGCTGTTACACAAATGATCCCCAGCCTTAACAACTGGTCTAAACAAACCACAGTGGGCTGTAAAGTGAATAAAAATGCATAAAAATAAATTTTGTAATTTTATTTTCAGTTTATAGAATAACATGAAAAACACAAAATAAAACAAAGTGAGCTCTGTAAAATTTGTTACGGATTTTTTAAAAATTATCAAATCAAAGGTCTTAATAAACAAAATTATCAAATCAGAGGTCTTAATAAACAAGATAAACAGCCCAGTTTATACAACATGAAAGCTCAAGGATTACGGAACCATCCTTGCCCAACTGAAAATAGACATCTATTATCTGAGTTGTAATTCTTACTTCTGGCTGCCTGCAAGCTCCACATATCTGTGAAGTTCTCTGTTAAAGAGAAAATGTTTTGACATTTTCCTTGAAACCAGTTTATCCAATTCTAGGTTATGAATGTATAAAGATATAAT
>VXBJ01004658.1:903720-922649 GCA_013400055.1 Nycticryphes semicollaris | reverse complement strand
CTCCTTTCCATGCTTATTGACTGAAGCAATTATATTCCATTCAAAAAATCAATATGAAAACATCAGACACATGCCTTTAGAGGGTGAAGTTCATCCGTTTTGTTTTAAATGTCTACATTAAGTTGGGATTAATTTTGCATCAGAGGCAGTTATCTCCATTGACCATGAAGCCCAGCTTTCTGGCTCTGACGAGCTCAACATTCAAGTAAAGAGAGGATAATTCCACTCTGGATATCCAGGGTTCTAAAGTCCTAGTAACAATTCATAGCTTTTCAGGAATTTCACTCCTGATTTTCAAATATACGTACCTGGGCCTGTAACCTATGCAAGATGTTTAGCTGCAACTCCTTCTAGATCTTGGTTAGAGCTAAAACTTGACGTTTCTCTTTTTTTTTTTTTTTTCTTTCTTTTTTTTTTTTCTCTCCGTAGGATCTGTGAGACGTGGCCACATCAAGCTGTCATTATCTTGCTTCTTTCATGCTTTTCCCTGCCAGTAAATGATATCCTACCCTATTTGTTCAGAATAAAGCTATAAAAATCCTTTTCCCGTTCTCCCTGTTTTCTCACCTCATTATGGGTCCTCTTGGACAAACATCTTTTACACCAAAAGTAAGTGGCAGGTCGAGGGCCTTGAAAGTGAATACAGCTTTTTTCACCATACCTATTGTCTGTCATTTATTAAGATGCCAACCTTGCCCACTTGTAAAATTATCATAAAATCAACTGCATGTCTTATTTGTTTTCTTTTTGTCAAGTGAACTTAAATGGTCAGGGGATGTAGCAAGGCTCTTGTGAGTATTCAATCTCCTTCAAGACCCATCTTAAAATCTCAAATCTCATTTTTTATACATTGGCCATGGTTAGAGAGCTAGTGTGCCAAAAAGCACCTCACACCTGAGCAATGCTGCCTCACTGCTTCCTCACAACAGCAAAGGTACTACATCTGGTCTGCCTGGGCAAAACCCACTCCTCTGCAGAGCCACCTAAACTGGCTCTGGCTGAATTAATCCAGAAGGTAGAAATGCATCTACCACGAGGTAATTAACTCTTCTCAGAAGTAACTAAGAAGCAGAGCCAAATTACTTAAGATGAGCATAATGGTTTTACATCTGTCTGGTACCAAAGGTATGTCTGGCCCAATACCGTGCCAGGCAAACCTACGCAGGGATTGTGTGGGATTTTTTTCACAGAATCACAGAATATCAGGGATTGGAAGGGACCTTGAAAGATCATCTAGTCCAATCCCTCTGCCAGAGCAGGAACACCTAGATCAGGTCACACAGGAAACACGTCCAGGTGGGTTTTGAATATCTCCAGAGAAGGAGACTCCACAACCTCTCTGGGCAGCCTGTTCCAGTGTTCTGTTACTCTCACCATGAAGAAGTTTTTCCTCATATTTAAGTGGAACCTCCTATGTTCCAGCTTTTTTATTGATACCTATTTCAGTTTAGATACTGTAACATCAACTCTCCTCCTTACAATATGCATTTACAAATATTTCCTCATACAGGAGGAAAATCCGTCTGTCTGAACCTGCAGACAGCCTGCTGCTGAATGTGATGTCTCCCTCTCACACTTTTAATGCTGGAGATGCAGAAATAAGCCTTCTATTTTTCAGGCAACAGATATTAACATTTAACTTTATACTAGAAAATGTTGATCTCCGTTTATGTGAAAATAAGGCTACAGGATGAGCTCTCCAGCAACTTTAAAAACTCCTGCAATGTATGATACCTGCGAGAGACTTACTACGAACCCTGTCAGGTTTTCCAGACTATGAATGAAATCCACATTTTTGCACTTTAAAAAAAAGACAGGCACTACGTGCCTGACAGTAGTGGCTCAATCCCAGGACACCTTGGATGTAGTTAAAATCACATCTATAGACCAAATTGGCAATTTCCAGCCCCGCGCTTTTTCCACATTTGTCAGGAACTTTCCCTTCCAAAATGAGACAAATTTGGACATCAGAGATGCAGTGGCAAAGCTGCAAAGCTGCACTTTTTATTCAGATCTCCCCTTCCATTTTCCCCAGAGGCTCATAAAATGTGACACCCTTTTTTTTTTTCCTTTTTTTTTTTTTTTAGGCACTTGTACAATGCAAACTCTGAATGGAGAAATTATTGGACCTTGGAAGGGGATTTTGCTCATGCAATACCAATCATAACCAAATTCTCATAGCGGGCTCAACACAATACTGATTGTTTCGCTGAAGGAACCGAGAATTCAATCTTCCTCTACCCAGTCTGAAGAGATTCTGCAGTGTGAGAGACACTTTGGCATAAACCCCAGAAACACTGGGTAGTATCTGAACAGTATCATCTTCATCAGGGTCTTCTTTTCTTTAAAACTTATTGTTGAACTTCGGTTTCATAATACATGTTGCAGTGTTTGCTTTAAGTCACTGTTTAACTGCACAACAAGTTCTTATTAATAAATTTGGCTGCTGGAGTAGTTTAGTTACGGAGTAAGAATACATGTGTAGCTAGTCAATGAAAAATGTGAATAATTTAGACTATATTTTGAAGTGTTTTTTTCCAGATTCATACATGGAAACTAAAGCCAGAGCTTTAATGAAAACTGGTTTCCAAACTAGCTACTGTGGGTGGGCACGTGACTCTGAAATAAAACAGTGTAAAGTTTCAGCCATGACATCTGTCTTAAATGTACTGGGTACCCAATAAAATCAAGCAAGATTCAGATAACAGCTCAGTTATCTGAATAAGCAGTGGGCGAAAACAGACAGTTCAACACCCTCTCAAAGCAAAGTGGTAGAGATTTTTGGAGATGTTTGTCTTTTCTCTTCCCTGACATTGTCATTCAGCCCACACAACCCACAGATCATTCTCTGGCAACAGAGAGCAACTTAGAGTAACATCCCAACATGTGCAAGACATTTTGTTCCTCGTGCTCTAGCGGAAACTTTCAAGACAAATAGGGAGCCAGCTATGGGTGGTCTTCAGAACTTGAAGAGGAATGTGTTAGAATAGCACAACCCTGGAAAACATACCTATAAGTGTTAACATATGCATTTACATCCATACTATAGGTTCAGCATGTGCGTGTCATTATCACATCCAACGATGTAGGCTGGAGGGCCGTAAGTACAGCATGTTGTAAAAACATAAGCTTTCTTCTCATTTCAAACAGCCAGCACACCAAGTTCAGCATCAATCTGCATTTTTCTCAAACAGACTGAGAAAGAGGAAATTACAGATATTTCCAGCCAAGTAAAATGCTTGCAAAATGTTGCCATTATTCCACCAATTCTTGCAGGTTTTAGGTAGCCCAAGTTAAGATAGGAAATGTTCTTTGCCGTTACAACAGCAATGAGTAAAAGGGAATGGACTTTAAGTGTCAAAAGTTGTAATGCAGTGCAAACCACACTTGTCAGCTCTGCTTGTTTCCCTTTAAATTGTAATTCTGCGTGTCGCAGTGAACAAAGCTAAATCTGGGTACCTAGTGTACTAAAGCATCATTAAAATACACAATTATGACAAATGCAACATGGAGTACATTTCTGCAACTCGTAAGAAAAATCTCTGACCTTCACAAGAGCAAGAATCCATTTTTTAAGACGTAAGGTTAAAGAGTTCATGCCCAAAGTTATGTCACATATTTGTTTTCGATTGTTGCAGAAGATGCACTTTACAACTGCTCTCCTAAAATCAATATTGCTGACCTTTCAGACTGTAAACTGTCTAATCAGAGAAGCAGTGTTTTACCTTCTTTTTTTTTTTAAATTTGAACTGCTTTATGTGAATGCTGTCCATAATCTGTGAAATCACGGGTTAATATTTATAGTCCAAATACAGCTGAATATAAAATACCAGTATAATGATAATTTCCCAGTGAGATATCTGCTGCACTATTAGCAGCCCACAATAGGATTGAAGAAAACCTGAAACATTTGTGCCAGTGCTGATCACAGATTCCGGAGTAAAAATAGCTACCTCAGCCTGGACCATTTAACAAACCACATTTTCCAACTAAAATAACAGTGTCTGCATTCGTTAGGTTTTAATATCCATTCTAGGAACCCTATACAAAATAAACATGAGGTCAGGTAACCTAAGGACAAAGTAAATTTTGTGGGATAAAGATTCCAAAGTAAACAGTGAGATTTTAAAAGGTGAAAAGCTCTTAAAGCTCTTTTTTTTTTTTTTTTTTTCTCAAATGCATTTATATTCAGCTTTTCAGCAGAATCCCAGTAAAGTTCAAAACTGATGAGCAGATAACTTTAACACCGGGCAGCTGCAGTCCCAGTGCTAATTAACAACTTCAGTCACTTTCATGAAACCCCACTGGCTCCTGATTTACGTGCCTGTACTGTAAAGCCTCTGACCCGAGTCCTAAAGCCAAAATAAAATATGGTCTGTTCAGCAAACCGAAATCCCCCTGGAGTCACAGAGCAATGCCATGTTTCAGCTGAAGATTTCAGGATTCCTGTGTCAGTAACCCCACGCTGAGGAGCTGGGAAGGGAGATGTGCCTGCGCATATGCCGCTGTCATTAGATCACCCATTTGTTTGTATACAGATCTCAGACTTCCAAGCTTAGGGCTAATTTTAGCTGGACTCGGATGATCCTGCCAGACTCGCTATCCCTCGCTTTGCTAATTATTGCTCAGCACTCTGCTCCAGCTGACTTACCTTTCTCACTGCCTGTGGGTTACTGCCAGGGAGGAAGCAGTGAGTGGTGCTCGGGGAGACCTCCTTGTATCTTCCTTGCTGTGTTTTAGTCACTTTGCTGGGTGCAATCCCATGAACGACTGCCGAAAGGATGCTGCTGGTCATGAGAGGAGTCAGGGTCTGGCAGAACAGGCAGATGGCCACCACTAAGGCCAGAAGGAAGGGACGAGGGCGACAAAGCCTGCGGCACCTGGGGACTTGCCCACAAACCATGGCCTCTTTGCCGTCCTCACTTCACCCTTTGCCACATTGCAGAAGCAGTCCACGGAGCCACGTCTTGCCAGAGTAACAAAAAATGAAAGGCACTCTTTACCCCACACTAGTGAGTGTTTTCCCCATTCCTGCTGCTGAGCTTTTTCCTGGTGCCTGGCAAGAAGTCACGGGTTCCAGAGGAGCAGAGGCTCGGGAAGTGCCCTCCCATGGGGGTACGGGAACAACCTGTGAAAAAACAAAAAGTGAGCAGCGGCAAACAGCAGCCTGCCATGGGACGTCCTGAAAAGAATCGTGGCAAACTCATCCACACCGCGCTCTCAGGAGAGCAGCCCTGCCGACAGACAGGTGAGGAGCAGAAATCTTCACCCCCTTTGCAGGAGGAACCGCTCCACCAGACAATCGTATCCAAGAAAGCAAGAGGTTAAAGCTTAACACGTCCTGTCCACTGCTGAAAAGAGTAGGAGAGCGTACCAACTTCGTGAACAACCGTTTGCTGTTTTTTTCTCTCTTGCATTCTCAATTCCCACTTTGTTTTTACAGTTTCCTTCATTCCAGTCCTTTTAAATTGCCTCCTTCCTGTCAGCACGCACAGCTTTCTCTCTAAAAGTGATCATTTATCTGAAAACTGACAGCCTATGAAGATTTCCTCTTGCATTTGTTTTGTCCAGATCACGAGTTCAAAGTTAGGTTTACTTACTCGGTTCTTATCCTGTTAGAAGTTTTCCGTTCTCCTCTAATGGGCTGCTGATTAAAACCACTTGGAACAACCCTGGCTCATGATCCCAGCTCGTCTCACACACTCAGGAGGCAGGCACACGCACATACACACGCCATCTGAAGCCAGTTGGACCACAGATTTCATATAAATAAAGGCTGGACTGCTCAGAGGGTGGGGCTAAATGAGCTCCGCTCTGGGCAGGCACGGGGTTTGGAGACGCAGCTTGGGATCTGGATGGGGAACAAGAGGTGTCCTTGCTCACACTGCGTGCCTCGAAGCCACCATCACAGCAATTTTTAGAAAGCTGCTGCCACAGCAACCCGTCTAATTGAAACAATATTAATGTCTTGCAGGCAGTGGAAATCTGAGCAGCACCTGCAGTATTTTAATCCAGATTAACAAAAATGTTGTAAAAGCAAGCAGAATTACTTGGATTTAAGCATCACCGACAAAGCAGTTGTCAGTAATTTTCCACGGAAGATACAATATCTCATAGCAGTGTATAAATAAAACTTCTTACTGATGTCAAAGAGGGAAAGAAAGGAGGGCGGACAAAAATACTCCAATGAAAGCACTTAGTATCTAAGCCACAGAAGGTCTTAGTTACTACTTCCCCCTGCTGACACGGGACAGGGACCAGACAGATGGGAACAGTTGAGGAACTCTGTTATCTTTATAGACCTAAACTGCTCAGATAATCAAGATCTTCTAGCTAAAAATATCTGTGTACAAGTCGTCTATTTTATCCTCCATCCTTAGTTATTTTTGAAAAGAAAGAGTTCTTCCTGCACTGCCTCATACATAAGAAATGAGCTCTCTTATGATAACTTTGAGCCGATCTACACAATTCAACAGTAACAGCAGCATTAGCAAATTAAAGGCCTACAGACAGAAACAAAAAAAAAATATGTATTTGCTTGAAGTGTTGGTGTTTATTCAACTTTCAAATCCCTTTTTTTTTTTTCTTTTCCATTACTAAACCCATCAATTTTCACACATAGAAAAAGAAGTGGTTCAACACATCACACAGAACTTCAGTTGTCACGTGCACTGTGCTTTAGTGTTCTGTCTGGGGCTGTAGTTGTCTACGTTGGACTCCTGGGTCACCCTGAGCAGGAAAGGAGTACAAAACTTACCTGTACCCTCCCGTGACAGATGCTTGCCATCCACACAGAAACTCCCATCTCTTGTCTCTGGACACATGTTGCTCGTGTTCCCTCCTCCCCAGCATACCAGCCCACATCCTTGGGCCCTGCTGCAGCCAGTCCATGCTGCAAGGCTTATGGCAAGGCAAAAAATCTGGCTGGTGGACATCAGAATACCATGGGCTCCCCTGCAGCTGGCTTCGGGGTAGGTCTATGACATAAAATGGAGAAAGGTACCCTACGAGCTGGTACATTCAGGGGAGGGTTGTGGAGACACTACAGCCGGCAGGGGAGCCACAGTAACCCCATCAACAGAGGAAGAGAACATAATAGAAATGCTTTATTGTTTTTTATTATTTGTCCTGTGGTTTTTGGCATTCCCTTATTTCTGATCCCACAGCCACCAGCTCTGTGGGTGGCATTTGTATGGTTGTCAGCTTCTCCCAAATTCTTAGTGAGGGGATTTTAGTCAGAGCTTTGCATGCTATTGCGAGAAGACTTGATTAAAACCAGTTTATAAAGATTTGAATTAACGAATGCTTCATGATATGGAAGTCATACCCCCTTGCCAGAGTCCCATACTAGAACAAAGTTATTGTTTCTGTCCTCACACCCTGTTCCCTCAGTATCCTTCAGCACAGCAAGTAACCGTGCTCTGCCCCCAGCCCAGCATCATTTTCCCCTTTCAAACTCAGGAGTGGGGTCTTTATCTTCACATTTTCCCCAGTGTCTCACAGCCAATTTATCCTTCATGCAACCCCAAGATCACCCATGATCCCCAAGTCTTCAAGGCAAGCTGACAACTTTTACTTATTTATGGTACCAAGACTGATACTGCAAAAGCAGAGATGAAGGGATATCAGCAGCGGGCAAGGAGATCTCTGCCTCCTGTATATCCTGGGGATCAGCCTTCTGTTCATCTGCTTTTCCCAGATGTTCCAAGGAATGAGCTGGCTTTTTCCCTGTGTCTTGTGGTTTCTTTTCATGACAATAGAATGTAATACACATTTCTTAAGCTGTAAATACTTTTCTTAATCGTAGCTAGGGTGCAATGAACATGATTCCTGTCATCTTTTCAGTGTTCCACCATATCTCTGGGATTGCAAGTCTATTGACTTATCTGGTCACATTCTGACCCTTTAGAAATTAAACCAGGACTATGGCAAATGGGGACTAACTCCCTTGGCATTAACTAGTCACTTACGAAAAGGATATAAGTGGATAAAGAGTCAGGGTACCAAACTCATGAGAAAGCTTTTCAATGCATAATATTCAGGTAACTGCAGAACACAATTATCTGAAGATCAGAAATACCCAGCTGAGTATTTATATTTAGGGGTATATTTCATATTGTACATATATGTACATATTTCAGAATTCTTGGCAGAAAGCTGCAAATCTCTTTCTGACATACAAAATTGGGATTCCCAGACCTATTCCTTCTGGTGGCTGCTCTCATTGCTTGGATGAAGAGCTCTTTAGCTGGCTTACCTCTCCCTGCTCCTCCCACTCACTCAGGACTGCTTGCCTGCATGCTCTCTACAAGCAGCCAGCTGCTGCCCTGCTCTGCATGAGGCAAGGTCCTGCAGGCATCACTTCTGCCAAAACCAACCAGCCGTGTCTGTCAGGAGTGATCTCCAGTGCTTGCAGCAAGAATCCCAGTTCCATCTGCATCATCTGGAATAGACTGTGTTTAAAGACATAGAAAAGGTGAGAGGAAAGACATAAGGCTTGCTAAAAATTGCTGGGGACTAAGATTTGAAAAGGCTTAGCCAATATGCCATGCAGGCATGTAATGTGCACCATTCATCATCTCACTGGTGTTTTAAGCAACCTGGCTCATATTCACACAGCTTCCATTTTACACAAGTCTCCATGTTTGTTCAGTGGTGAAAGCTAGTGACCACTGAAGAATGATTTCCATGGTCTAAGTAGTGACCTGGACAGAAAACTGCCAGGAGTTTAACCAAGAAGAAAATATTAGGTATAGAGAGTTAGCAGGAATTTAAGGCCAGATGAATAAATACATTCTATGCATGCTTAACTTCACTCAGAGATCTAACATGAATCATTCTGCACCTCTGAATCGAGTTAAGTCTAGATATCAGTGCTCGTAAGATCAAGTCTTGATGTAATAAAATCATTTTGCATCAATAATTTCACTATATAGAGGCTGCCAAGAAGAAAATGTTTAAAAACCGTTTCACAATTGCTCTTTTCTAGAACAAGTTTCAAATTTCAAAGTACAGTGTCCTAGCAACCATTTCGGTGATAAATGAGCTCACATAAAAAATAAGCTCAAACAGATAATTTCTAAATTAACTGACAATTAAGTCCTTGTAATCATGTCTGTCATCTTCACAGTGCAAACCTATATGAAATTTTCATTGTTTATAGTCAACCTTCAAAATTCTTTTTTTATTTTCTAGCATACTAAAAACTATGCCAAGGGCCATAGATTCTCACTAACTTCAAAAATTGGATAAAGGCTTTATGAACAATAGTCATTAATAGCACTTTATTCAAGCAACAAACATCCGGTTAAACTGTGCTGGAGAAAGCCAGCTCAACCACACCCTCCACCATTTTTCACTTCACCCTGAATTCAATCCAGATTGCAGTTGGATTTGCAGTGTCTTCAGTCCTGTGTGTGGTCCCATTACAAGTCCTGAATAGGGAAGACTGGCTCAGAGTGAAGGAAATAGGAGAAATACATTTCATTACTGCTCTGCACATCAGGTTTGATACTACTGAAGTTTAATCCCAGCATAGTAAAAACTCAGACTCTCTCCCCTTTTCTCATTCACAGAACACTGTAAGCATTAATGATATTGTGATTTTTTTTTCCACAGAGCACTCCAGAGAACAAAGATTCACGTCTTAATCCAATTTTGGCTCAGCTCTGTCATTTTGGCTCACAGAGAAGGCAGGCTAGCAGGGAAGATTCTGCAAATCCTTGGAAAGCAAAACAGTTGATGTAACAGGAGAAGAGTTTTAGGGGAGACTCCCCTTTTGGTTTTCCTTCTCATTATCTCATTATTGTTCAATTTATTTAATATTTTGCCTTTTGTAAGAGGCAATGTATTATCTGGGTTACATAAGCAGCGTGTTGACTTCTTTTATGGTAGGATTTACAGTCCATATATATGTATAGTTGGTATATAATCAGTTTTAGATCCGGAGTCCATCAATTTTATCAGCATGTTCAGAGCTGTGATTGCTGGATATTTTGCTCCAAGAAAGATGCTGTTAGGCCTGCAACTTCCAGATCAGCCAGTCTCGTAATTCCCTGCCATGGAAAGGGGAAGGTTTTGTTTGCTTCCCATTCCCCTCCCTTTATCATCTTCTGCTCACCTCTGCTCCTGCTCTTTCCCTTTCTCCCTCCCTACCTTGCGGTGGGGTTCATTAGATCCTTCCATGAGAAAAAACTGGGCAGCCAGGTTGGTTTTCCACCAGGTGCGTGAGATGAATCAATGTTTGGAGAGGTCCAATGGGCCCCAGTGCTGGTATAAGTTAAACACCAGGAGAAGAGGAGTGAGAGAGCATGTAAACAGAGAAAGGGAAAAGGACCTTTCAGGCAGTGTCACAGTATTGATACTGATTGAGCTCACCAGGCTACTGAACCAACCCCAGCTTCCCTAACTTTTTAGGTGGGATCTCAGACAACTGAGTTATTTGTCTGGACGCATGTCTTTTGTATCTCAGCCATGTTCTTCACGACTGTGTTTTGGCAGAAGGGTGACAATGAAACACGGGCATCTATTTATTTATATATGTTAACAATACAGAAAGTTGCTTGAGGTGACTCTAAGGGAAAGCAGCTGAAGACCGAAGTCTTATGAAGACACTGGTTCCTGTTGAGCAGGCAAATTTGCATGTCAGGAGGAAGAAAAAGAACAGCAGTAGAAGCAAAGAAAAGTCTTTGTTTCATCCTGTCTACAGTTACTCGCTGGCTGTTGACGTGATCCCCTGGCAGCAGTCAGTCTGAGATCACACAAGACGGAGACAGGGACAGCAAGGGCTAAGCATAGCGGTTTGGAGGCTACTGTGAAGAGGAAGGAGTGATCCCTCAGCCAGGCAGCCAGGGTGACAGTAGGATATGTCCTAAATTGCTTCCCATGCACTTGGAACGTGTGGAAGCCAGTCAGGGAGCTGCTGAAATGAGAGCACAAGTGTGAAAGAAAGGGCCAGTCTGTAAGGGCCTTTAGCGGGGGCGGAAGAGAAGCATTTAAAACCCATTTTTAGGGGTTCAACATTTTGCATTTTCTCTGGGTTTTTGTCAGAGGCTTTTCTTTTAAAGTTAATTTTTCTGTTTTCTGTTCCGATAAACTCTAAATACAGAATTGAAATGTCACAAACCCCAAGGTCCTGTCACAAGATCTCTCCTCTTCTTTTGTGTGAACTACATTTCATTCCCTTGTCACTTTCACCTGGCCTCATTGTGTAAGTAGCCAGAATGTTTATTTTTTCCTCCTATTCTATACCACAAGTGGACCCAAACCAGTCCAACAAATGAGAGAAGCCAAGATAACTAGAAAATTCCTGACATTCATCCCCAAGCACCGGTGCTTTATACAGTAGCCCTCGAGTTCAAAAGCAAAACCTGTTTCAAACAGAACAACTTTTGGGAGCTGAAAGAGAAAAATAGGACTCTTCATCCCATAAACACTCACTTTCCCATTCACCCCCTAAATTCCTTAAACCACATTTTCTTCTATCCCTTTACCTTTGGCTGCTTTTCTTCCTCTCCACTGCTTAGTTGCAACATTCTCTCTTTCTTTATCAGAGCAGTTGCAACCACTTGCAGACTTTTGAATGAATGTCCCAGTGCCTCCTGTGTCCACAGAATCACAGCATGATTGGGTCGGAAGGGGTTGGAATCAGTCACAGGGGTTGGAAGAGACCTCTGGAGGTCATCTAATCCAACCCCCCTGCCAAAGCAGGTCCACCTAGAACAGCTTGCACAGGAACATATACAGGTGGGTTTTGAATGTCTCCAGAGTTAGAGACTCCACCACCTCTCTGGGCAGCCTATTCCAGTGTCCTTGATGCTTGTTGGCAGCAGGGAAACAAATGGAAGGCTCCTACAAACAAGAAAATATCATCACCTCTATTGTATGCTTATAAAACAAGAGTACAAATGCTCTCAGGTCTCTGTGTTGTCCTCTAGAGGACATAATCTGTGCTGCTGCAGACGGTGTGCCTGCCACAACTGGCAAACAAGCTCTATCATTTTGGACCAAGTTTTCCAGGTTTTCAGACACTTTGGTCATTAAATTGGTCATTACTGCAAGCCCCAGTGCAGTAAATAGTCATATACCAAACCTACAACTAAAACCCGCAACGTGGCCTCCACTGACTTCAGTGGATGAGTTCATACACGTGGGTGTTTTAGGCACAAAGGAACAAGAACTTGGGTTTTTCCCTGTCAAAAAGCTTTGTACTGGTGGATATTTGTTTAACAGAGCTCCTTGGTTGGCAAGGAGAGTTTTAAGACATCACACAGAAATGTAGAATAAATGCTCAGCTGTGGCTCTCAAGCCACCCATACATTTAACCAGCCCCATCAAGACCAGCCATTATTACACATATCCTACAGTATATAACAGTTTATCCCATTTTTGCAGCATTCTCCTGGTGCTGCCAGAATATACAATAAGCCAGGACAGAAATTCCTCACCTGGGGCCCTTCACATATTGTGCCCGTATCTGAGAAATTATTGTACAAGCGAATAGAATGCGCGGAGATGCAAGACATGCTATTTTGTTGTTCTTACAGAGAAGCAGAGAAAGCTAAGATTCTGGACTGCTGAATTTACTGATCTGATTATAACTATGCGCTTTCTCTCATGAGCCCAGCTGCCGCCGCATGATTACTGCAGAACAAGATAACAGCAACCACTGCGGCCCACAAGTTACTTCAGAAATACCCTTACGTACATGACATCTTTTTAGCACTGAGGTTTGACAACCCGCTCCAAAAATAAGGCTGAAAATGAAGTTTAACCATTTTTACAGCTAACGAAAGGAAGGTGGCTGGAGTAAATAGAGTGAAGGAGGCCACACAGAGGGTCCCTGCTGCAGCTGGCATGAGGACTGATGAGTTCTTTGTGTCCAGCTTTGCACTGCCTCTCAGCTCTGGGCTGCAGAGCTTGCCCATATCAGGCCTGATGCCGTGACGATGGGCTGGGAGGAAATGGCTTGGAAGCTGAAACTGAGGGAGGGAGGTCATGCTGAACCGTGGGCATACCGGTGGGAGAGGGTTGGACACCACACTGTCAGTGGGCGATCTTAACCATTTTGATGAAACGGGTCATGTGTAAAACTAGCATTCCAGACAAAGGGACTGCTGAAAAAGCAAGGTTTAAGGAAGATATTTCTCAGCTCTGAGAGATCTAAAAAGTTTTGCTATCGTTTTCTGCCTGTCACACCTAATTCCAATTGTCTAGAGGGGCTAAAAAGTGAAGAGAAGCATTTTTGTTCATTGTCTGATTGCTGAGTTGTTGAGGGTTGTCTCTTACATGGATTGTTTGTTACACATTTTCAGTTGTAGAGGTATGTTCTAGGACTAGAGGTAGATGTAGGTGTTCTTAGGATTCGATTTTGCAAAAATTAAAATATAACCAAAATATAATCAAATCAGAATCCCTCTACAATACAGTATGAAGTAGCGGAACAAGTTCTTATTAAAATTTTTAAATCAATCCCTATTTCCATTCAGTTATGTTTTGATGCACTTTTAAAACTAAAGCATATTGAAGAACTAAAATTACTTCATAAAATAATGTAAAACCTGTTAGTGCCAACACAGAAAATTAATAAAATGTATATAAGCCTGATAGCTAATTCACTTGATTCAAAAGAGACTTTAGAAATAGAAATACAAAGAATATTTGGAGTTGATTTAAAGTGAAACCAAATATGAAATTAGGGTACATTTTTATAATGTGCTGGTGTAATTGCAAACAATATATAAAGTTGATTCCTTCCTTCATGAGTTTAAATGTTGCTGCTTAAGATTTAAAGAATCGGGGAAAGGAAAACTCAGAATCTTTTCTATGAAAAGGGTTGTCAGCCTCCATAGAGACATTCGCAGTACATTCCTTTCACCCTCTTAACAGAAGTCTTTAAGTAAATAGCTGTAGGTGAGTGTTTGGAAAGTACTTTTAAAATGGAAAGTACTTTAGCGTTGGTAAATCTTGACCATTAATGGAGATACTAACAAAAACAGTTGGATTTTTTTCTCCTTTTTGTTTTTGAGAATCAACTTTAGTTTTCCTCTCCAGGGCTAAAACTTCACTGAGGTGTTTCCCCAGTGCATATTTTAGATTGTGTTTGTGTCTTACAAGAGCAATCATCACTGCTGTAGAACTGGTGAGTAAAATGGTTCTGATGTAAGTGACCCTCCCCAAGGTAATCATTACTTCTGAAATCAGCACTTCTGTGTGCAAAATCTTGCTTTAAGTTGGTGTCTAAGAAAATTTCTACTCTGGATTAAAATGCTTAACACAGAATTTTTGGGGAGTAGTTTTAAAATAACTGCTAGCTTACCTTCTGTTTATTCCTCATTCCTTATCTGTTCCCAGTGTATTAGGCTATCAGGATCTCTGGGAAATGTCTAGTACATATATACCTGCCTAAATTAAAATAAGGGGTTGGTCAATGCCACTGGCTGTAAAACCATTTCATTTTCCAGACCTGACTAAGGAACACATGTTTTTATTGTGAGTTCATTCAAGTACTGAGTAACCTATCCATCTATAGATTGGTCTTTCTTGAAAAGTCTGAGATTAGTTTAGCCCCAAATAACAAGACAGAGAAATCAAGCACATTTTAAAGTCAAGAATACCATATCCAGAGGAATTCATCATGGCAAAAGCACCCCAGACTGTCACCTTTTCAAGCAAACCACGTAACTGAACATTTATTATAACAAATTTTAAATATGATGAGCACTTATTTTTACCCACACACAGAAACAATGTCATTTTAGTCTCAACAAAATAAAAGAAAACAGAGCTGTAAAAAACATTCGCTTTATCAACACAGGGAAAAATATTGCTGTATTTCTGACTAGAAAGGATTCTCTAATTCCACAGCACTTCCCTGACTGACCCGTCCAGCACTTCACTACACTTACACTTGCAAAGTTTATCCAAACATCAATCCTATGTGTCTCATCCTGAAAAGAAATAGTAAAACTGGCTTTGAAGTCATAGGGCCACAATTCCATAGCATCGCATTGCTCCCCTATTTCTATTATTTATTCTTCTAGAAAGAAAGGTTTAGTAAAACTCAAATTAGGAAAACCACATTAAATGTCAACCTAATAAATAAATCTGTGTTCAGCAATAAAATTCCCCACTTAGAATTCCCCAAATGTTGTTATTTTTATGAAAAATATAAAAATTGTAGCTGAACAACTGCATCTACTTTATTTAGTTTACAAATCCCCTCATTGTACTCTTCAGTAAAACTTTTCTTAATTGGTGGTAGCCAGTTCCATAACCGTGTGTGTACAGGCTTGATTCAACGTGTAGGGCATTGCTGAATAAATATTTAGAAAGGAACAGAGCAGTCACAACACTCAGAAGTTTTCATTATATAAGGTACAAGATTCAAATAAGTATTAGGGCTTTAAAAATGTTAAAACAACTGTGGATCCTAGCACTGTTCCTCGTTTTCTCCTGCATTAGGTAGATTTCTTCTACAGTCATGAGGCAAGTAGCTACTCTTCTCTAGTTGTAATATGCTAGGGGGTTTTTTTCAATACCTTCAGGATTATTATTGTTTTTTCAATAAACAAAAGGAATACAGTTTGCAACAGTTGAAGTCGTGTTTATAGTAAAGACTTTAAATTTATTGTGAACTAAAGTAGGAAACATGAGACAAGACGTATGCAAGCACCTGTAAGGAATCATGCAACTTGTTGACAGCTTTTGCATGCTGAAGTAGCTCCTAAATACAAGTTGTATCTAGAGAAAAAAGCTACTGATGGTCTTTATAGAATAAAGCATAAAGCATGAGCATAAAAGCAAGATATGTATTTGAAAGAGCTAGAGGAAGATTCCTGTACCTTGGTACAGATACACTGAAGCGTGGCATTTTCCTTGTTTTAGTTACATTACTCAGGCCATTTTAGGCAATCCTAGGAAGAGTAAGAGGACTGTGGAGACTGTTCACAGAGTGTCACTTAACTTTAGTTATTCATGTGTAAGAGTGTAAAAAGCCAGACTCTTCTCCCTCTTGCTGTGCCGCGTCTCAGAGATTTTCAATGTAAATGCAAGGCTGAACCCTCTGCTGCCAAGGTGAAGGCCACCCGGGTCCTCCTTCTGTCACCTGTCTCATCCGTCATGCACAGAAAGTGCACTGTCCAGACGTTCCAGCAGGACCAGGTGGGGAGGTGACAAAACATGCCAGGAAAAGCCAGGGAACAGTGGGACATACCTCCCTGGCGAGGAGGGACAGACAGGAGAAAACAAACCCCAGAATTCCTAATCTTTCTTGTGTGTAGTTGAACAACGTTTTGCAAAGGTCAGCAGAGAAGAGAAGAATGCAAATGACTCTGTGCTCTTCAGCGAGACAACCCAGCAGCATTTTCAAAGCAGGAAGTGTATTTCCTTTTTCTATTTCAGACCTAGAATAGATAAAACCTACAGCTGAGAAAAACTGTTCCTTGTTCGCAGTGCAAACGGACTACACAGTTTACAGGGCAAAGACTTCTTTTTGTGCTGCTACAGCGCTCAGCACACCGCTTCTCCGTTTGTGGTGCTGCAAACACCTCCTCAGCCTAAAACTTCATCCAAATGCTGGGGCATTGAGGTGAAACTAAAACCAGCTGCGTTGCAGAACGCTGAAGGGTCACCTAACCTGGTGTCTGTGTCAAACAGCATTCTGTGGTGGATGCACATCAATTTACACAGTGTAAAACTCTTTTCTGTTTTATTCTTTATCTCTCCCTGAGTCACCCCTAGCACTTGCCTGACCTGCTGCTGAGCAACGAGCTGCTCTTTCCATAGAATCACCTAGATAACTCCAAAATCACATTCCTTCAAGGAATCATGGAATTGTCGGAGTTGGAAGGGACCTCTAGAGATCATCTAGTCCAATGCCACTGCTAAAGCAGGATAGCCCAGAGCACATTACTCAGGACTGCATCCAGGCAGCAATAGCTATTTGAGGCCCCGGCTGCAGGTAAATTAAGTATTATTTTACATGTTCTTTTATATTTACGTTTTTTTAGCAGATGTTGAATTGCACCTCCCATCTTATGAGACACTCAGTATCATGAGATTGTTCTGCTACTTTTAAGACTTCCCGGTTTTGTAATTTTTGAGACCCCCAACGTGAGTGCAAACGTCACGTTACTATTTACCCCCCTTTAACCAACCATTTACAGATGTGTTGAGCAGCAAAGTCCTGCTGGGCTCCTTCAGCAGCCTCTGTGTCTTGGGAATATTGGTAATTTATTCCTGTATTCTTTATTATTCTATTTTGCAACTAGCTATATAACATTAAGGGACCTCCCCTCTCCACCCAGCACATCACTGTTTTTTGAGGAAACTTGAATGAGAGCCCCTGTACACATCCACATGGCCTTCTGTGTCTACCCAGTGAAGCTTCCCAAGGACTCTGCCAATATTTAACGACTCACACATAACGACTAATTCTAGCCTCCATCAATTTCTATCAACCTACAAAGAAATAAAAATTAAGCTTGTAGATCCAACCTGAAGCGTTTTAAAAATTGGTCTGTTTTTATCATTTTTCGTTGCTTTAGACATTTTAAAATACATAATAATTACTCAGATATTCCATTCCCAAGTTCTTCTAGAACTCTCAGGCAGGTCTGGCCCCACCAATTTGTTGCAGACTCACTGCTATAGGTGCCTGCCTTTGAAAGAAACCATCAAGCAACCTCAGAAAGGGCCCCATTACTCACATTTGTCTAACCTCTTGCACACAGAAGAAATAATTTTGCTTGTCTTGTAAATTTTCATGCTTTTTGCACCATAATCGTGTGCTGACCCTTCAGCTTCTCTCACAGGACCCCTGCTTAGAAGAAAACAAAACCAAGGCACATACAGGTTTTATTGTTCTACGTCTTTGTCTTAGGTATTGCCTTTTTTCCGCATTTTTCACATTTGTCCATTTCTCTTTTTTCAACTTAGCCACAAAATACTGATGTACTAATGAGGACAAAGGTTAGCTTTTTCCTCTTGTAAAAATTCTCTAGCTCCTTTATGAAAATATATTTATATTGGTTAATTAAATAGTGAACCAATGCTCACAGTAAAAATGGAAAATTGGATTTGGCTTTGCAGTCTCTGCACCATTTGAGGTCTGGTCAACCATCAGAGTGAGGGACGTTGTTATATATGTTCTTAATGGACCTACTTCTTAGCCCTAGAGACTTAGACGTTCAGTCCAAAGGCAATCTCGATCACCCGTCCCTTGTTTAACTTCAGTCCATCGCATGGCACCAGTTTCCAACAGAACAAAGAGTTTGTTATCTCTGTGGTCTCAACAACCTCACTGAAAACCAGATATTCGAGTCCTCAAGTGGCTTTTTTTTAGGCCGAGATTTCCACAGAAATATGTACACAGTGGTTGAGTTCCCAGTTTAAATGGAACTTTAGTTGCACTGATTTTTGCTGTTTATTTTCACCAACTTCTATGCTATTTTACCAAAGTCTACTTACTGTCCATAATCCCATTTCCTGTCTTCTTACCTACCTTAAGCCCAGGTCATGGACTTAAAATGCCTGGGTTTTGTTGTTTTTTTCTCAAATAAATGTCACGGCACCAGCCTGGTTTCATTTTTGGTTCAGGTAAAACCTGCATTTTTCTGCCTGTGCTCCTATTGCCAATGAGCCCAACTCCTTTTTATTTCCTGGGCGCTATTTGCACGCTCGTGTGTGGCAACACTGCTTTTCTCGCTCTCCTTCCCTTTCTGCATGGCTTTGGAAAGCGACTGTGGTCCGAATCACAGAATCACAGAATATCAGGGTTTGGAAGGGACCTTGAAAGATCATCTAGTCCAATCCCACTGCCAGAGCAGGAACACCTAGATCAGGTCACACAGGAACGCGTCCAGACAGGTTTTGAATGTCTCCAGAGAAGGAGACTCCACAACCTCTCTGGGCAGCCCCTTCCAGTGTTC
>VXBJ01004658.1:797212-901541 GCA_013400055.1 Nycticryphes semicollaris | reverse complement strand
GAGGGGGGGAAGCTCCTCCCCCTCCCAAGTCCCCTCTAAGACCTTTAGTAGGTAATTTGCATTCCAGATGAAGAAACTTATTTATGCCGACTGCCTCTCCTCTTCATGGCAGCCGTGCACTGGGGACAGTACCACTTCCCTTTCGGTGCTTCTGTCAGTCCAACGCATCCATAGTGGAACCACTCAATAGGGCACTATGAGAACAGAGGTAAAGAGAAAGTTTTGAGATTTGGGTGGATTTTTTTAAAACACCTGTCACAAATACAATTCTGTAATAATGAAGCACAAGTAAAAAGCATAGATTCTGCTTTTCAGACAAAGCCATGGGATAAAATGAGAAGAGAGGAGCATCTCGGCCCCTAACATACACCCAACAGACTCAGGAATGCAATAAAAATCCTAGGGGTCATATATGGACTCATGTAACGGAACAAAAGAAGTACGTTGTGTTTAGAAGACTTAGTTTAACAACATTAAGTGACACAACAGCAACAGAATCATACAACGGTTAGAGTTGGAAGGGACCTTAAAGATCACTTAGTTCCAACTCCCCTTCCGTGGGCAGGGACACCTCCCAATAGACCAGATTGGTCAAAGCCCCATCCAGCCCGGCCTTCAACACCTCCAAGGATGAGGCATCCCACAACCTCTCTGGGCAACCTGTTCCAGTGCCTCACCACCCTCACAGTAAGGAATTTCTTCCTAGTATCTAACCTAAATCTCCTCTCTTTCAATTTAAAAACATCACCCTTCGTCCTATCGCTACACTTCCTGACAAAGAGTCCTTCCTCGTCTCTCCTGTAGGCCCCCTTCATGTACTGGAAGGTCTCTTCTCTGGGCTGAACAACCTGTCTTCATAGGGGAGCTGCTCCAGCCCTCTGATCATTTTTGTGGCCCTCCACTGGACCCATTCCAACAGGTCCATCTCCTTCCTGTGTTGAGGACTCCAGAGCTGGACTCAGTACTCCAATCTTATCACTCATTTCTGTTTAAATGTAGTATCTCAGTAAATGCATGATTACATTCAACTGTTCTTTTACAACTTTTTTGTTTTTTAAGAGGACAATTGATATTAGCAGTGACACAGCTAAAGGTTCCTAGAAATAAAGGGCATTTTAAAGATGTCAAACCTTCCCAGTAAAGGGTGAAGCCTGATAAAAGAACTGAGGAGGAAAAGATTCCTGAAGAATGGTTCAGCTCATATGCACATAAACCCTACTTTAAAGAAGAGTAACTCCTGCAAAAAATAGGCACGTGCACAAAGCTCTCAAAAACCCTTTATCTTTGTTACTTACATCTTGGTTATCACAGCCCACCATTTCACCATAGGACACCTAGTAAATAAGAAAGAAAACCCCTTATTAATAATTATATTACTACTGAAAAGCATCAACGTTTTCAAAGGGCTAAAGTTCAAGTTTCTTCCTTTGAGGAGTTTTTCCATTAACAGCAGCGACAATATTTTGACTTTTCTTTTGTTATACAACCCAAAGAACATGTTCACAACAAACTGATTTCCAGTATCTTTTTTATGCAAAAAGAAGGTATTTATGCATATTTCTGGGTGGATAAAAAAAGGCCAGAATTCACAACCTGAACAAAGCACATCTGGATCTAACCAACTGTGCTCAGTACATTATCAGTCCAGTTCTCAAGATCCTTGCACACATGACAGTTAAAAGCACTGCATTGGAAACTATCAAAAGGAAGCCAACAGTTTTAAAAGAGTTTAAAATCTGAAGAGGCATTTTAAATACAAGTTTCTCACATTGTCATTCAGTCTCTCAAGTTTCCAGGTGGCTTTTACAAAACTACATTTTTATTTCATCAGCTATTTTTTTGTTGTTTGCGGAGTTTTTTGGCTTTTTGTGTGTCTTTTTTTGTTTGTTTTTTTAAAGGAAAGGAGGAAAGGTCAGGCAAGTTCCTTACTAACTTAGAATTTTAACTAAATCCACTGTGAACCAGTTCGATTTTGAATTTAATTATTTCTGGCGTCTTCATTAAAAGACTTAAAACTCTCCAGGTGACTGTCACATCACTGCAAAACTTGCTTGTTTTCAGCTTCAACAGCTGAGCTCATTATTCGTACCACCAATAAGTAAATAAAAACATATCAAGATTTCAAAAGACTGCAAAGAGAATGTTTTACAATTAGCAATCCAAGAAGGAAGTTCAACTACAGTGAAACAGCAGCTCTAGCCCTGTTCCTGGCTGGAAGTCACCCTTACCTGATTACAAATGCAGTATCGTGGCTCATTTGGATCGTAGGTCCAGTCCACCTGGCTATTAGAATCAGACTCTGGTATTACTGCTGTCTGCTGAGACAGTTCTTGTGCCAGCGCAGATGAAGAAGAACACGATGACAGAGATGAAGAAGAGGAAGATGATGACGACTGCTGACTTGAGGATTTGTTGTTGTTTCTGTAAAAGAAAAAAAATAAAAATCGTATCACGATTTAAATTAATTTCCTACCAAGTGAAAGCATCACAAAACAAGGACTTTGCTGACTCTGAAACCCTGCAATATGTAAATCCCAAAGTATCATTCCCCAACGGGTTTCATTCATCAACTGCAAGAACTGAAATGAACACAATGCTCTTTGGAAAAGGAAATGAGTCTTACCAGCTTACATGTGCAAGACACACTATTCACGTCAATGGAATTTAACAGCTTTAAACTGCCAAATGGCTTTAATGAATGGGTTGGGTTTTTGGTTTGTTTTTTTTTTTTCCACAAAATTGACCATCAACAGCCTTGGTGTAACGTCTCCATAAAAATTATGTCACCAATAAAATAGGAATTTACATATAAATAATGTCATACGTCATGCACAATAGCTAACTGTGTTTTGAAGATGTCTTGATTCAACGGTAATGTCCACTCAAGCATCACCAATCACTCCACAGGAACAGTGCCAGAATACAAACTCTATGCTTTTGCTGATAGGTCAGATCTGACACCCAAGATATATGTAGATTAAAAATGCTTTTAAGACAAAATTACAAACCGAGCTGTGAACACACACAAATTTATATGAAGAAAAAAAAAACCAATGCAAGTCAGTTTAAAAGAATGAGCATTTTGAGACAAACTCTTTCAAGTACAATCTGTGATTGTTGCCACAATGTGCCATAACCTTGTTTTGTTTAAAATGCTTTTGAATTTCCTTTTCGTCAGAAATAAAACTCTTTGTGTTTCCTGTCCTAGACGGTCAGCCATGGCAAAGCGTTGTGATTGTAAGGTCATGGCCTAGTACCTTTAGAAGAAAGCTTAGCTGTCCTAAAAGCTGTAATGACAGCCAACAAGTAAGAAAACCTACTTGCTTTTTCTGCCACTTCGTGAATCTGTGGTTGATGAACTTAATGTCTGTGTTAATGTAGATGCCAGAGCCGATGATGAATATCCAGTTGAATCTCTGGATAATGAAAATTCTCTCCCAAGCTGAAAATCATTGTTCTTAAATGCTTCATAGCTGGCTTTCAGACTGGATGTTCGTCTTCCTTCCTTCATCTAAAAGGAATACTGATATTGTATCAGACCACACAGCAGAGCTCTTACAGAAGACATTTACAAGTCCGGTAACTGCTAATGATTTGCACAGGTTCATTAGTCACCCTGTTAACAAAATTATGTAAGCGGTAAGGAGTTGTAAGAAGATGATGGGGGAAAAGCTAGAAAACAAGCTGTCCCTTTATGCAAGTTTTACAGGATGAAACTGTAGCATATAAAAAGAAATGAAAAGATGAGAACTCAATCACATTAATTAAAAGTGATCATGGGAATTCAAATTAAAGAAAAATAAATCAGTAGTCTTCCATCTTAATCTGTAGTGGATGACAGAATGACAAGAATGTTTTGACATTACCTGTGCCGTGGCTTGCACTGCTTGAGCTGCTGCCATGGTAATTGCACCGGCCCCAGATCCTGAAGATAATGAGCCCAGGTTATATGATGCCAATGGTTGAGAAGAGTTTGTATTGTATGCATTGTTTGAAGAGGATGATGAATTACTGTTTCGACACCCTTGATGAACAGAACACATTTATGAAATTCAAAATGAAACTAAATTCCTTTGCATTTTAAGAAGAATTATATATGATAACCAGTGAAAGAGAGGGAACTCCGTTTATGCATCACAGCAGTCTGATCATTTGGAAAAAAAGTTTAAAGAGTCATTTGACACAGCCAGGATTGGCTTAAAAAAAAAAAAAGATTTAGTTCCACACCTATCCTCATGTACAAGGAGTCCTTTCAGAACAAAGTCCTATCATATTCAGCTATCAAAGAACAGATGTCGCTGCTATGGCTGTACCTACAGAAACCCAATGTCTGTTGAAATGATGCTGATTACCATCAAGAAAGGAAGAATTTGATTGCACACCTATGCTGTTTCAAAGTAAAATTTTTCACAATTTTCATTCTAAAAACTAAAAATCACAGTTTTAATGCAAAACAGATTTCCATGGCCATTTACAGACTGAAACCTGCCCAAACATAGTTACATTTTATTTGCCATCTCATATGAAGTTCCTTCAAAAGAAAAGCAAAATGGACATGAGGGAGACTACTTAAATCTGATGAACAGCGCTAAATGCCAAAACATAAAGTACTTTATTTACTACAACCTCTCACTGTCTTTTATTTTCATAAACTATGAAACACCCTAATTTTGAAAATACGAAAAAAAGTTGTGAAGTTGGTTTTTTTTTTATTCACTACTCAAAAATACTTCTCACCTCTTTTGAAATAGACAACACACCAAAGAATTCTATTTTATCGTAGATGAATGCCATGTCAGACTGACCCTTAAGAAAAAAAGTGGGGGGAAAAATAGCTTTTCCTTTACTTTGGAAATCGTTGCATGCATTTCTTTTTCCCAAAATAATGCGTTATCTCTTACATCTCTAGGCTGAATGAAACTGTGCTGTTATCTTGTTGCAAGCAGTGTAAATAAAAAGAAACAGCCAACACGCAGCTGTTACGTGACAACAAAGCTGATGCACTTCATGGACAACACAGATGAGTAGCAATGCCTGCAGTTTCTCATGTTTCAAATGACTGAAAATCCCAGAGGAAAGGGTATGAACCTGATACCAAAAGACAGTAACTCACATATGTAATTGGGTTTCTCTTCTTCCAATTAAAAAGTAGTAAAATGCAAGACAATGAAGATTACCTGGTGTATTCTCTTTAGAAGCATCTGAAGTAAGGGTAGATAGAAGGGCTTCAGATTTAAACTTCTTTTCAGGAACGTGATCTGGTGTACTATGATGAGAAGATGGATTGTGTTTCCTTTCTAAATGAAGCAAACAAGAAGAACTTAAATGTAAAAGCTTTCCAGCCTGAAAGTCAAACTGTATATAAGCATAATAAAACAACACTTTCAACTGTTTTTTACCAGCAAAACATTACTGTATCATTCTTGCACTTCTTCTGAATAGACATTACTATCATTGCATTATGCCATTTTCCCCCTCAATGTTTGAAGAAAAAAAAGTTCTCTTTTTTTTCCTCTTATACTACTCAACAAAAAATAAGGAAACATAAAAAGTGGACATGCTTCTAAGTCTTAAATACTTACTCTCTACTGGTGTGTGAGAATGGGCGTGATGGTTATTCACAGGCTGCGATGGTGTATCCAGCTCCAGAGACCCTAAAGAGGTAGTGAAAAGGATAGGAAAATTTCATTGTCATCATTAGCATGAATGCATCTTTCTAATTTTAACAAAATTACCAAGCAATTTCATTTATTTTGAGTTGAAACCCTTCCTGTAGTACAACCAGAAGCCAGTGAAAGGAACAGTTTTAAAATAAAAATTGGGACTGCTACTATTCAACTGTTGAAATCAAGAAGGTATAATCAAGGCCAGTAAGGAGAAGAAACAGTTTTGCCCTCAACACGCCACTCTTTCAAATGAGTTGCACACAAGCTGGTGATGGTTGGAAAATGCTGCACCAGAAGTACTGACAATCTACACCAATCTGAATTGCAAAGAAGATTCTAACAGATAAACTGTATTCATGAGGTACCTTATCCCACTGAGTCCATCTTGTCTCACTAAGTCAAAACACACAAGCACTAGCAATGTCTTTCAAGATGATCTAACTTTCAACATCCTGTTGAGGCGAGACCTTTAGATCAATATCCAAATTTTCTTAACATTCAAAATACGCAGAGGAACAATCCAAAGAAGATGTGGAAAAAAAAACCAAAAAGGCAGGGGGGTGGCTGGCACAAATGTATGTCTATGTCTAAGAAAACATTTCTTGAAATATTAGCTGTGAGGCTGAATGATTGGAGCATAGGGAAGACTTTGACCAAAATTTCCATTAGATCAATATAAAACAGTCTGTGGATCAGTCTTTGGTGAAAAAGATTTTGAACTAGCTGCAATATCTACCAACTTACATTATACAGAACACAATCCAAGAAAGAATTCACAATTACTTCTCAAAACCTGTAACATTTTTTTACCTCTTTCATTTTCAGTGCTTTCAAAAACTACATGAGTGTATTGTATTGCAAAAGTTAAAAGAAAACCATTCTAGAAAAGATTCAAAGCATGAGAAGACGTTTAGGCTGAGCTAACTTTAACCACGTTATGAACTAGTCCAAAGGCTGCCCTCTGGCGGAACCTCAATAGTACATATTTACTCTGAAAGCTATAAATATTTAGAGGCTTCTACTTTTCACTATATTTAAAACAAACAAAAAATATTTAATGATGCCACATGCAGTCTGGTACATTTCTATTTTGAGTTCTTGAAATTCAACCTACCTACTTCACAAAACCACATAGCTCTACTGAAGGCAGTATCACATCTTAAAACTGCAGCTGGGATTCCAACTAAAATAAACTAGTCCTTTTCTGCAGTTGCTAGTTCAGTACAAGCAGTTTTCCGGTTGTTCCTGTAATTTGTAATACCAATTACAAATAAAATATTCAAAACCTCCCAGCTTTTACAACAAAGTCACACAAAACTCAAAGAAAGAGTATTTATTCCTAACCTCCTCAAGTGATTTAGGTTATTTTTCACTATCTTTGGACATGAGGTCACTGCTTCTTAGCTCCATAATCACAGTAGTTAAATCAACTTTGAAATTCATCATAATAACATTTGAACTTGATGTCTAAATGCTGATGCGTACAGAAAGGCCAGATTCTTCTACACCAAGTTGGCCAAAAAGCTGTCACATCACATTTTTGTTCAAATTGCGAATACCAGCATTGCTGTATTTGTTAAGCTTACAGGTTTCTCACCCAAAATGCCTCTCCCTCGCCAAACCTGTACAAAACATCCTAATGTCTCCCCTTTTAAAAAAGAAAAAAACAAACCTAAAACCACCAAGTACCTAACTTTACCTGACATTCCACACCTGTAACTAATGACCCTCCTCAATTTGGTGGCAATCAATTCAAGTAAGAATTGGTACACTTTCAGCTGGGCTTTCAGCTTAGGCTGAAGTACTCATCTGAATACCTGCAGTCGTCGGAAACAGTTGATAGAATTCTGTACCTCGTTGTAGCCATTCACAAGTGCAACAGTTGTGTGAAAAAAAAATATTCAAATACTCAGTTGTATTGTAATTTTAGTGGTAAAAATTGAGGTTGAAACTAAAATCTGAAAATCACTGACTGATGAAAAGGATGCGGGTTAAAACACAGTTCTGAAGGAAGTGGAAATACTGCCATCCGCAACAACTGTATGATACTGTAATTTTACAAACTGACAGAAGATCTGTCAAGTTCTTAGAGAAAATCATGCATACGTACGTCTCTCTAATATTTCTGTAATTCCAGCATTGTCTGCTTCAAGTTCCATTTTAAATTTAGCGAGTTCCTGGTCCAATTTTCTCAAATGACGGTCTACCTGTTTTTGAAGCAGAGCAACAATAAATAGCATCCAGTTCTGGAACATGATTATCAACATGGTTAATTTCAGGCTTGCTAAATATGTCCCTTCCAGCCATTCTTTGATAGGCAGCGCTAAGCAGGTATGAAAATGCAGAGAAGCACAACTTCTCCCTCACGTACATTTCCCCAACTCGGCAGAAATGCTACAGTTAACACCAAAACAGCGCTGTTGCTCCTGAACTGTGCAGACAATCACAGGATACAAGAAGGCTGCATGCTTGCTCAGCAACTAGAAGCCCTCCTCCTTACTGCAGGCAACGTTCCAAGATAGAGGGTTAAGTATTTCTGAGAAAAAAAAGATTAAGAGGACTTTGGGGTGTTGGGGGTATGCATACAGAGAGGGCAAGAGAGATAGTACAGAACAGAACATGCACTTTAGAGGAGGGTGGGCTGCACTGGGGAAATTGGAAGTTTACTGAATTGCAATTTGTATGCCACTACACACGAGTGAAATTAAGTGTTGAGTAAAAGGGTCCCTAAACTGAAAGTGTAAAGACGCCTGTGCATTTGAGTAAACCATGACATGCTGCTGGGTACTGAAAATAAACCCAAGAAATCATCTGAACTTAGTATCAGGCAAAGAAACACCATGTTCCAAATGCTTTTTTTATCCAGTCATCCAGCAGAACTGATCTGTCTTCATACTATTAAAAATTGAACAGGTTTTTGCAGTTACCAGCTAACCAAAGGAGAGGGGCTAAGTTCCAACTCTAGGAACTAACTTTTGGTAAGTGGAAGTGAAACTAAAGCAGACACAAAAGAGTTGGTTTAGGTCTACCATATTTTAGTGCAGGCTGACTTGCAGGTTCTGCTGAGAAAATGCAAAATAAATGCACTTAGAATTCAAAATCCACATGCCACAAGATGAGCAAGTTGCTTGTAGTCTATTTTCAGAAAAAAAACCCGCAAATAAAACAAAATCAACATGCATGAAAGCTTTATGATTTCTAAAATTATTTCTCTCTGGTTTGTATTTGTGATTTGTAAAATATTAAGTGTTTCTTTCTCCAAGAAATGTATCTTTATGTAGCTGACATAACAGTACAAGGAGCACAGTTGTAATGCTTACAAAAATGTTTAGAACTTACCAAATCATATATTTGGTTAGCCAGTTGCACTTTTTCATCCGCATCTTCCAAAGCCTTATAATAATCCTGTTATAAAGAGAGTTACTTTAAAATTATGAACGCGACTGAATTAATTTCAGTTCAGTTATATAGCACACACTGTAAGTTAAAAGGAGAAATTCAAGTCAGTTTTCTGAAAGGTCGTGAAACTCTACTGTAAACAACAATCAGTGTAATATCAGATGAGAGATATAATGCACATCAATTTATTGTTTGTGCCTTAGGAAAAGCCAACATAAAAGACATGGACCCTTACTCCTCCAGCGATACTTAGATTTCAGCAAGAAATGCTACGAGAAAAGAAACAGTATTGGATTTGTTTTATATTACACAGCATAAAGTTATGGACTCAAAATGAGATGATGTCTTTTACTTCATGTGGATCTTCAGAACCACTGGAGATACTGCTGCCCTTCAAAATTATGCTAATGTGACGGGAGGCCTTTCCAATACTGTAGTGAAATAGAGATAGTGATGTGTATGGTTTATAACTTATTTTAAAATAATACACTTATATAATGCCTAAGTGTATTATAAAATAATATTATAAAATTATAAAATAATTTGACTAAAGCAATGCAATTTTAAATCTGCTCTCACTAATGAAAATCCACAGACCAAACTTTTTTTTTTTAAAAAGTGCCATTTGCTCTAGATTTAAATAGGTTTAAGTGCCTTTTTTAGTCTCAGTTTCCACTGAAGGCTATCTAGCCTAGGTGAAAAGTACTTGACGTTTTGGTTCAACTAAAATATAAAGTTATTTTTCATTTACTCTAGTAAAGTCAGAGCTTTGACTCCTTTTTTTAAATAGAGAAATCTATTTGTATTAATTAAGGAGAAAAACCCCACCCTTGGTCAAATAAGGGGCTGAAGTAGTAAGTGTAGGCGACTACAAAGGAGTTTCTCCTGACAAAATGACGGACTACCTTGTTTACAGTACCGCCACCAATGACTGAGAGTTGAAGGATAAAACAAAACACATCCATCTTTATTCCTCCCTCCCTAAAGCTACATGTACCATATCTATAACATGTATAAGGACACAGGAAGAATCACAGGAAATGCTGAAGCTTATCTTGAAGAATATCCTGTAAAAGAAAGGCATTTAAGTTCCACAACTTCATGGCACACAAGCAAAACCAAAAAGTCTGAGCTGAAAACGTAGTAACTGGTTTCCTCACCATTTCAGGATCGTAATTTTTTAAAATGCTAGCAAATACTGGGTAAAACTTGAGAGAAATGCTTGATCAAAGAAACCTTTCAGTCATTTTTCTCCTCCTAGGTAGTTCTATCTATCTCTGTGAAAGCCCAAGGGAAGTTACAGTTCTGAACACTTAAATCTCCATCAATCATAAGCTATTTTTTTTTCTAGGGTTATCTTCGTTTGCAAAAGAAAAATGTGAACCACCCCTGTGATATCCTTACTTTTTTGATTGATGTCATTTGTTCTTCTCTCCATTCAGGTTTGTTTTTCTTTGCGTTCATAAAAAATTCATTTACCCTCTGTTCAAGCTGATCCATTGCATCTGTAGCACAGGAAAAGATTAAGATAAATGTTATCTTCTCATGTACATAAACATTACGAAATAAGGTGGAATTTTTTTCTTCAACAAAGTTGACAGGACTGAGGTGCAAACTATTAGGAAAAAAAAAAAAACCAAAACAACCAAGTGACAGTGGACAGAGGAGGGAAATAATTACCTTAATTTCCAAGAAGCAGAATTGCATTCTGGTAGGACTCTCATCAAGGTTCTTGTGCTCTCCAGCATAGGACAGGCAGGACTCCAAGTTCTAAAGGTTTTTTGTCCCTAAGAGCAGTGGTAGTGACTTAAAGCTCGACCCAAACTCCTCACCCAGGGCTCTAGACTGCTGACTTTGGAACATTCTAGCCAGTTACAAACTGAGCAGGAAACAAAAAGTTCTCCTAAGAGAAACAGTCAAATACAAAACCAAATAATTGAAAAAAATTAGTGCCTCAAAAAGGTAGAGCAACTGAAGAGTCAAGTCACCGCCTTTAAGTCAAGGCCCTCTCCATTGTATGGTAGGAAGGGTGAGCACAAATTTAAAGCACTCACAGTTATTGCCCCCCACCCCCATGGGGTAGCCCTAAGGGGTAAATGCACTGATGAAATACTATTTGGACAGAATTCTCACTACATGAAGTTAAGAAATATCATAAGGGGATAAATAAAGCCACCAATTCTCTACCATTAACTGTCATAAGAAAGGAAAATGTCAACTACAAGTTATTTGTTTTGTTGTTTATTCAAACAGGAACAGGGATTCCCTTCCCTTTCTCTCCACCCTTCTTCAACAGGAAAAAAAAAAGCACTGAGTTTACTATTTCAACAGCTGGAGCTGGACAGTGCATGCAACAGCTTGCATATTTCCAAAAACATGCAGCTGCCTCAGTCAAACTAGCTTTGACAGCCTTGCTAGTCTCAGGAGAGATGATAATACTGATTATTTTTCTTTCACAGCACTCTCAGCGGTACTGTCCAGATAGCAGCTTTACATTAAACATGACAATGTACCAACTACCTACAGACTTTGGGCTCTGGGTATGAAACATTTAAGATACTTTCCAGAAAGCACCATTAAAATTGGATTAAATGATGGCCAACATCTCTTACAAAACAAAAACAAACAAACAAAAAAAGTCAATTAAGTAGTTAAAAAAATATCCTGAATCCCCAAGTATGATTAACTCTTTAAATCCAATGGAGCCAAAAGGTTTTCTCACTCTGTGAAAATTCACAAAGAGAACTAACTGTTCATGTAAATAACCAAAAATCATTCATGCTAAATGATCAGAAACATTCATTGATTTTCTCTATGCTGGGAACGTCCAGCAAAAAAACCAAAACGAACCTAACAACTGACTGGACAGAGGGTTATTAATCCCAAAGCAGAATAATTATGACATAGGTTCACATCAACTTCATTGAGACCCAAAGTTTTCAAACAGTTTTGGTGTAAAATAGGTTAAAGGTGGGAGAATCCATGCAACGAGCATTTTCCACTTGCACTGTGTTATTCAGGCAGAAGATTAAGAAACCTGAGCAGCAAGCAAGTAGCACACACTTTATGTGGAGGCTTCTAAAAGCTTTGTTCTTTGACCAAATGTCTATTATTAGGTCCATAAAGCCAACAGATGAAATGTTCTATCTCCTATTACCAGAGTGAAAACAGCTAGGTGATAATTATTCTAATGGCTCCATAGAGGTAAAAATAAAAAAAAATTAAAAAATCTTCCCTCTTTACTTTTTACTTCCCTCTTTACTTTACTCTCAGTCTGTATGAAACTGCGTAAGGGAAACTTGGTCTCTCCTGAAAAGGGAGAAACGGCAAAGGGGAATGCAGATCAGATCTATTAAATTAAATTAAAAGTTCTTTCTGGTACACTCAAGTTCCTTCAGCTTTTCTCCCTCCACTACCTTTCTAATCCAACTGTGATACTATATTCTGAGACCCTAATTTATTAGATCAGATTTCCAAGAGAGTTGCCAGAAATTCTATATTAGGAGAGAGGCCTTTTCCAGAGCTTGACATTTAACCATGGAGGCCTAAGAGAGGCAGAGTTCAGTTAAAGCTCAAGAGTCAAGTCGAAACTGAAATGGTCTTTACTTTTCCCACAGCAGCCTTATCAACACATGCAGTAGGTACAGCTGGTTTATTGTTTCTTCCAACAACAAACAGCATCACCTGACCCATTAGAAGCCCATATAGTCCAAACAGGACAGACTATGAAGTCAACATTGGCTCTAAAATACAGCAGCACAGTTATCTCTGAATTACAACTCATGTAGGTTCTTGGGACAGCATCACTCATTCAAGTACTGACTCCAAGTACTTCAGAGACACTGACTCTTTACAGCAAGTCACTATGTCCCACCATGAGAACAACCTCTACGTTTCCAAGCAGCATTCAGTGGGCAGTTTGACAAGTGATGTTGAAGAGATGGTAGTACAGAAGTTTTGTAGATGTCTCTCAATGCTTTGTCACAAGTTGTCACAATTTGTGCAAGAATTACACAAGTCCAAGAATTACTCCAAGGTCCGAGAGAATTTTTCTCTGGGCCTAAGGCTGACCTTACTCAGTGTTGTAAAATAGTAAATAACTCAGTGTTGTTTGCTATTTCCAGTAGTAGGATACACCACCCGCCACGATACGCCACCTGCAGTTAAAGCAGGGGAAACGACACTACTGCAACCTCGGCAGTGATAGATGGCTGTTCTGAGACACACTTCGAAAAAAACTACTGGCTTCTTTGCCTCTCTACTGAATAAAAATAAAATTTGTGAATTCACTCAGAACTACCTAAGTCAGCTACTCACTCCCTCTCCTGGTGCTCCCTAGTGATAGTTACTTCATTAATGTCCCGGCATTATATCCCTTAAGAAGCCACTGTGCTGTTTGTACAACTTTAACCACTGGACCCAAGACAGCACATAGCCCCTAGTATACAAAAACCCTCCTATAGCCAGTTCAACACGTGTCAATAAACTTCTGTAAATACCCAAGGGAAAGCCTGAGACCACACTTTAAAGTGTTATAGGTTAACTATCGTTTTCAAGAACTGCACTCCCAACGTAGTGTTGCATTTTGTATTCCTGTATGCCATTCACTTGTTCTTTCAACCCTTACTCTTCCTCTCTCTTCCAAAGTCCGACCCTTCTCTATTGAGGATTCTTCTCATCTTTTATGCAATAACAGATTTAACAAAAACCTCTACATCTCCGTTATAGATATATTGTGTGCAAAATATGACCACCTTACCTAACTAGGTGTTACAGGACACCTAAGTCCCAGATGAAATTGCAAAGTATCCTAAAAACAGCTTAAGGCCGTGCACTATATCAGGATACAAGCAGAGATACACAACGAGATCTACAAATAAACGGCAAGCAGACTGTGTATTTGTTTACCTGTCCGCTACAGCACAAGCCAGTACTCACAAGGTGCCTTCACATACACTACTGAGGGGAGCTGGCTGGAAAGTTTCAGAGAGAGCATGCTGCTACCTGCTGGAGAAGCGGGACATAACTCATGTTCCAAACCACCATCACTGCTCTTAGGGATCAAAAATCTAAAGAGTTTGGGACGTGCCACCGAAAATGCTTTTGGGAGCAGCACAAGCTCAGGAGTGAAACTCCTGTAAGATCCTCCTACTTGCGCCGAAATTCAAATACGGGCCCCGGGCGGGGGCTGGGGCGGGCGGCTCTGCGGGGCCGGAGCTCGGCGCCGCTCACTGTCACGGCGCTGGGCGAGCGCGCTCCGCCCCTCGCTACGTCCCGGCGGCTGCCGGATCTCCGCAGCGCCGCCTCCCGCAGCCGCAGCAAGCGGTAGCACAGCCGCCACAGCGCGCCCGGCACCCCGGGGAGTTCGCACCGCAGCGGCGCTGCCGGAGAGCCGGGGCACGGGGTGGGAAAGGGGCAGAGGTCGGCAGCGGGGAGCGGAGCTTCCCACGCAGACCGGAGCGCGGCAACGCCGCTTCGTCCCCTTCTTCCCTCCTCCTCCCCTCACCACGGCGGTGGAGCCGTTGCCCGCGGCCGCCCCCCGCCGGCGGTGCGATGCGGGGAGGGGCGGTGCGGGGGCGGGCCGCGGCGGAGGGGGGCGGGACTCACGTACTCTGCACCTGCAGGTCCATCTCCCGCATCTCGGTGAACCTGTCGCGCAGATCCATGGGAAGCTGCTCGATCACTGCGGGGACAGGGAGGGGCGGGGGAGAGGAGGGAGGCGGTCGGTCAGTCAGTCAGTCACCGCCATGGGGGGAGGGGGGGGCGCCGCCTCTTCGCCGCGGCTCCCCTCGCCCCCGCCGCACCCCCGGGGTCCCCTCCACCGGCCGCCCGGCACCCCCGTCCCGCACACACACTCACTCTCCAGATAATCCTCCAGATACAGCATGGCGGCGGCCGGGCCAGCGCCAAGGGGCTTCTCGCTAACGGGGGGATCGTCCCTTCCAATATGGCGCCGCCGCCAACAACACCGGCGCCTCGACTCAGCGAAAACAACATTGGCGGCGGACTGCGCTGGCTCAGTCCGCGTCCCCATTGGCTGTCCGCGCCGCTGACGCACACTGTGCCGTGCGCGCTCTACCCCCGTGGCCTCATGGGAAGTGTAGTCCGCGCGGCAGGAAACTATCAGTTCCGTCATGCATCGTGGTGGCTGCCGGGCTGGGTGGGGGCTGAGCCGGCCCGGCCCTTAGTTCCGTCGTTTCCCTTGCTCTTGGACCTTCTTAGTGTGACCGGTTCGGTGTCCCGACTTGTTGTGTTTCCCCCGGGAGCCCAAGCTCAGCTCCCTCGCTCTGCCAGGACGTGCGGCTGCCGGCCCTCCGGGGGGTGCCCCGGCGTGCCCCGGCCTCAGCGCCGCAAGCGTGGTGGGGAGCCGGAAAAAAACACGCGGCTTTTCCATCAGGCTTCATGCTCTTGTTTGTTTATCCCTTATTTTAAATGCTCGTAGCCGGCAATAGTGCATAAAAAGCGTAAGAAATATCAAAACTATGGAAATTAGTCACAATTTCTGGGTCTTCTGTTGCAGTAACTGGGTAGTAACAACGTTAAAGACGCGGGAGAGCAGAACTGCTGTGGGCTGCTCAGAGGAGAAAAAAACCCAGTGATAATCGCCATCCAGTTAACGATGCTGCTTATTGTAATTAATTTTTAAATTTTGGAAGGCTGAGATTTTTCATGCTGTTTCAATAGTTTAGTTGATCACTGTCTAGTATTTACTGCTCGAATCATGGACTGATGCTTTTTCCAGGTGTGTTTTTTTGATCAGGGGAAGGAATTCCTGGGGCTTGTCTCTTGTCAGGTGTAGGTACAGGCGTGGAAGGGGTACAGTAACGGTAGCACAGGCTGGCTTTGCGCCCTCTCTTTTTCATGTTCTCACCTGTGCCAGATGCATCCAGGCAAGGAAAGAAAGTGTATGTTCAGCCAAGTCTGAGTAAAAAGCCACATGGGACATTTTTGAGTGTCAGGACCAGTGGAAAATGGCATTCTTTTCTCAACGTGTTGTGAGTAGTTAGCTAACGATGACTGAGACTGGGGAAGTGAAGCATAAATTTTGTGTATAGCCTTTATGAAGACTGATGTTAGCTATGTCTTGAATACATAGGGCATAGGTTTTTTTTTTAATTCCTCTGTCTTTATAGATGGGGGTAAAAGATATAGAGATAACTACTGACTTCACAAAAAAAGTACTGTGCTGAAGTAGTCGCTTTCCACACTCGCTCCATCATTAGCCATGTAGTTTGTGCTGCCAAAACAGAAATACCAACTAGTTTCATACATACCAGTGGACAGTTTTTAACTGGTCATTAAGATCAGTTAGCTTTAGTTGAAAGAGTCTGTATACTATTGCTCCTGTGGACCACTCTTTAATGTGCGACTTCTGACGCAGTGGTGTAGGAATGGCGATATTTTTGAATTTTTGTGTGAGAAATTGCTTAGCCCTGTTGTGTTCTGTAGAAGACAAGATTGACCCTTCCTGGGAAGATAAATGCCTGCACTTGTATTGCAGTGAAAGAGTTTCATGCAGTGAGAGAACTTAGTCCATACAAAAGCACAGCAAAGTAATGATGTCCTATATTCATTAGGAGAAAAACTAGGTGAATTTAGAGAAGTCTGAATTGATGGGGTCACTTTCTTTTATGCTCAATGGTGGCTTTAATGCTTTTTAAAGAAAAAAAAATGTTGTAAACACCTTTGGGCACACATTTCATGCAGCAGAAGTTTAAGAGAATGGTATCATATGCAAATACCTTACAAAGACTCCACCGTTAGAGTATTCAACTGAAACACAATTGAACAGTAAGTTCTTCTCATTTGCTTCATGCCCGAAATCTTAGGACAACCAGGATATCGGGACCTTGCGACTTTGCTCCAGTTTTCATGAGTTTGCCACATTCTCATCCTTGCAAGCTTGCGAATAGCTAGCAAAATGCTCACTGAGGCTTGTTGTGCAAGGGTATTTTCATCGAGTTGCTGTGTGTTGTGGTGCCCAGAGGAAGCAAACCCAAGAACCTCAGCTCCTGGGGCTGCGTCTCAGTCGTTGCCTTTAGTAATAGCATGTGCACTCTCTACCTCAGGGGAAAGGGAAAGTGAAAGCCAGGCGTGCCAACAGAGTGACAAAGACAAAATGCCAGGGTGGGGCAGGGGGGGGGACGGACGACTGGCTGCTCTCCTCAAGGTGTGACTGCCCTCCTTTATGTTTCATGGTTTATTGGAGCATGTGAGAGGCTTTTATAAAAATAGGAACCTGCTTCAAAAATTGTTTGTTGTAGCGCTTTTGCAGGGGAGGGAGGTGTTATGTAGTAGAATACAAGTGAAAATATAATTCAACTTTGTTCAGTATCAAGCAAAATTAACCGGAACTTATTTATTAGCTTTTCTTTTTTTTTTTTAGGCAAGGGGAGAAACTATCACATTTTTCATTTCTGCCAATGCTAATTCACATTGTAGAGTCAAATGAGTAGCCACACCAACTTCAGTGCGATTGTGTCTACAAGTGTCACTTGTCACAATATACTGATGGGACCAAGCTTAAACTGACATTTAAGAAGTGATCATCTGCTCAGACCGCAACACCCCCCCGCCTATTTTTGCAATGGAAAACTTCTCATTGTTTATAAATGTAGAGTTAACTCCATTGATTAACTCAACATTTAGAACAGCCTAATTAGAACAGCTCCTGATAGGGAAACATGGATTAATGACGGCGTTTATGGGGATGCAAACAGTGAAAAACAACTAAACACCGACAGTGAACTCAAGGTAAAATTAGGTTCAATTTGTGAATTTCAGTTGACATTGCTCAAGAAACTGTGCAGTGAGAGAACTGCTTAGCACAGAGAAAGGAAGGGAGGCCACAGGAGCTCCTGTTTGCCCCTGTTCATACAACATTATTAATGTTGATGGCATTTCTCCAGCAAATGCTTCACATAAATCATGTATCATCACTTGTGACAGAATGATGGCTTAAAGGAATATTGCACTTGCCCTGTGATCTGCCTAAACCTAATTGCTTGCATGGATTTCATTACTTTTCAGCTGCAGAAAAAAAAAACTGACTAAAACCACGGATTTATGTTCTGATGTACAATTCTGATATGGGGTTAAGACTTAATTTTTTTCCCTTTCTTCTGTCCTTACCCATGCTAGATGTTTGTAATGTCCTTTTTCTATTATTGTTATTTCTTCTGTCTCTTCTCATGTATAGGGTTGTTTGTCACATCTAACTCCGTCCTTTCCATCTTCATATTGCACCTGCTATCAATCTGTTGGTCCTTCTCTTTCCTCATTCCTTCGAGATCTGCTCTGTCTTCTAAGCTGTATGATATCTGAGGCTTTCTGTACCCATTTAGGACACTCACTGTTACCTGTATTCTTCAGCACTCAAATTTTTAAGTCTTGTCTGATCCAGTGTTTCCAGACCTATAGTCCTTGTTTTTTGATTCTGTGTTTTCAGGAAGGACACGTTTCTAATGCTTTGCTTGGAAAAAAATCAGGAAAGATCTCCCTATCCCATCCCTAGTCTGATGCTCCAGGTCTCAGCTGGAGCTGAGTCCCAAGGGCCAGCCTGCTCTCGCAGAAGGACCTCAAGACACAGTGACAGCTATGTGACACCAGGCAGTGGTGCAGCAGAGCCTACATACAACTACGAGCCTGGGTAACTCTCCAACTACTAGAAGTGAGCAGTTTTGCTTTTCTTTGGCACCTGCCACTGCTGCACTACAGCAGCCCTGTCTGGCAGGCCTGAATCCATTCACCACGGTGTGTTGCTGCGAGCATGTGTTGTCGATCGCAGCATTCCTAGCGGTTTTGTCTGCCAGTGTCAGCATCGGCCCTGCTGGTCTCCTCACACGCTTTCAACTATTTTATTATAATTCCTCCTCACTTCCTGTTTGTTGCCTGATATTTTTCTGCTGTTGCTGCTGTTTTCCCATTTTTTTTCCAGTCCTCCCAGTCCAGCTGTCCCTCCCAGCTGCCGCGGACTCTGCCATCTCCCATATTCCACCCCTTCTGCTGCTGCAGGGGCATCACCCACAGCCTCATTCTCCCTCTGCAGGAAATAACTCTCATTCCTGCTGTACTACACACCATGGCTATTGGAGGACATTAGTTAAATAACTAAATTGTCTTGAGACTGAGCACCATGTCAGGGTTACAGCGTGATCGTATTTGTTCTGGGCAATCAACTTTATGTAATGGGAAACTCCATACAAAGCCAGATCCTAGGAGAAAAGCTGGGTGAGACTATCGAATACATAATGTTACCCTTGTCTAGTGCAGCACTGTGCAGAAACTTCACACTTCCACAAAATGATCCTCAAAAGGGCAAATTTGGCCCAGAATTATTGTGGCTGGGTGGTAATCTATCTGAGAAATCACTTTCCTTTTCTACTTATTACAAACTTTTTCAAATTCTGAGATTCACATTCTTATTTCTGGAAAAAATCCATGACCTCAGATAATTAATTTGCTTTAACAGTCAACAGGAAAATGGAACTGCCATTTATCTTTCAGCTTGACTTTGTGTACAGACTCAGGCAATTACATCTTCATCTTTTAGTTAATTTTATCTGCTGCAGACTCAGTTAAATTTGCTCGCAGATTCCAGTTACTTCCTGAAAGGCTGCAGGATATGAGCAATTGCTGTTTATATATTAATCACTGAAATGTCTTAGCCTGACTTCCTAAGGAAATAAAGCTTATATGAGCAATCCCTATGTTTGTGTGCACACTTCTTCATCTGTCCTTTCACTCTGCCCTGACTCTATTGAATTAATTGACTAATTTCAATTTATCTGAACGAAAGGTTATTTTAGAGATGAATCGTGTAGTCCTTAGATGTTCTGTTGTCCTTAATAGTTTGGGGTTTCCTTTTCTTCGTTTCACCGAGGCAAATGTTGCAGTATGAACCCGCTACCTATTAGACTCAAGAAAATCCAAACGCAGGAGCAATGAGTTCCCCAACCATGGAAAAAGCTGCAGTTGTTGAGCATAACTTATTTGGCAGTATTGTAAGCCACAAATGCACAAGGAACCAACTTAAGCAGTTTTGCTGCTCAGAGAATGTCTGGTTTTGTTCACCTAATTTTCTTCTTAAGATCCTGAACGCTGGGTCACATGGCATGCATGGGAATAAAGTTTGAAAATAATTATTTTAATGATTATTTTAATGCTTCTAGTAAAATTTCAAATGCCTTTAGCTGTTCATCTGTAATGAAAGATATATATTGCCTTTTTCTAATTGTCAGATTGGCAATCACACTTTTTTTCCATGAGGTCAGCACATTCTTGTGGCTGGAAGAGATCCATATCTGCCAGCTTTCCAGAAAGAAATGCTATAAATGGTTGCTACGACATCAGTGGCACAGAATAATGTGAGATATGACACCATCTATCCCCTGTGCTGCTCAGAAGATGTGTCCTCTGAGAGTTGAGGTCTGCAGATGGAGCAGGTTAAAAAAAAAAAAAAGGAAATAAAAAAAGCCAAAAGTTAGGAGATGAGGATGCAGTTGTATTACCCCCCCACCCAAATTCATGCCCTTGTAGCCTTGTCCCTGGTGCCAATTCAAAGTAGTTGAAAGCAGCAGCAGAAGGGGAAGGAAATACTCTGAGAAATTTGCCAAACTAGTGACATTATGACTGACTGGAGGAGCACCGCTGCCACAGGAGGGGATGCAGCCTTTGAGGCTGGGCGTGAATCTTCACCGCTCCTGGGCGTACGCTGTCAGATATGTGAGGGTGACCCAGAAATCACCTCCTCCTTCTTCATTAAGAGCTGTGCAGAGGTTATGGGTCCCGAGAATCCAGAGCTCAGACTCAGAGGGTTGTGGGAGAGGACAGGTCCTTGTGATAGAATGCAAATACTATAATATCTTACAAAGGGAGAGCAGACCTGCTGGAACTTAGCACAAGACATGGATCTGCCTCTTTGCTGTGATAATGTTAGGCAAAACTTGGGGAAAAAAGGGAAGAAGAGACGTATACAATTTATGAAAATGCAGACAATTTGGAGAGCACATAAGCCATTCTCCAGCTGTCCTATTGACATTTTATTTGTGTGATGTTTTTAACTTTTACAAATATTGCACATGATTTAAACATACCTGGTTTATTATACTAAAGTATATCTACTTGGTTTACAAGTGAACTGATAGTATTCCCTACTGGCTTGCATCAGCTTAGTTTAAGGTTATTATTGCTTATATTATTTTTTGTTCTAAAATGCAAATTCATGGTGCCACGTGTGGTGAGCCCTGTTGTGTTAGTTACTGCAGAAATAAAGAATTAAGGGGTGGCCATGGGCTAAGTTAATACCTGATTTGCTTTTCATCTCATGCATCGGTGGAGTAACCTTACCATATTTTCAGATGACTTCTAAAGGTTTGCAATCAGCACATACCGTAATGATGTAACAGATTACCTAATGTTTGTATAAATGCAAAAATCTTTAATGTAAGCACACCCAAGGTTATTTGAAATTGCTTTGCTAAAACAGAACAGGCATTAAGTCCCATTGCAGTCCATTTTAAAAGGATTGATCTTGTTTCGAGTTTTCAGACAGGTCCACAATTCTCATGTTTTGCAAGGCCAATTCTTTCAAAAAAAAAAAAATCTAAATCTTAAGTGGGCAACGTTCTTTTATTTTAGTGCATGTGGAGAGTTTTCCTGTTAGACATCTACCTTGTGACAGAATTGTGCTTCAGCTAAATAGGAAAAGAGTTACACAGTCACTGAGGACTTAACAGGCATATTAGTTGGCATTCATTGCAATTAACAGCATACTTCCAGTGTAGCAAGTGGTAGGAATGCCACTTCAAAACCAGCTTTTCTACCACGAGCACTGAGATCTTACAAAAGAGTTAATTTTGGTGAAGAGGTGCTGATTGAGAGATTTTCCAGCTCTCATTTACATGGATGTTGGTTGCAGAGCTGTCTGGTCTTTTACATTCGCCTATGTTTGCCCATTAAATTTATCAGTATCACAGAAGTTATAAGAATTAAGGACTTTACCAGAAAAGAGAACTACTTCATGGGAGGCTGCAGGTTGAATTTACAGCATGTCAGCAACTCTAAGTTAATGTGGCAGAGGAACATATTTTTATTAAGGTAAAACTCCTTATTGTTAAATAACTGTCAATAATTTATGAGAAAAGTAATAAAATGGCTGCACTTTTTACCCCAATTCAATCTGAAAACAAAAAGTCAATACTTTTTCCCTGTTAATGAGAAATTCTGTTTTCTGCTTAGTTACATTCTCGGATCTCTGCTCTCCTCTGCTTCTCTGCTTTTAAAGATTAACGCAAAACACTTGGGAATGCAGCTGGATGGGAATTCTTCAATGGAACGATTTCTTAGCTGGAAAATACTCATTCACTATATGCTAAGGCACTTGGAAGAACCTGAGCTGCTTCAACAGGATTTTTACTGAAATGCAAAACTCAAAGAGAGCAAGAGGTGAAATAGGTGATCTGGAAACTCTCTTGGGAGATCAGCTGTAATTTCAGGAGTCTCTTCTGCCTTATCTCAGGTATTGGAATGAGATTTTTACTTCTTGATTTTAACTTAGTCCCCTGACTGCTTGGTGCGAGAGAATCTGCTACAGAGCTAGTCCAACAGTTATTCTCCGTATCTGGGATGTTGGGTGCTCAGCGTCACAGCTTTGTGGCAGAGAATTTAAGCAAAACAGAAAAAGTTGTAATCCATCTGTAGCTTAGGTGAACCACTGCAGAGTGGATTTCCTGGGGGTTGGAGCAGATTCTGGGACAGGGAGGAATGTCAGACCTGCGGATGGAACCTGAATCTTTTCCATCCAAGGTAAATTCCTCTCACTGCCAGACTATTATCTATGCATCCATAACATTGAAAGGGTTCACTGTCATTAATAAGGAAAAAGAAAATTTAAGAAACCTTAAACGTTTTGCACAATCAAAATCCCCATTTCCTGGTCATACCTGATATTAGCCATCAATACAGGACAGATTTATTAAAAAATATTTATGATTATACATGAATATAAACTCATTTCAGTTTGTCTGTGATTGTGTTTATAATGTAATATCATTAACATTAAGAATGACTTTTAAGAAATCTTGTACTCTATGATTGACAATTTTCTGTATATAGAAAGGGAGAGTCTCACCTGAAAAATTTGTCAGAAGATCCGAAGAGCTTTATATACCTTAAAAGACAGTGTTTTATTAATTTTTGAGAAAAATCCAATGGCCTCTAATTCTTTGTATAAGGTAGAATCTTAAATCTAACATCCCTCTACTCCACTCTGGTGAGAACCCATGTGGAGTCCTGTGTCCAGCTCTGGGGCCCCCAACATAAGAACATGGAACGATTCCAGAGGAGGGCCATGAAGATGATCAGAGGGCCGGAGCGCCTCTCCTACAGGCTGAGAGAGTTGGGGTTGTGCAGCCTGTAGAGCAGAAGGCTCTGGGGAGACCTTACAGCAGCCCTCCAGTACCTAAAGGGGGCCTTACATGAAAGAGAAGAGGGACTTTTTATCAGGCAGTGCAGCGACAGGATGAGAAGTAATGGTTTTAAACTGAAAGAGGGGAGATTTAGAGTAGTTCTTACGAAGAAATTCTTTACTCTCAGGGTGGTGAGACACTGGAGCAGGTTGCCCAGAGAAGCTCTGGATGCCCCATCCCTGGAAGTGTTCAAGGCCAGACTGTATGGGGGTTTGAGCAACCTGGTCTAGTCAGAGGTGTTCTGGCCCTTGGCCGGGGGGTTGCAACTAGGTGATTTCAACCCAAGCCATACTATGATTTTATGAACACAATGTTGTAATTTTAAAACAACATTTAGCTGCTAATTAATGTCATAACAGATAAGTATTTGGTAAAAATAGAAACAGATTTTAATTCTTTTATATCATAGATGTCAACATTTCTATGCTGTGATTATGTCTGGGCTGTTTTTCCATTTTGGGCCTAAACATAAATTCAGCTTACGGATGTCTGCTTCTAAAGAATATTTACTGGAGGAAGAAAAGCCCCAAATAGTATGTCTTAGCAGGTCTCTTCTTTTGTAAACAGGATTAACGCAAGCGGTGCTGCCAGAACTTGATGATTAATGGTTCTAAACACTATAGATCTGCATTATGTAATGCATCTCCTATCCTTGAAATGAGGACTGTAATTTGTCATTGTTGTCTAGAGCTAAAATTACAACAGGCAATTTACAAGAATAGATTGCAGAGTTTTATAATTGCGTTTTTTTAATTCATACGGTCTTATATGTGGATGAATGGTAGATCTTGGAGCAATGCATTCATTTTCTGTGTAGTGACGTGTAATGGCTGGATAATCAATTATGCATTTGTTTAGCTAAAATGATCTTGATCATATTTCTTATAAAGTGTGGTACCTGGTAAGTAGTACCACAGAATAAAACCACACTCTTTCCACCAAGAAGCACTCATTTCCTACATTTATTTCCTGATGCCTACTCAGCCCCGTGACTGGCAGGGTTAGCAGTTGAACCTTGGCACTGGAGCATGTTCTGCTTGCTCATGGGAATTATCTTCTAGTCCTTTGTCATCATGCCCTTATGGGGAGCTTCTTTCTCATGGACCCTTCCAGGCACCTCTCTTTGACCCTCTTGTGCCCCGTTATTTTAGACAACGAATGAATTTTCTGTCTGGCCTTTGCTCATACCAGGTATAAGGCTCATTGTAGGCTGCAGAGTTCATTAAAAGGCACATGATATTTCATATTCAAAGAATTTCTCTCCCTTAACCTCTCTGTGCTCTTTCGCAGTATTACAGAAAATTTATGTAAGAGATGCCAGACAGAAAAACCTGATTCATGGCAATTTTTTTTTTTATGGGAATGCACTAAGAGTCCAATGTTTTGGCTTGTGATATGGTCTAATGTGCCCTAATCATTTGAATGGGAAATTCCATTGACTCAGTGACTTATGGTTCTGGAATTGCTCAGTGACCTCAAGTGCTGGAGGACAGATGTAGCTTGCCTTCTTTATTTACTGATGCTGGCTCATAAACGTATCTTTCTAGTTTGGACAACAGAGACAGCTCCCTTGTGGGCCACTTAGTTGAACTTGACTGAAGAATGTCTGCCCCTGGAAAGAAAAATATTTGGTTTCCAACAGAGAACTGGAAGTTTCTGTGCCAAATGGGACAGTGTTTGGAACAAGCTACAACAGAACAGAGAGAAGATTAAATTATCATGCTAGGACTGGAAGTTATTATATAGATAAGTAAAAACATAATACACCTATGCAGTGTTAACTGCATAAAGCTCATGTGTAGTCATTCCTTGGTACTTCCTTTCAAAAATATAGGCACGTTTTGTTAAGTGTATGGCATTGGGAGCAAGTGATACGGTCACATCAAGCTTTTCAAAAGAAGAGAAGTATAGGTCACATAAGTCTTCAGAGACTTTACAGGACCCTGCAAAATTCATAGTAGCCAGAGCTAAACGCCTTTGTATCTAGCACCACATATAATTAAAGTATAGTCCAGAGCTGCTCTGTATCTACTGCTTGTTTTAGAAAGGTAAGAATTTATTCACTGTTAAGAATCAATGTATAACACCTATTTTTAGTTCAGAACAAGCATGTTTGAATCAAGGGCAAATACTGTCATCAGGTCACTATTTCAGCTTTGATCACCCACTCAGATTTGAATTTTAATCACACCCTTCCAAACACACATCCACTCTATACACATACATGCGTATGTGTGTGAATGCATACGTATACATACATGTGTCATTTTGGCAATGGTACTCAGGTCTTGTTCATAATAGTGTTTGCCATTTATCTGTCCTTGCATATCTCATTTCACATATCTCAGAGATTCAGAATTTGAAAGTGATAGGAAAAGAAATGAATGCATATTTTCATTGAAGGCATCTGTGTGGTTTTATGTAAGATTTTTATAAGACTGCATTGAAAAAGGGCAAAGAGAATACCATGAAGGTAAACCTGTAGAATTTAATGGACTGTTATAACATTGTTGTATTTTTTATTTGTCTTACAGATTATATTAGGAAGTAATAGTCACAGCGTAGAGTCTTGTAAGATAATGTCAAAAATAAAAAGGACACGTACTTGGGTAAATTCTGCAAGTTTGAAAGTAACTTCTGTAGAATCGTACCAGCCTCCCCACTCTGGTGAATTCTGGAGGGCTTTGTGTGGAGACTCTATCCTTCAGCCTGTTCAGAGGAAAGCTGAAGGCATGGATACAGCTGGAGGATACACGTGCCTTGCTCAGTGAATTACTAGTAGCTATCATTTGCTGCCTTGCCACAGCAGAAACAGAATAGTAACAGAGAGCAGAACTCCCCTATCGGGTAACACACACACACCAGCTGTCCCTTTAACCCACTGCTCTCCTCCTTCCTCATAACTCACACACCCCCCTTTTTTTGTTTTCATCTTCAAACATTACATGCTTTTCACTTATGAATAATACTTTGTTTACAATGTCACATTTTAAGTGAATTATGGAAAAAATCTGTGTTTGTAATGGAAATAAAAAACTCACATCATGGTATCACAGAATCACAGAAGTTTGCCCATCCTAGTATATTTTGTGTAATTTAAGAAATGTCTTTGCATCATGTCCAGAGGTCCCATGTGATGCAGGTGCTACCATGGAAACAACACTATTGAATGGCAAAATCGGGCTACAGAATAGCTTTATCTTAATGACCTTCAATTTTTCCATATATCCCAGGTATTTTCCTCTGCTCAACACTGAGTGAACATGAAACATAACAAATCTGTGGGCTGAAGGATGATATGCTTCACTTGCACAACTTGTCAGGCATTGCTGTCCTGTTGTAGTAATAAATTCTTTTTGTTCCTCTTATTACTTGTATAAAAAAGACAAGTACTGGACACAGCATGTATGTATTTTATCTAGATGTCTTGGGAAGATATTGTAAGTCAGACAATTCACAATGGAGACTTTAAGCAGTCCCATAAAAGGTCCCACTGGTGCCATGCTGTGTTTTATGGAATAAAGGAGAATGGTTAGTTTGGGAAGGGAGTCAAGATACCACAGAACCTGTGGATACTTGTCAATTGAGACACTATTCTATTGCATTAAGACCTCTTATCAAACAATGCTTCCTTCTTTGAATATAAAATTAATCGTATGAAAGAGCTTTTTTTAATTATAAGAGGTTCTTAAAGGAAATAGAAAATATACATGAAATAATGCTATACATAAAGAAGAACACTTTTCTAGTAACAGTGATAACTGGGCAAATGGGTCCAATGTAATTATATAATATAATTCAGATAAATACTTTATTGGTATCATTCAAGCTCATTGACTATCTAACAGAACTAACAAAATATCTTTAAACATTTATGCTATCAGATCTAGAAAAGAATAACAAACAGTGGTGAAAAATATGTCAATGTTTAAGAATCCAAATATAGTCGCTAAGTATTTATGTTATATTTACTTGTAGAATAGAATCATAGAATCATAGACTGGCTAGATTTGGAAGGGACCTTAAAGATCATCTAATTCCAACCCCCCTGCCATGGGCAGGTTGTTCAAAGCCCCATCCAGTCTGGCCTTGAACATTTCCAGGGATGGGGCATCCAGAGCTCTGGGCAACCTGCTCCAGTGTCTCACCACCCTCAGAGTATAGAATTTCTTCATAGGATCTGCTCTAAATCTCCCCTTTTTCAGTTTAAAACCATTACTCCTTGTCCTATTGCTATATTCCCAGATGAAGAGTCCCTCCCCTTGTCCCATGTAGGCTATAAGGTCTCACCAGAGCCTTCTCTTCTCCAGGCTGAACCACCCCAACTCTCTCAGCCTATCTTCGTAGCAGAGGTGCTCCAGCCCTCTGATCATCTTCATGGACCTCCCCTGGGTGGAGTCGCTCCAGTAAGTAATTTTTCTTATGTTGGGAGCCCTAGAGCTGGACACAGTACTCCAGGTAGGGGGTCTCACCAGAGTGGAGTAGAGGGACAGAATCACCTCCCTCGACCTGCTGGCCATACTTCTTTGGAGCTGAGCCCCAGGTACAGTTGGCATTCTGGGCTGCAAGCACATATTGTTGGCTCACGTGGAGGTTAACTGACAAGAGACTTAAGACTGACAATAGCATGAGAAAACACCACCACAACTGTAAGTATACAGATACACATTTAAACTATGATCATGTCACATGGAACTCCCATCGTTGTTGTTCAGCCACCTAAGCTTTTGTTTTCTTATTTGGGCAGGTGTGTGCGTGTGTGTGTTTCTCTTTTCCTGTGTAACTAAGTAAAGTACATTCTTAACACATTGTATGCAATTATCTGAAAAATCCTGTTCAGTCCCAGCTGCAAATGAATCATCTCATGATTTCAGAGACAGAAGAAATCACTGTGGACTGAGAATGGGCAGGGAGGAATTTTCAAGAGATGGATTTCACTTACATCAGCTGATAGAAGCAAAGTTTTACTGAGGAATGCTTATAAGAAAAATAAAGAATTAGACGACCTGCTGAAAACTAAAGACCGAGCACGTAAGATGTCCGTACGAGAAATAAAGGAAGCATGGAAAAGCTTACAGTGTAGACCTCCAAGTAGCCTGAAGATTTATCTACCAGAATTCAGGCTGCACAAAATCAAAGGAAAATGCTGTCCAAAGTTATCTATGTCTGGAAAATGGGGGGAAGAAAAAGAAAATTTTATAGGTAAGAAAGAGAAGAGAGGGAATGGGGCAGATGAGAAATGCAGGAAGTAGAAACGAGAGAAGACTGTGAAGAGAGAAGGCTGCAAAGTCATGGTCACTCATGAAAGGGCAACACGTAGCCAATGAGCATACAGGAAACAATGATGGCTAGTCAAAAACGGTTTGGATGGTGATCTCCTGGCCAGATTGGTATTTAATAAAGAGAAAGCTAAACTAAATGGACATGCTCCTATCCTCCAGCTTGCACGCATTGCCCCTTGTCCTATCATTGCCTGTCACTGAGAAGAGCCTGGCTCCATCCTCCTGACACCCACCCTTTACATATTTATAAACATTAATGAGGTCACCCCTCAGTCTCCTCTTCTCCAAGCTAAAGAGACCCAGCTCCCTCAGCCTTTCCTCGTATGGGAGATGCTCCACTCCCTTAATCATCTTTGTAGCCCTTCCCTGGACTCTCTCCAGCAGTTCCCTGTCCTTCTTGAACTGAGGGGCCCAGAACTGGACACAATATTCCAGATGGGGTCTCACCAGGGCAGAGTAGAGGGGGAGGAGAACCTCTCTCGACCTACTAACCACCCCTCTTCTAATACACCCCAGGATGCCATTGGCCTTCCTGGCCACAAGGGCACAGTCCTGGCTCATGGTCATCCTGCTGTCCACCAGGACCCCCAGGTCCCTTTCCCCTACACTGCTCTCCAATTCGACACTCGTGCCTGTTCCTCTCCATGGATATCTTTAGTAAAAGGCGAAAGATTTATACAATCTGAAGAGAAACCTGAGTATATTCCTGAGTTGAACCTTTGGCAGTGAAAACTGCCATCCCAAGTTCCAGAAGCAGGTGAAGGAGGAAAGCATGTCCTTGCTGCCCAGCAGCGCTGCGCAGTGTGAGGTTCTCACCAGCCCTAGTCATTTTAGCATCAATACCAAGAAGTTGTTGCCACGATGCGACACAGACAGAAGGTCTTTTCTCTCATCTCCCAGATCCTGTAGCTCCTTATAAATGTCAAATGTCCCCAAAAGTGTCCCCAGAAGAAGGTTTATTGGCATTTTAATCATTTTTGGGTATAAAATACTGCTGTGGGTATAATTTGTTCTGCTTCCATTTTTAAAATCATGCAGGATTGAATTAAATGTTTTTCAATAATTATGAAGCATGAATATGAAGCATGAATACTGGTCTGGGTATTTAGCTGCCGGTAAAGCTGAAAATGAATTCTGACTGTGAAAACAGATTGATTTCTTTTTCATTTATTAAAAAAAAATAAAAATGCAAATCTTAGGCTAAAAAGGTTACCTGAGGCAGGTCTCATTTGCAAATTAGCAGCAATATAGACATATATTACATAAAAGCCATAAGCCAAAGCAATTAATATCTGCACAACAAAGTGCATAAAGCAGTAGTTCATACACAATGAGAACTGTGGCTATTAAACTAGCCTATTAATCTATAAAGCAAATTTTGTAATCAGTCCAGCAATTTTTCAGTCTCAAATAAGCCATTTGATGGGAGTCTAATTAGATTTGTGTTTTGGTTCTGGAAATACCATTGTGTGCACTTTTTCTACTGCTTTATAGGCCGTATCAAGTTGTTCCCAGGACACTTAACAGACGAGTCACATTTTCATAGTTCAGTGGAGCCTAGAGTACATTTAGGACATGTCCTGCAGAGCTGTTTGTTGTAGTGGTTCAAGGACACCTGGTGCTGTGGAACAAATGCTTTATTTACAAATACAGATTTAATGAGTTTCTGATGTGCAGTAAGTTATCCTTTGATCCAGAAAAAGAAGATTCAATGCATACTAGTATGATGCAAACAGAGGAGACGATTTAAACTGAGGTATGTCATAGCTACCAAAAGCATCCCGTTGCTGTAGTACGGAAGTAAGAGCTCTTTGTTAAACAATCCACCAGGACTGCAATGTTATTTTAGCACCTTCCATGGAAAATCAGGGATGCATGACAGTAGGTAAGTGTCCAAGTCACTGATGTGATAGATCAGAATGGACAATTCTCTTTGATAATGGTGTTTTAGTGTCAGATGAAATTGAGCTTTATGGCTTCGGGTTCCTACTCAGTTTTTCAGACTGACTTACAAAGTCTGTTGGTGATCACTCTGGCATTGCAAGGACGTTATACTTAAGTTGTATAGCATTTCTACACCCCTGTTTGTGACCAGTTTATCTTACCTGGTTGATTATGTAGCTGTGTTCAGCCATGTGAGTACCAACAGGCAGTGGCACATCTACTGATGATCTTCAGCACCACTGAGTGGCAGTCCAGTTCTGCGTGCTTATGTCTGCATCAGAAATCCAGCACCCTCCTTCCCCAGGGTGTTTGGTCCATGGGAGCAATGCATCAAAATTTCAGTAACACATTGCTTACATGATGAGCAGCCAAATCACTGACTTGAAAAATGGGCTACATTCATGAAAGGTGTTATAAAGAGACTCTTTACGGTGGAATTTTAAGAATTAAATGCCATACATTCTCATCTGCCAACTTAAAATTCAAAATACTTGAGAATTACAAGAACTTGTGAAAATAAAGAGGTTTTGTGTGCAGAGGAAGCTGTACAATGATTCTTCTGTATATATTTATGAAGTATTATGTTTGTCTTGCAGCAAGCATATAGAGGCTTCAAGATAAAATTGGAGCCTATGCTGACTACTGCCTACAAAAAACTGGCACAGAGATGGCTCAGATTTAGGGCACAAGAACCTAGTTCAGATAATATACAGGAAATAGAACAAAATTGGTGAGGATGTTACAGTCATCCTCTATCCCATGAAAGATCATTTCTGATTCTGACTTTAATGAAAGCTGGTTACTTTTTGACTCTCGTGATATTAGTTTATTTTCTCACATGAAGAATCCTTCATTCTGAATAAATGTGAGACTGATTATAATGTGAAAGAAAAATATAGTAGTAACTCTAATCTCACTCATAATTCTGGTGAGAAAAACAGTTTGGACTGAGATACATTCACTTCTTCCACACAGAAGTTCAAAGCAAATAAAACATGTAATTTGACAATTCCAGATATTCAGTAAAATAAATGATGCTTTGAGAGGCATCCTTCTCATAAAGACTTTCCATGCCTCTTACATTTTTTTCTGGTTAGATAAGTATCTTGGCAGGCATATACCTTTGTCCAATACAGATCTAATTGTCACATGTCAGAGTTAAAAAGTCATGGAAAAAAAATCTTTCTTCTAACATGGAAAAAAAAATGTTATTAGAATGAAGAAAATTGCAGCCAGACAACATTTCTTTCCTTCTCTGAAAAGCTTCAGTCTAAAGCGTCTTCACTCCACACTTCCTGCCAGGCTTTATAATAGAAAAGTAATGTATAGTTCAAATGACTTCATATCCCCTGTTTTGTTTTTCAAGCCTCAGCATCCCTCCATCATTCTCCAGATTTTCACATGCTCTTTTATCTTGCCTGTACTTAATAGCTTTGAATTTACACTCGTCTCTGTCATTTCTGTGTTCTGCTTTCTCCTGCAATACACTCGAGCCTCCAACGACAGTTTCAGCAGCAATTTTCATGGAAACTGTGAGCCAGCCAGGGGGGATTTCGGAGCCAAGGAGAAGGGAACACCGTTTGTGTTAAGGCATCTCATGCATCGTAGCTCCAGGCTTTGTTATCAGAAGACTTCAGTGGAAGTGATCCAGGCACAGCTGTCACCTCAGACACTTCTTTATATGGCTCCTGCATGACAACCTCAATGCAGAGAAGGATCTGAACAAGACATGGAAACTTAGGAGGAAAAACAGGTTAGCTGCAGAGAACACTTAGAAGAGGACAAAGGAAAAAGTAGAGAAAAAAAAAAAAGGATAAGGATAAAAAGCTAAGAAGGTGAAACAAACGGAAAGAAGGAGCATACTTCTCCCTTCCCTGTAAGGCCACAAGGTAATTGATGGTTACTTAAGTGCTCTTCTAGTGCTTTGCAACACCAGATTCTGCTTCTAGTAAGTTCTCTGCTAATTCTTACTCAGAGTTGAGCTCTGATTGTCACGTATTTCAGACCTGGGACCTCTATTATGGAGAAGAATCCCATACGAGTATGTGTAATTAGATGGAACAACAGGGTGTGACAGCAGATTTGTGCGGCAGAGCAACTATGTGCAGAGCAGCACATTCACCTTAGTTACCAAGGAAATCTTTTCTGGGAACTTATTTTATATTTACCCTGACCTCCCCAAAGAAAAACTGCCCTAAGAGATAATTTATCAAGTATTGAAAAATAAAGAAGTGTCAGAGTTAAAGATGTCTGCGAATCTTTTATCCCCTATTAAATAGTGATTCTTTAGTTATACAATCATATGCATTTTTTTTCCCTTGAGCCTTGCTTCATTATGTGCAAAGAATGAGCTTTTTAGTATGTTCTTTTAGCTTCATTCAGTGTGTGGTCTGTTTACTTTCCACTATTGAGTCGCAGCTGTGAGGACAGCCATATATTTCCTAATGGCCTGTTCTGTGGCTCTCGTAGCACATAGGTGTTTTACAAACATTCCTCTCCAAAACACTTGCCCTGAAAGAATGGCGTGTTATCATCTCCAGCTTAGAGCTGAGAGCTAACGCTGTATGATACGAGTATCTGAGAACTCAGACCGGGCCATCTGCGTAGTTCACAATAGGGAACATTTCGTATTTTCAAAGGATAGTTCCCAGTAGCTTCAGATAGAGCTGTGAATGTTTAAACATTTCTGCAAATCAAGCCTGTGAGATCTGAAGCTGGACAACGAAAACAGAGAACAAAATAAGCACATGGGGAAAATGTGATTAAAGGAACTTAACCACACAGGGACAGGGCAGTGAAGACCAACTCCAGTTCTCCGAAGCAGCTACCGCCTAGAGATGAGATCTCCCTCGTATTTCCCTGTGGCACCAGGGCTTTATGATAAGAAGTGTCACGCAACCTTGATAACTAGCAGTGCTACTGGCACATCACAGATACTAAAATGTGCTCTTTGCTTGTAAAATCCCCTGTTGTGCCTGAAAAGGAAGTGTGGACTATAATAAGTAGGACTCTAAAGATCACTGTGCCTTTTCTCACTTCTGGAGCAGTTACAAATGCTGGATGCCTCCTTATGGGATTTAACTAGAAGAGAAGGTCTAGCAAAATCTCTGTGACTCCCACTATAACCTCAAGCACCATATAATGAAGAAAAGCCACCAGAATACAATAGAGCAGTTTTTCAAACTGTGTCTTTTAGTGTAGGCAAGATCTTTCTGTTGAACTGAAATCCATACTTATGGAGAGGCCAGTGAGACTAAGAAGACCAGGCACTGGGAAGAATTCTAGGATAAACAGCAAGCAAAATCATTCTGTGGCAGGGATAAAATACTGCATATTTTTCAGGCCCCCTAGCTGGACTTACCTTGGGAGTCACTCTAAAGAGCGCTGCTTTTTTAAATCCATAAAGAATTCTTTCTCCTGAGCTCTATGACACATGGCTCACTGACCACATGACATTTTTTTGCTTGCTTCTCAGAAATTAACAGTTACACTGTCTGCTTAAACACTTCTAGTGATTGGCTCTGGTAGCAACCTTCCATCTCCCACTGGCTGTGCATATTTTCTGGAATGGATGGGATTTCCAGACTGTCCTAACAGGGAGTTAACTCCTAATGAGCTGATATGCATCCCTACTGAGGCTTCTCATCTCTGGGCTTGCATAGCACATCTCAAGACTGTTGACCTAGAAATCACAGAGCCAGATTCATCTGTTTCTGATTATCAGACGCATCATTTTTGTTATTCCTAACATATTAATTTTGATATCGAGGACATATTTTTCCAGCTGAATTTGGTTCTCACATCATTTGTTTGACATGCAGATTTCTATGTGCTTTTTAAAAAAATAAAGTAAATAAAGACTGAAAAATGTGCATTGTTCTTTTTCACCGAGTATTAAGAGCAAATTTGAATCTTCTCATTTTTCATTTTTACAGCTGCTATATGGTATATTGTTCTCATATTTTTAATGTGTATTATTGTTTCTCTCCATTCGTTTTCTTGTTCCAGATGTCCTGACTTTGACAAATCCATGCTCGTCTGTACTTCTACCCATATTCATCTTCACAGAGAAACATTGAAACCTGTTGTGATGGATGTTACAACTCTTCAGTTGTTTTTCAAAATGTACTGTGTATAAATCATATATATTGTGTGTTTTAACAAGAGCTTTGCTGGCTCTGAAGAGGAAGGCTGTTTTGCCTTGTTGCTGATGCTGTCCTCTAGTTAAGGAAGAAAGGGAGATTGCTCCCAGCCGAAGGATGACCCAGAGGAGCTTCTAGAGGGACACTAATGGCCAGGACAGGAGACAGAGAAGAAAGAAGTAGAAACACAGTCTTAGAGGGTAACTCACATTTGAAAGGACCAGCTGTGAAGTCAGACCACGTTGCTCAGGAACTTACCTGCCTTGGGCAAAAGATTGTTGAGGGGAGAGGAGAGTAGATCTGCAGCAAAGCCTCTGAAATGATGGAAAAAAGGAAAATTGTCAGAGTCCCAGAAAAAAACCCCAAACCTGCTGAGGTGTTATTTCAATTGAAGGAGCCATGGAAAGTTGCTGAACTTGGAAGCAGGGAAGCCAGTTAAGCCAGCATGTTTTCAAGACTATGTTTTTAATCTCTTAATCTTTGGGCTTTTATTAATTTCCAGGACGACTTTATCCTAGGCTGCTGTTTTCACGTTCAAGTAAAACCAAGCTTTAGAAAATGAAGAAGTTGGTGTCTCTTGATGTCTTTATTTCAGAAGAAAGAAGGGCACTTTTACCTCGTGGTCTTGAGCACTGCTGGATCCTGTTACAAACATGCATTTAGCAGACAGGTTATTCCTGAGTGAACTAGTACACCTTCAGTTTTCTAGACAGATGCATGATAATTTTGTTCATAGACAAACCTCCATCCTCCCCGTTGACATTAATGCTATCCCATTAGGGAGGAATATTCATAGGGCAGACAGTTATAACCAGTGCTGAGGACCAGCAAGGATCAGGCTTAAAAACAAGGCCACCCAGACACCTGGAGAAGTTAAGCAGTTCATCAAGCAAAGAGCAGAAAAAGGGAAACAGGGAGAGAACAACTCTGTTGAGAAAAGGGAAGGAAACTAAGGAAGTCTGAATGTAGGCTAAGGAGCAGACAGATCTGGAGCAAAGCTGACAAAGAGCTAAGCTAAGCAGGCAGGACTAAAGTACAGAATACCACTACAATCAAGTAACACACCGAGGAAGCAAGACCAAGTGGGAAGATGCCTACCTGAGACACTGACGTGCCACCAGCTAGCTTCAGAAATCCATCCTCAGAGATCAGTGTCGGCTATTTACATATTTCTTGTCTTGTGAGTAAGTTTGTACGTGAGCCATTGGCTCATTGGAGTAACCTGAGCTGAACGATGCCACACAGAATTAAACAAATATGTGCCAAAGCGCATGAACACAAATGATCCTCTGTTCAGTAGTCATTTGAGTGATTTTAAATGTTATAACAGCATATAGAAAGACATTTCTTTAACTGATTGCTTTTTCAGTGATAAAGTTTCCTGCTATCTTGGATCAGGTAATTATCACCTATAAATTTACACACTTGCCTAATGCTATTCCACTTGATCAGGCTATTCATGCAGTTTAATTTAAAGACACTTGCAGCTACGTGCTGGATGGATGTCTTTAGTATCTACTCTTTTAGTCGGGTTTCCTGATGAAGAGGGGCTTATGAGATCATACTGTAGTGTTAATGCAGAAATATGTCTGTCAATCCACACTCTTCTAATAGCCTCTGAACCTGTTGGCAAATTTCAAGCACATTTGACAAAGAGGAGCTGGCTTGCAAGTATTAAGTTTCAATATATCAAATTAAAATAGGGAGTTAAGTGGAGGAAAGAGACTTTATTAGAGTTTATTGGGATTTCCATCCCCCTCCTCTGCCATTGAAGGAAAGGCTGTATCATGAGCACTTTAAGTCTACAGAATTCATATTAGAAATCCATTGAGGATGTCCTGGCACAGAAAAAAGCCTGACAATTTGTAGTTCATGAGACACTGAAGAAGCCAAGCAAACAATACCAATCCAGAAGTCTTCAATAGTTTCCACGCTCGTAAGTCTCTGCCACACATTAAAGAAGCATTACTTGCTAAGAGCAAACTAGTATTTAAAAAAATTACAAAGAGCTTCACCATTAGACTTCTGTTTGCAAAAAATCACCTCCTGTCTTGTCCTAAATCAAATCCGAAATATTTAGTTTAAAGGAAAACAAAAAAGCATGTACTGAAACAGCATTATAGCTTCCCTGGGTTTTTGGTGGGGTTTTTCTTTTGGTAATCGGCTAATACTTCTAGTTTAGTTACTGTTTTGAATGCATGGGAACTTTCTGTGTATTTCTTTCCCAGTGTTGACATCATGGAAATTTCACGAAGTTTGACAGCCTGGTAGAAAGCAGTATTCCAAAGGGACCAAAGGATTCCTCTGGACCCTATAGCGTTTGGCAAACATTCATAAATAGGACCTGTTTTCTTTAGGTTTTGAACAAAATCTCTTGTAGACAAATAATGATTTAGCTAACAGCAAAAGGACAGAAAAATTTTTTGACCAACTAGGGGACCCTCTTTATGTCTGTGATGGAGTTAGTGTGACAGAATTTAAAAAAATTAGTCTGAGAGCATCTTACAACCAGAGACCTCAAAGAATGGAAACTCAGAGACACAAAGTCTTGAAATGTCATATTTTAGCAAGATTTTTTAATAAGTAAGAGGTCTAAGAGACTGGTTTTCATTTTCCTTTCCACAAATTCCTTATGCACTAGGAATAGTTCAGCTCTAAGCCAAAAAAATATCTGAAACAAGTAAGAGAACTTCTCATTTGCTATTTTGGGCATGTTTTAAGAAAAATCACTGGGTGTAAGGTAATTGAGTATTTTTTTTTGTAAGGCCTTTTTTATAAAACCTTGCTCAGGTAATTTGTTCTCTCCCACGGAACAATCAAGAACACAAACACAACCTCAATTATTTTTAATTTGGTTTATAACAGACTGTAGAGTCCTCAGCCAAGGCTGAAGCTCAGTTGTAAACTGACACTTTTTTTTGTAAACTGGCACGGGTTCACTGAAAATGCTGTACCTGTTCAAGATCTGTCTTGCTGACTGTGTTCATGTGAAGTCTTCAGTAATAAGAGGAATGAATGGTATGTAAACAACCCAATGAATGTACAATGTCACCTTTTAAGAGTATCTGGTTTAGCTCAGTTTGCCTTATTTAGGTATGGAATTAGCAATATTCCATGAAGATTGGAAATGTGGCATACTACACTTCCTGGAGGGGCTCTTGATTCCAGAAAAGAGAATCAAAATAGCAGCTAAAGCTTAGCAAATTTCAAGGAAGAAAAATCTTCACACACCACATTCTGCAACATCCTTGAGTACTTTCAACTTTACTACCATTTTCACTTCTTTAAACATGGCATAAAATCCCTCTTCCATGGGATTTTATGGCCATCCATGCCCATTTTACTTTCTTTTTAAGGGGAGATAAATATACCTGAAGAGTCTGTCTGCCATGATTCATTACTAATGGCATGAAATCATGGGAATTAAAGCTGAAGTGAGATTCCACCAGCATCCTCTGTGATAAGCATTTTAATATCTGGCATTTGTGTGTTTTTTCAAGTCATTGTTTCTAGTGCTTCAAGAAACAGTTTTTTCTTTGACCTTGCAAGAGCTAGATTTTGTCCATGACATCTTTTTTCCCCTCTCAGCTTTCACTAGCAGTTGTTGAAACAGTTTTTATATAACATGGACTGAAGACCGTTTTCCTCTTGCAGTTCAGACATATTTTTCAGTGGATTTTCTTCTAATTTTTGTGACGGTGGCACCGCGATACCTCTATATGTATTCATGGAAAATTCTTTGCTAGTCTGCATATGTCTGTTTTAAAATAAAACTCTTCCTTTTGAAACATGGAGATAGATACATGTTGAAACAATACAGACGTCAGTAAGAAATTACCACCCCAGTCACCAGGTGCACACACACTTTTAACAGAGACAGGATGACTTTTACAGCTTTGTTGTGGCACCTGTAGGTACTATGCACAGTGTGGGGCACATCAATGGCCATTTTGCCAAATAAATAACTGCAGATTTTGCCTGTTTCTGGCATTTATCTCCAATATAGTTGCGCTTCCAAATGTTTAGTGGCGGGGAGCAGGCACTGGGCTGTTCATGACCACGTTTGGACTTGATGTCAGCAGGGTTTAATCTCTGAGGCAACTGCGCTGAAACTTGGTGAAAGGCCTGTGAAATCTTGCAAACGCTGCCACGTTCTCTGAGGTATTTGCCACCTCGGTCCAAGATGCCACAAGAGGGGAGTTTCCTGTTCTTCAGCTTGGCTCAACCCATTGCTTCACGTCTCCCCTGAAGGAAAAAAAAAAAGCAAACTAATCCCCAAGCCTCGCCTCAAGTCAGGTTTTGAGAGTGTCTGTCAGCGGTGAATGCATTTTGGGGTCACCTGCTTCTGGGCTTTGCCCACAGGCTGGCAGCCAAAACCACCCAGGTGGGCGAAGCTCCCCTGAAGAAAACCCACCGCCTCTCCCACCGAAACTCGGGCACGCCCCGAGCTGTCACTTCCACTCAGGTACGTTTACACAAAAGCCAAACACCGCCGCATCCCTTCTCCTCGCCATCAGTTGGTCAAGGCCCGCAGGCGTTCCCTCACCCCTGAGGGCCCTGACGCGGCGGGCGCGGGCGGCGGCGCTAGGACCCGGCGGGCGGCGGGCGCGGGTGGTGGCGCATGCGCGGGAGCGCCGGTGCAGCTGGTCGCCGCCGGGCTCGGCGGAGCGGAGTGGGACGCCGCGGGCGGAGGGAGCGGGGGTCGGCCGCCTGGACCTTCCCCTCAGCGGCTTGCACCGTCGGGCATGGGCACCACGGCTCTGCGTTGCGCTGCTCCTCCCCGTCCCCATGACTCCTCGCCGGAGCAAGTGAGTGAGGGGGGCGCCCGGGCGGTAAGTGGCTGCTGTCCCTCGGCCGTTCCCCCCGGGGCAGCGGGGAGGGGGCCGGCAACCCCGGGCCGCGCCTCCGCTGCCCTCTGCTCTCGGCGCAGCCCGCGGCTTCTCCTTTTTCCACGGTTTTATTATTTTTATTGAAAAAAAAAATAAAAATCGGCCCATCAGCATCTCTGGGCGGAACGGGAGGAGAAGGGTGGCTGCCGGGGGTGGGCGACCAGTGGGCGCTGCGGGGGTCGCCGCGGGCTTGGCCGGTCTGGGGCCGACCTGCGGCTTGGGACGGCTCCGCTGCTTCCACCTGCGCGCCGGTTCTTCGGCAAAGGGGGAACTTTCCCGGCCCCTCTCCGCCTCTTCCCCTGCAGGGCGCCGGCGGCCCGGCCTCGGGCGGGAGGATGTGGTNCCCCGGGGCAGCGGGGAGGGGGCCGGCAACCCCGGGCCGCGCCTCCGCTGCCCTCTGCTCTCGGCGCAGCCCGCGGCTTCTCCTTTTTCCACGGTTTTATTATTTTTATTGAAAAAAAAAATAAAAATCGGCCCATCAGCATCTCTGGGCGGAACGGGAGGAGAAGGGTGGCTGCCGGGGGTGGGCGACCAGTGGGCGCTGCGGGGGTCGCCGCGGGCTTGGCCGGTCTGGGGCCGACCTGCGGCTTGGGACGGCTCCGCTGCTTCCACCTGCGCGCCGGTTCTTCGGCAAAGGGGGAACTTTCCCGGCCCCTCTCCGCCTCTTCCCCTGCAGGGCGCCGGCGGCCCGGCCTCGGGCGGGAGGATGTGGTGAGAGGATGGGGCTGTCTCCCGCGGCGGCTCGCCATGGCCAGGGAGGACTCGGTGAAGTGCCTGCGGTGCTTGCTCTACGCCCTCAACCTCCTTTTCTGGGTGAGTAGAGCGACCCGGGCCGGGCTGGGCTGGGCTCCCGCTGCCGCCTGAGCAGGTGGCAGGGGGGGTGGCAGCCACCTGGAACTGCGGGGCTACCCCCTCTTGGCAAAGGGCTACAAGTTGTCTGCTTCGGTGTACGCCCCGTGTCCAGCAGTTCCCATGAGGGAACACTGATCACCGATTAAAAACCAAACCAAAAAACCTTTGGAAACTAGCTGGAAGTAAAATTAGATGTGGTATTACCCTCGTGTTATAAATACAGGTGTGAATTTGTGCACTTACAATATGTAGAGAGAGAGAGAGAGATTCACAAGTGCAGTGGCTTCTTGACTGGGTGAGTTTCAGAGCATCCCGTGGCCTTAGCTGAACTCCAAGCTCTTGCAGGTACCTGAACCATCGTCAGCTGCTCTGAAAAGGCCTTGCCCTGAGTCCTTTTTGTGCTTTCAGTGGCCAGATCCCAATTGGCAGGCAAGGACTGGGGTGATTTCTTTGTTTTGTTTTCAGCATTTCAGTCACAGCTGTATTTATAGCAGCAGGGTTTCTTGCTCTCCAGCGTAAGTGGGTGTGATCTGCACTTGCTCCTAAAGTTTCAGAGCTCTGGACAAACAGCCTGATGGAGATTAGTCAGCGTCCTCACTCACTATCACCAAATGAAATCGTCGCCTGAATAGTTGGGATTTATGCTGGATAAAGGTAAAAGGGCAAAAGGTGTGACGTTCCACAACTGTTCACAGCCACTGACTCCTGAGGTGCTGTAGAGTTGAGTGATGCAAGGATAATAGGTGCCTGGGGTCAAGCTTAGTTGGAATTGAGATGAAGTCCTGTGACTACTGAAAATTGTGAAGATCAGAATATGAATGACAGAGAAAAGTGATAAATTGGTACAGAATGGTACTTTTTATGTAATGCAAGTGATCTGAAATTCTGTTGAAAATATGTAGCTTTTTATATTGTGCTTAATAGAGAAGAAAAATAGTATTTCTGTAGTGCATATAGGAATAAAGCCCTCTAATAGGGATGAGGAAATATTTCTTTTTTAATGAAAGGATGTAATTTTTTTTTTCATATCATACATGCTTTTCATTGGATGCTGCAGAGCATCTAAAAACATATGTTATTTTAAGATGAAGGTTGCCTGGGTTCAGCTGATCTGAGTTCAACTTTGGATTTTTGCACATATGCTGTTAGACTTGAGTGAACAGATACCTACATGGTTGAAAACATTCTGTCCTGCCATTCACTGCTTTCCTTTGGTTTCTGCCTTGAGCTGTCCTCATCAGTTACCATTCACACCTTAACTCACTGCTGTCTGTCCCCTTAAACTTAATCTGCTCTTTTCCCTTGCTAGTTGCCTGCTGGGTCCCATCAGATTTACAACTTAGTGACTGCTTTTTATGGTTGAATGAGCCATTTAGGTGGTACCCAGGTTACACATGCGGTTGTACCTTGTGCTGTGTCAGTCGATCTATTGCGTGGTGATGGGGACTTTGGTGCTGGAACCGAGTGCTTCATTTCTCAGTCCTGAGATGCTTTCTTTGTGTAGGAAAGCCTGCCCCTATCTTTGGAGGAAACTAGTGTGTTGTGTTGCAGTTCTTCTCTAGCAGAAATCAAGGTCTCACCTGGGAGAATTAAGTGTGTCTGCCCTCCTTGCTCAAATTTTGAGTTTCTTTGCGTGTCAGGTTGCTCCTTCTGACTTCTCTTTGTCTTATTCATGTATTTTTCTGTTGTGGACATCAGCTACATAGCACCTTTGAGCTTGGGAATGGAACTACATCTGTAACGTGGTGGTGCTGTTAACTTAGTCTATCCAATCCTTAACTCATGCCTAGATTTGGTTTAAAGCATTTATGGTGAGAAATAATTTCCCATTCTTTCATTTTTAAATGGTAGTCTCAGATCACCCTTAACTACAAAAATTTTAAAATTCACCTTCTTCCCTTCCTGCCCCCAGTCACATAGGAAAAAGAATCTTTTGAGTCTGTTGTGGTATGTGTCATGGTGACAAGTCTTAGGGAAGAAAATTGAAACTTCTCACACTTGTCTCCAAAATATAAAAAATGTCTGTAATTAATCTTCCTAGCTGAGGTCAGGACACTGGGAATTACACCCTAGCATCAAAGTGAAATCTGTGTAGTGCTGCAGCGTGTGAATATGTAATTGAATAATAAATGCCACTATAGTAGATGACTTGCACCATGATGTTGCAAAGAATTAAAGCTGTTGTCTATAATGTATGTAAATGTTTAATTGTATGTAAAATTAAAGGTATTGGAACTCAAATGAAAAATACACCAGTCCATTTGGAATTCTCTGCATTTTACAAAGCAGATGAATGCAATAGTTTCATTCAAAGCAAATAAATAAGCAAAAAAACCAGAGTCTGCAAGAATTGTGTGGTAAGAAATAGGATGCATGGTGGGTAGGTAGTTAAATGTATTGCAGTTACATCAGACTTCTTTGGAGCAGTGTGTGTTTAAAAAAAACAAACAAACACAAAAAAACCCAAAAAAAACAACCCAAATTTCTTTCTGCTTCCAATCTGATCCTGTCTAGATGTGTATTTAACATCTAAATACAAATCTGCGATGAGCTGCTTGTTGTAGTGAAATCTCCCATATCTTCTCTGTCAGAGCCTTTTTTGAGTGTCAGGGCATGACCCCACAGGGCAGAGTTTTCTCGTGAAAAGTTCCCCTGGCAGCAGGTACCCACTGGTGTGGGGATGGGGGCTGTGATTTCCCCTTGCTGCCGCTCTTCCTTCTGTTTGGAAAGCTTTAGCTTGCCTGTTGGTTATGTTAGTGCTTACTGTGATAAATACCAGCCCAGGTTATGGGCTGGATGTCAGGAAGTTTAGAGTAGATCAGCCCCTTGAAAATCTGCAGCCACGTTCCTCCTTGTGTCATGAGAATGGTGGGATCTGTCTCAGTGGGTAAAGATGAGAGCACTGTGTGATTCCAGGGTCTGTACAGACCTGTCAGTTTGGGACATAAACATGTCATTCTCTTCAAACTCTATCTTGGAGGGTTTTATGCTTTCTCTTGCTTCCTTCCTTCCTTCCCTCCCAAGGGCTGTTGCCTACCAGCCTATTGAAGCCACAAGCCTATTGGTGACATTCCCCGTTGCTGTGACAGTTACTAGTGTCTGGCTGAAAACAGGGAAGATGTGTGTGGTGACTTTTTTAAATCATGGTTTGATTGAGGGTTCTGGCTGGAATAGGGTGACATTCTCTCCTTGTTTCACTGTGGTGGTGTCCAGCAGTAGGTCTAACCACACATTGTGCTAAAAGTGTTGCTTTCTCCTCCAAGCTGGAGACTGATGCTTATGAAGGCCTGAGAAAAACTCTGCAGGAGCCATTTATTATTGTCTGGTATGTTTTGGTTGACAGCTTTATAGAAAGGAACATCTAAAGTAAGCTTCAAGCATGTTGTGTATGTATCTGTCCCAGTGGGCCTGTGATGGGACTCCAGCGTTTGTCATTGGCAGCCTGGTGAGGGCAGGCCTAGTGCGTGTGGAGCTCCTTGAGAAGGTGTTACACGTAGCGGTTGGCTAATCTGACTGATTTCAGCCATGCTGAAAAATTTAAGATGTGTCTGGTTGCCACAACCCAGTGGTATCTTCATAACGTGGTTGCTGTTGGAGCCTACAGATGCAGAGAAGTGAGGAAACTTCATCAGTCACTTTGCTGCCACCCTTGTAGCTTCTCCAGAACGCTCCTTGCACACGTACAGCTGTGTGGTGTCTGTTTGGAAAGAAACTTTTTTTACTGGGGTCAGCTGATGAGCTGTGATGGGGGATTGTAGACAGGGCGATGTACTTGTATGTGTGTGAGAGGGGAGCAGGCAATGTTAGTTGTTCTGCTTTTTGTCATTTCTGGCCTGAAGGCTGCTTAGCTGTCAATAACTCGTAAGCAGTCAACTGGAAGACCAAGGCTCTGTTTCAGTGGTTCATCCTTTTTTGATAATGGGCCAATAAATGTACTGCCTTCACTGCTCCAGAAGAACATTGGTTTTGTGGATGTGAATGGATCGGTACTTCTGGAGCTGCAACTTTCAGCAGATCTGGAAAGCTGGGAATAAATCTGTTGTCAGTGATCTAATTGTTGTTGATGAAGTGACTGACTGGTAATAAACCTGATGATGCCCTTCTGGAAGCTTTTTCCAAGGTCATTTGAATCTTGCATCTGACTCCTTGGTGTCTCTTTCAAAGCAACAGGAGTTGAAGTTTCAGTCTTCTAATTTTATAGGGTTTTTTTGACAGTGCCCTGGATAAGGAACTTCAGGCTAAATTCTGCAGTTAACATTTCACTTCACTCTTCTGTCATCCTCCTGTATAAATGAGCATCACTTCTTAAAGTAATTTATGACACTGAGAGACCCAACTTGATTTCTGCAGGTTTCTCATCTTGCGCTCTGTGACGCTGCTATTTTCAGCAGAGTACATTCCGAGCAGCCTGATAAAAAGAGGGGACTTCCAAAGATGCATGATTTGGTGTTTGGTAGTCAAGACTTTAGCGCTTAACTAAGCAGATTATTTTAGTGGTGCTTGAGAGAAGACATGCTCCTACTGCTTCCTGATTTTTTGTTCTTAGTTTCTTAGTGGCAATGCTGATCCTTGTTATGTCTAGATAGCATATGTCGGGACTTGGAGAAATTTAGTTTTGACAGCTCTACAAACATATTTTATGCAGTTTATGAGACTACAGGATCTTTCCTTCTGCTGAGGCTTTCCTGTATCAGCGAGCTGCTGACGCTGTTCCAGCTCAGTAGCAGTCATGAATGTAACATGAGCATCTTCATTCATTTTGAGCACTGTATAAGTTTGTCCTCGCAGAAATCCTCCTCACCACGTTTTGCAGTGTTGCCACTGTTCTTCTGTACTTTGCTGCAGTCTCTTTCCCAATTAAACAACCTTTGCAAGTGTTTATGCTGCGGAGACCTTCAGCTGCAGACCAGGCCAGCCCATCATAATGGCACAGGCACAACACAGGGGATTGTCCGAGGGCAGTGGCCCCTAGGGATAGTGCTAGAACTAGAAAACAGTGCTGAGTGCAGGGAAAATTCAGTGTCCTGGCTGCTTACACTAGTAGAGGATTAAGTATAGCAATAGCTTTGAGAGGTACAGGCCTGTTTTACTTTTCTTGGCAGCTCAGCCACGTGTGTTCTTTCAAAAAGTCATTAATAGTCAAAATTGGAGAACTAGGTAGTGATAATAGGTGCAAATAAAGCAGCACAATTTTTGGAGGTTAATCTCATTTAAAAGAAGAAAGAAAATAGAGCTAGCATGCAAGAAAAAGTATGTATAGGCTTTCTGCCTTGAGAAAACTGCCAGTTTTTTGGTTTGATTTTTTTTTTCCCTTTTTTTTCTTCTTCTGGTGAGTGTGTGAGACGGAAAGGAGGAGCAGCTGCCATTGTGTCGCTGGTAATTGAGAACGACTGCACTATAGTGGCTTGGGCAGATGAAGGTTGTAAGTTGCAGATAACTGTGTCATAGGTAGTAAGGCTCTCTTAAGTTATGATTAATAGTGTCACCGGATGTTTGAGCCAAGCCAGCAACATCCTTCACCTTATGCATTTTTTTTTTCTGCCTGGGGATATGCTGTTTTTGTTGGGAAGTGCCTCAGCTTTCTTTCACTTACATAGCAGTACCCTCTGATTTCTACGATGTGGTTGCAGCCAATAAACCCTCCTGGAAGCAGGTAGAGGAAAATGGTTTGTGTCTATCTCGAATTTGCTCTTGTGAACAAAAAAAAAAATCACATAAATGAAAGAGGAGCAAGCTTCTAGTTAGTTTTCCTTTTGTCCTGAATATTTTGCATGCTTAAATCTTCAAGCTTTGGCTATGTGTACCACCTTACTGAATTTTGAGCAAGAGAATATTAGTGCTGTGCAAGGAAGCATTTAGGGTGGTTGGAAGTGGTGGTGTTGTGTTTCCTTCTTTTTTCCAACCTCGAATGTGTGTATTCAGTCTTGTAATTTTTTGCTTCATTTTTCGAATCTACTGTGACATGAGAAAAAAACAAAAAGTCAGTCTATCCTCCCTTCTCTGGAACCACATTCTGCATAGAGGTTTGAGTTTCTGCTGCTTTCCAACTTTGACTCATATTGGTGAGATTTGTAGATACGTGGAATGAAGAGCATTGGGGTCAAATTTTTAAGTAACTGATAATACCCATTGAAATGAACACTGCCTGTCTGGGTACCTGTAGCAGTGTAAACATGGGGTTCATTCTAGGCTGGTATACTCTGCTTTTAGCGACTCCAGTGTAGATGTGCATAATTGAAACCTGATTTTCTTAGAATTCTTGTATAAAGAAAAATATACTGGCTTCTGTGGGAATATGGTGTCTTTTACGGGAATGACTTCATCAGAGCAAGCTCTGGAAGGAGTTTTAAAGGAGCCAAAATACTTTAAATTCTGGTCTTTGAGAAATCTCCTATTATTTTATGTCTTTAAGCTGCAATATTTATATAGCATCATAACATTACCAGACCGTGTCCTAATGAAATAAGGCAGAGTTCTGTCATAAGTCAACTTTGTATCCACTTTTATATAACCTTTTATCCCACACACCTTTGTAGGTGACATGGCTCACCCTTCATGCCATGTCAACAGTGCATTGGTAGATAAGTCTCTGCTAAATGGTCCTGAAAAAAGAGAATGGCTTGATAGGATTATGGAAAGGAAAAAATAATCCCAGACCTACCTTAAATTTAGCAATGGCATTAATACCCTTCTTAAGTGGCATTCAGAAATCAGTGAAACCACTGATGATTTTTATGTGGTCCTAATGCTTGACTGTGTGGAGCTCATTACACCAACATCAAGGATGAAGGCATAAACCTGGGGTGACTACATTTGAGCCAATAGCTCAAGGGGAAGGAAAAACTTCAAACTGTATCCTTATACTGGTAATGATCATCATCTCTAGCAGAACTGGGAAGGTGCAACTGGCCTGTAGGTACTTGTGTTTATTTTTTTCCTTTAAATTCACATCTCTTTCTGTAGAAAATAGATACCCAATTATTTATGAATCCCCAGGCACAGCTTCTCTTAAAGATTTTCATCATTTCAAAAGTCTGTGGTAGACACTAGACAAGGTGTATATGAATAATACCTATTTTTTAATGTCTTGTAGCTATTTCCCACAGTATAGGTTACAGTTTAATTTCATGCAGTTTGATAGAAGCATGTGATTTAATTTAAAAATACAGGTTCATTTTAGTAATTGTGATGTGCTCATGGGTATTCACATGTAAAACAGGAAAGTTAAGTGATGTACCCACAACCGGCTGACACGTAGATCTGTGAATCATAGGAAGTAAATACCTTTTTCTCATATTAGTCTTCCAGTTGTGTACCCTGGCCTTAAAAATCACTTGCCTGCTGTCTGTCAGTCCAAGAGAGATTGTTTCTGTTCTCAGACAGCAGTCAAGTTTTTAGACATAATATATTCTTCTATTTTTTTATTTTTTATTTTTTAAGTGAAGACATCATCTTGATGGTGGTGTGTGGATCTGGACAACTGAGCTCTGAGGGTTGCTGCAAATTACCTATTACCAGCAGCCTCTGCCTCCCCAAAGGCAAAACGTCTCTTGGCAATGAGATGATTACTTTTGAGGGAAGAGTGGCCCCCATCATGGGGGAATGGATGCAGAATTACATACAATGTTTTGGCCCTCTTTGCCTTTACATGACGTGGCACAGAATTTGATACCTGGGTGTGACACTCAGAAGAACAGGCTGTGAGAGATGAACTGCATCTCGACCTGTTGGCATATTTGGGCTCTCATTTCACAGTTTCTTTACGCTGCGCTGCCACGGGATCCTTGCGCAGCCAACTGCTGGAAAACTTCCCCGCTTCCCTCGGGAGGGTGACCCTTTCCCAGCCTGTCAGTGCTCCCCCTGGCAGTTGCCTCATTGCAAAGTGTGCAAGTTCCAGCCCGTGCCAAACACGGAGCAGGTTGCTCGCTGGCTGTTGCAGCTGTGCAAGCAAACCCGGATTGAAAGAGCAAATAAGCACATGCTTCAGCTGTGGGCAAGGGGGAGGGAACCAAGGCATTACCCTGTGTAGGAACCTCAGCTAAAGCTCAGTGTTGGCACGTCTGTAGAATGAAAGGTGTGTTGGTGGGGAAGGGAGGAATTTATTTTTTTATAGGCCACCCTTCGTTCTGTAAACATTAAATGCTTTTGCCAGGTAATACAGGAAAACAGAACCTCTTGTCCCTTCCTCCCCTGCCCTTATGCCCTTTTCTCCCCAAAAAATTCAGTCGTTTGTCCAGGGATCTGAGCCATCTGTGTTTGTTCAATGATCTGAATATTGAACTTAATAATGAAAATCCTGTGAAAACATTGCAACATGCTCATTCATGACCTTGTAGTGATTTTGGCCCTCACCCCCCTCAGCAAGTCATAGCTTAGTTTACCCAAATCAATTTTAACTGAAAGAATTTCGCAAGGATTATTTATTTACTAAAATTAAAGGATCACAGAATCACAGAATATCAGGGTTTGGAAGGGACCTTGAAAGATCTAGTCCAATCCCCCTGCCAGAGCAGGAACACCTAGATCAGGTCACACAGGAACGCGTCCAGGCAGGTTTTGAATGTGTCCAGAGAAGGAGACTCCACAACCTCCATGGGCAGCCCCTTCCAGTGTTCTGTTACCCTCACTGTGAAGAAGTTTTTCCTCATATTTAAGTGGAACCTCTTGTGTTCTAACTTGTACCCATTGCCCCTTGTCCTATCATTGCCTGTCAAATAACAGTCATCGGAATACATCTTGGAAGTAGTTTCCTTGGAGCTGGAAACCTTTTTCTGAAGAGCAAGTTGTTCTGTAGTGCTGCTGTTTGGCATTTTGTACAGGTACTAGAGTGTGGCCTGAAGTTGTTTATCCCATCTGTTTGAATAAAAAGATTTTTTAATGTGGAAGATACTTAAAGTCTTTTTTTCCATTTGATATTTGAGAAAAGCCACTCTTCTCTCCAGTGTGAACAAAACAACATTCATTGTTAAAACATTAAGGTGTAAGAGCATTTGAATGAAAAAAGTGACAAGAGAAAGAAACCAGGTGTGTAAATAGCTACAGCAGTTGGTCTTCCTCCCTCAAAGACAGAATTTCATGTGTGTTTATTAATTGAAAATGCAGATTTATTTTCCAGTTTGGGTATGGCCTTGAAGACATTGTGAGTAGTACTGTCACAGTAAGGACTTAAAATACATACTCAATGAATAAAAGATGATTTGATGTTTTCATTTTGATGGGTAATTTATGTATAAGTGTTCCAAAGACAATTTAAACTATGTTTAGAAATGACCACTCCTAATAGCTGGCATCCATTGTTGGATATTATAATTCAGTTCTCTGAGAAAGCTCTAGTAGCTTTAAAAACTTTATGCTATAAATGAGTTTGGAATGTTAATATATTATTGTGTGATCTGCATATTGCTCGTATATAAAAACATAATTTATTACCTTTGTTTACTCAGGGTTGAAAATATATTTAAAATAGAGAATGACAGCAGGCAGTTTTGTAAACTCTTCAGTGTCATGTTGACGGCTATATAACATACTGTGACGGTTCAGAATGAAACCCACAGTGACTTGTGCAGCCAGCTGCAACAAATAAACATGTTTTACTGCCTACTATCCTGTTATGTTTACAGCACAGCAGGCTGTCAGCAGAGGAGCTGCAATGACAACTTTTTGGTGAAGTGATATAATTGCTAATGCAGTGAGAATTATTTTGGTATTTTTAGTTCTCATAGACTCGTGTCCTTTCGTCTGGTGGCTTGATACAGATTTCTAGCAGTATTTTACATCTAAACTAGTTACAAACCAATGGCTGAAGTAGGGGCTGCCAGGTTTTTAAGGCTGCTTTTTTTCTGCTCTCCAAACGAACCGAGAGAAACTGTAATCAGAACCTTCCCTCTGCCTGTGACTCCTTGGAAATGGCACAGCAGCGAATTGCAGACGTGACTACTGTTCAGTGTTGGTAGGTCTGGATGCACATCTGGGATCCTGGGGAGGCTGTTACTTTTCCTGCCTGCTGAGCCCATGGGCTGCTGTACTGCTGGTGTTGGTGTAATTCCTATGCTGCTGGCTGAAGGATCTGCCTCTGCCCTAAATGGTGGGTGCCTGGAGCCTCCTTAATGTCTGCTGGCACCTGAGTATGGTTGTGCTTTACAGGGCTTTAACTACATTGAGTCATAAGCAGGAGGCTGTGGAGGTCTGGCACACGCATCCTGATCTTGTTGTGATTCCCCTGTGGCTGTGGAGCAGGTGAACAAGTTGATTGATGGGTGCGAGTTAGTGCTTGATAATCTTTTGTCCCTAAACTAAACATCAGGCATTATTGCACGGGATGGTCTGGTGTTGCAAGAGCATCTTTCACCCCTGCAGGGTGTTCCTGCCCAGAGGCTCACTTTTGCTGATCAAAAGGGATATGACTCTTTTCCTGGAGAAGAGCTACCACGCACCTACCAGGTTATGTGCTGTAAAATACACCTTTTATATACAACCTGTTGATGAACTGCTTTTTTGGGGTATCACGGTTTGCTCTTCCATGGGCCTCTGTTCAAGAAGAACATCTTGAGTATTTGCCTGTTCTCTTCCTGAGCTGTGTCTTTATGCTGCCCCTGTTCAACAGTGTTAGTGACCTTCATGGAGGTGAATCCAGTGTGTCACAGTGTACCTGTATGTTTTTAGAGCCATGCTGAGCTGGCTCTTGTGTTGATACCACTAGCAGATGTTTGTAGCACCTGAAGGAGCTAATGGTGATGACCTGATAGGAGCTGATCTTGTGTGACCTGGTCTAGGTGTTCCTGCTCCGGCAGGGGGCTTGAACCAAATGATCTTTCAAGGTCCCTTCCAGTCCCTGATATTCTGTGATTCTGCGGTGAGATCATTCAAGGCACAGGGTAGGTGAGCGGGTGAGCCTGTAGCCTGGCTGTCACAGAGGTTACAGGGAGAATATTCAGACATGCCAATTTACGTCCAGCAAGAAAACAGTAGTAATTGGTTGTTAACTGTTTACACTGAAGAAGAACAGCCAGGGGGACCTAAATGGCTGAAAGCTTTTTGAATGAAGTGGGTGACCTTTCATAGAGAGCTTGTTCATATGAACTGAAATAGTGTTCGTGTAGCTACATTATTGGCGAATGTTATGTTTCCCAGGTGAAAGGAAGCGATCTTCTTCTTCCAATTGCTATTCTTGATAAGTGAAAACGGAGTCATGTTCCATGATATGGTCATTAAGCGTTTCTGTAGGAGCCATGTGACCATGTGTTGGCCACAACTGGGAGATGTATCTCCCTAGACTTTCCCCTGACTGATTTTATGTGGGAAAAGATACATATCTAGGTAGAGAAATTTCGAATTTAGGCAGACAGATCAGAAATATAAGTTCACCTCCTTCCTGATTTACCTTTGATGGGAAGTCATTTCTTCAAGCAAACTGAATGATTCTGGCAGCGGCAGGGCTCTGCTCATTTCTTTTGGTCTCTAGGAAGTCCTTTCTGTCCCCTTTGCCTTTTAGCTCTTTGCTTCGTGATCTCCCTGTTGTCTCTGGGAGGCTGCAGACTACAATAGCCTTGTGATGACTTTTTTGCCTGCCAGATCTTACTTCTGCTGAAGAAGCAATCTCTTGCCTTCTTCCAACGAATCCACCTCCTCTCCTCACTGTATGGGTATGTTGCCACATAAGGAGGGCTTAACAAAAACGCCTGCAGCTTGTGAGTTCCTAATACAGAACAGGGACTGGGCAGTGCACCAGTCTGGCATGGGAGGAAAAATACTATTTAGCAAGTGAATGTTTTTCTGGTATGGTTTTTGTGGCACGACCATCTGGCTCTTGTTAAAAGTTGCTGAGGAGTTTGGTTTTGAGGGACTTCTCCCTTCTGAGCACCGCTGCTATAAAGCAAAGTAACCAAATCTATCTCAAGTATTTTGCTATAAAAAGATGAAAATGTGAGCTAACACTATGTCTGTGTGTATTAGCAGGCCTTACAAGGAGGGGTGGAGGGTTAAAAACGTTTTCTATTGCTTCTTGGCCGTGAGAAGGTAGGCTGGCTGCTTGTCATTGTCTTTACCTTTCTTTGGGTTAGAATTGTGGGGTTTCTTACTGCTTCTGTGGTATATTTTCCAGATGCTTTCTTCCAAGGAGTCAGCCTTTGCTGAGGAGTTGATGTAGGAGGAGATTCGAGTCATCTTTCCCTTGCTCCTGCAGCTCCCTGCAAATAACACAACGGAAAACGCTCTTTACTTCTACTGTTCCACCAGCCTAAATACATCCCATAGAGCATAAAGGACATGTGTACGTAGTAGACTTTTGTAGCATGGAGTAGCTTTGAGGAGTGTGCTTGAAGCAGGCCAAGCACCCGGGGCTCTCGCTGGCACCGCCCGGAACCGAGGCAGCACATGAACTTTGTGCATCAGTTTTGGAAAGCAGGGGGAAGCCGTGGGGTAGCCACTGGGACTTCTTGTGAAATTTTAAAGGCAGAAGTAGCCTGCTGTGGCCATGCTGCAGGCAAAGGAGGCAGGAAGGACACAGACTTTTTTTACGTGGTAGGTTTGAATTGATTAACTTGTTCTTTGTAACAACTTTAGGGAAATATGAGGGCGTGTGGGAAGCTGGCTGTCGAAAGCAACAGGGGAGATTAGCACTTTTCACTGATTTAAGTAGCTATTAGTATAATGCTGAGATTTCCTGGCATACACTTATACAATGCATGACAACATTAGTAGTCAGGAGAGCCTGTGGGCTTAGGTCTGTGTTCAGTGGTGCTGGACAGTGGTGCTTCCAAAGTCCAGAGTCTGCCTGGGTCAGCCCCTGAGCTGCAGTTCAGGCTTAAGTGCCCACGTGAATTTGATATTTCTAAATTCTCCTTTGGGTGTGATAAACCAGCTGAATTTGCTGAAATGGTTTGAGAAGTAAGCAATGGCATTAGAAACCTTAACTTTGCTCTGTTTTACAGGACAGCTTAGTGGTTCCCTCCTCTCCTTGAAGGAGTTTGTAGCAGTATTTCTCATCTTCACTTTGGGGAGCATTGCTCTGTCTGTCCTGTGCGTGCAGGAGACGCAGTGCTCTTGGGGCCTGAGAACAGGCACAGAGGTGGGGATGACTGGTACTAGTAGGTGAGCCCTCCTCCAGCAGGAAGGGTGTACTGACTTATCTGGCTGCTGTAAATGTATTACCCAGTGCAAAATACAAGGACCAGTGCCGTGAAGAGTGCCTTGTCCTCTAGCGGGGCCTCTGCTACAGCAGCAGAAGAGCTGATGCTGTCACGGTGTGGCAGGTATCTTCTGAGCAGGTTGTTCAGGTTTGGCTTTTCAAGAAAATCAGACGCCAGAGCTGCTTCTGGTGGATCCAAAGTGTGCTGGGGTGAAAAATGGCATCAGGTGACAGAAATCCAGGTCTGCTGAGGTGGTGGCAGGTTCTAGATGGGTTCAGCCTAAGGGATTTGCTTGCTGTAGAAACAGTCCTGGCAAAATTGTAGTGGCTTTTTGCCTCTCAAGTGCCTGGCAGGTTAAGTACCCAAATGCTTTGATAACCTGGGATTTATAATTGAAATGCAGTGAGTCTTATTGTCATTTTACCGTTCAGGAAACTGAGGCATGGTGTTCATTATATGACTTCATCTGAATGAGAAAGAGAATCAGATTCTTCTAGAGTTAACCCCAAGACAAATCTCTTCTCTTATGTGTTGGTGTATCAGAACTGTTGCATCCTGTATGGGGCTTCAGATTACTCTTCCCTGGCTGTGTACCTGAAGATGGCCTCGTGGTTTCACACAGACTGGTGGATATCATGTGTGAGCCCTGAAAGAGTCACTGATTTTAGCAGCATAAACTCTCCCTGTTGTTTTTGTGATACTTTGTGCAGTGGTGGGACTTGAGCCAGCACTGGGATCACTCCACCAGGTGGAAGAGAAGGTATTTCAGACATTAATTATATATACTGGAAGAGAAGATAATTGTCACTGGCTTCCTAAGTACTTGGACAACAAACTGACTCTAAGCACGCAGAAGTACAGTGTGTTTGAATAAATGAATCCATGAAAGACGTTACTCGTGATTCATCCCCTACTTAAATTATGACTGAACTTGAAACTTTTTAAAATGCATGATAAATAACTTCATCTTTTCTTTTTAGTTGATGTCCATCAGCGTATTAGGTGTTTCTGCTTGGATGAGAGACTACCTGAATAATGTTCTCACTTTAACTGCAGAAACAAGGTAAAGTTTTCCTTAAACCTATCAGTCTGCGTGGGTGATTGATTGTAGTATATGTTTTTCATTCGGTATGGCAAGTTTCCTAATTAGGATTTCTAGAATTAAGCAGCCTTCAGTTGGGCTAATTATTGTTTTGTTAAAAGGTGTGTTTTTGCAGCCATTTGTGGCATCAGTTGATATTAGGGAAGGGGGAAAGATACGAATTTAGTTTTGTTTTATTCCTGTGCCTTACTCTGCTGACAGGGATCAATTTTTGGCCCTTTGCCAACATGTATCCATACTATATTACTGTTTAGTTTTTGAATACTTTATTCAGTCCAGAGATTTAGGAATGCTGTTAGTTTTATTACAGCAGTGCTTATGAGCCCTAGTGATGGAACAGGGCCTCATTGTGCTATACACGGTGCAAGTGCAGGACATGGAGATCGCCTTTGCCCCAAAGAGATTTCAGATGATGCATTACTTTCTGGTTCCTGAATGCAGCATTTGACTTTAAAACCACATAGAAGAGATTTCTATGAAACTTGTAAGATCTTGGAAATACTTCATCTGCTAATCCACCGTTTTTGTTTTAATGGCCATATTACATTTTTCTTCTGTGTCATGTTTTGTGTGATTATGCTTTTTCTTGGATTGTGATTCTGATTGGTTTTAGGGTGGAGGAGGCTGTCATTTTGACTTACTTTCCTGTGGTCCACCCGGTCATGATTGCAGTCTGCTGTTTCCTCATCATAGTTGGAATGTTGGGCTACTGTGGAACAGTGAAAAGAAATCTGTTGCTTCTTGTCTGGGTACGTTTCATAACCTCTAAAACCAGCTAACTTTTGCTTTGCTTCAACAGTGTAAGAAGAGTTTTAATCCACAGGCATTACATAAATACTGATTATTTTTTATTACTGTGGTGAGTTATGATAACGGTGAGGAATTGTAATTGCAAAGCACACAGTAGGAAAGAATTTATTGCCTAGGCTGCATTATGCTGTGTCTGAAAGACAAGCCGTGTCTCATTTGCAAAAATCCACTTCATTTAGTAGAGGAGTTGCTGAAGGGAAAAATAATTCAAACTCTTAAGTACAAATAATTATAGGAACGTGAGTCTGAGCGCTCTGAAATAAACCCTTATGCTACCCTTTTTGTTTCTTTGCTGTGCAATAGACTTTGCTTTATCCCCGCAGTTGATTGTGTGTGTAAAGGAACAGCATTTGCACGCTAATGAAAGTTAATTCTGAACTGAGTGCATTCAGAAGCTTTGCCCTCTCTTAGGTGAATGTGGAATTTTGCAGTTGTGTTTGGTTGTGAGCAAGTGTAAAAACAAATTCCAAGTACCCAGCTTTTTCCCTTTGTTTGGAGGCTACATACCTGAGCCAACAGCAGCTCAAAAGCAATAGTGTCTCCTGTACAGTTTAACCGCACTGAGGCTTCAACTGTCAAGGGAACCAGATGCCTTTTTCTTCACCTGGAAGTCTGTGAGTTTGAAGACAATAAAAAACACACAACCAAAAGAAACCCCAAACCAAAAGCCCATCAAACTTGCAAGAATTTTAGAGTTTAAAAATATATAAACCACTGGCCACACTGAGGTCAAGGAGTGCTGTGTACCTGTATGGTTCTTAGAAGTCTAGCTGGTAGCCCTCTGCAGAGTTGGACTTTGTCTTTTACTATGAGGGTGAACAAAATTCCAAGCAGTCTGTAAGCCCCAGAGAGTGGGAGCAGTGGATGTGAAAGAGGTGTATCAGACCTCTTGTGTACCACAGTTGCATTTTGAGAAAGTGGAAAGGTAAAATCCTTTGGTTCTTGAGAACAGCCAGGAGTCTTACACGGGTCGAATTGGGGCTCTTGCTCTTTTTTTTCACTGCAGTGTGTATTGAATTCTCTCAAGGTGCATACAGTTGCATTTTTCTTGTGGATTTGTACTGGTCTGAAGTACATAATACCTGGACCTCAGTCACAATTTTTGCACAAAAAGGCCATAAAAAAAAAGTGAGAAGTTAGCTGAGATTTATACAACCTTTGCTTTTATCAAATAAGAAATAGTCTGTCTGCAGCTAAAACAGTTGGGAAACTATACCAGAGTTTTGTGTTAAAATGTCCTTTATTTGTATGTGTTGCAGTAAGTTCTACTTGAGATTTCCAGCTGAAAGTCTGCAGCAAAAGTGTTCTTCAATTGCAAGAGGGCAAATGGTGTTTCTTTTTTTGGATATTTGTTAAACCCGTATACAATATGGAGATTTTGTTTCAAAATTAGGAAAAGTTAGGAAAAACTCTCATTTAATTCTGAATGCTTAATAGTTACATAATAGTCGTGCATTTTTTTATTTCTAGATCTTAACGTTGCAATGTTAAAGTCAACGGAAGTGAGTCCTAAGACAAATGTTAGTTAGTTATGACCACTTGCATAAAAATAATGGATTAATGTAAATTCACACTGTGTGATTATGTAGTAGTCTTCCTCACATACTTTAAAAGGGGTTTGTACATATTTTTGTTTTATATAAATAGTGAAAGTATTAAAAGGTGGTGAACTTAATGAGCCCTTAGATTTACGGTGAGGTCATAATATTATTTTCATAAATTGGTTTTTGTTGTATAGTGTTGATAGTTTGAATTCACATTAAAAACTAAGTAAAAGGCAAAAGCAACTATATGATATAGACCAATGCTACATAGTATTTGAAAAAAAAATCATTTTTGGTATAAGCCTTGAAAAAAACAATAACTAATTCAAAAGAAAATGAAGTTAAAACTGTTTTTTGCCTTCAGTTTATTTAAACTGTCAGTTAAAAGAATAAATCATTCATAGCTTTTAATGCCATCTGGAACTAAATTATTTAGAGTATGTTTAGGCAGTCAAATTATACTAAATCAAAACAAGACATTTTTTATCATTTTAAGTTGCAATATTTCATTTTCAGGAGCCTGTGAATTTGCTCTTGCTAAGCAACCTGATAAGCAAAACTAAGTTATATCTTCCTAAGTATGCTATTGTCTGTGATTAATTGTTAAATGAATGCAGTCGTGTTGTACCATAAGTCAATGCTTCATTCATCAGACTAATCAGAAAAGTGATGGATCAACAAAATGAGCTTTTGTACAGCCAGATGAACTAAGAGAAAAGAACCTTCATGTAAAACGTTTGCAACGTCTTCAATCATGCTTTTAATCTTCTTTTTGAAGTACATGAAGAACCATAATGATAGCATGCGGAGATAGTACGATACAAGTCTTGACGTTCCTGGTAGCATGCTAATTTCTAGTGCTAATGTTAATTAAATTGGATTTTTGGAAAATCTAGTAAAGCATAAAGACCATAAATATATATATAGTGTGAGATATTTCTAATAAATCTGAATACATAATCATTTTCATTTATTTATGAAATTTTATCTTGCAATTAAATGCTTGAAACCATCCCAGCTTCACATGGGGCATAAATATAAATTGAACTAATGTTTACTCAGCTTAATATTAAGGAAATATAACACCTCAGTCTTCTGTGGTGCATGCTCTGGATTATTTGTAGAACCAGCATCTTAAAGGTATTATTATTATTTAATTTTAATTGCTTCAGGAATATGTAGTCCTAAAGACTAGTTGGGCTAAAAGCCTCTGTCTGCCTTAAGTGTCTATAATTGTTGTGTGCTGTGAATGACCAATGTCCTCACGCAGAAGTGGCTGTGATGCCAACGTAAACTGGAAGATCTGGACTACTCCAAGTCACTGTCTTGAATGTATGAAAAGTCCAAGGAAGAGAAAACAGAGTCCATCTTATGTGGTGCTTGTTACAGTTTTTCAAACAGTATTCTTTATTTTTTCCAAATCCAGAACCATCCTTTGCCTCTTCTCTTCTGAGGCTCTGTGTATTCTGGATTGTTTGTAATGTCTGCTGTGCACATAGCCTAACTAAGGAAAAAATAAATCCCCCCTGAAACAACACATGCATGTATTGTTTAAGGATGTATGATTTTTTTTTTGAAGCTCTTATTGAGTAAACTCATTTGTTTGACAAGAGGAGCTTCATGAAAATCCCACTGGAAAATATTTTCCTGGCTGGAGATTTTATTGCAAATTCTGGCATTTGTAAGTATGAGTTTTCTGTAATTACAGCGTTCAAACAGTACAGGATTCAAATTTGTCTGCATATGTTTTCACAAAGGAAAAACTGTTAGAAATATTTGCTGGTCAATAGGGCAGATCCTTGTACTGATTTTTAACATAAAGTTGGCAGAGAATACATATTCCTCAGAGCTAAACATTGTTAGACCCTGTTGGTGTGTGGTCAAACCGCTTGTTAATTCACTTAGGGCAGAACCTGGTCATAAATTGGAACTAAATTGTCTATTAATTGAGATGAAACACAACCGGATAAACAGTCATTAGACTAAACTGATCTTTTCTTTAGAAGCAGGCAAGTATTTCATGAAGAGAAAAAAAAAAAAGAAATGCTACTGTATTTTGATTGAAAAGGCCAACTGGAGACGTGTGACAAACCTAAGGTGTATTTAGCTGTTCCATGTTGGTGGTTCTCAGCCAGCCAAATGCAGTGTTGGTCAAAGTAGTTTCTGTAAAGTCCATCTGAAGAATGACAGGGAACCACTGGCTGTGTCACCACTTGGAGCAGATTCTTCTATACCCGTTTCAGTCCCCATGTGGATGCAGAGGTGATAGGGATGATTGAATTTGGATGTCTGCTATGTTGCAAGGTATCAGTTACTGCTAATGTGTTCCTAGAAGGGACCCTTACCCTGTGTGAAATGTTAGCTGCTCTGTGGTACCAGCTATTCTTCAGTGCTTGTGACTACAGTTGGCCTTAATTACTATGAGAGTTTAGTGATAATTATTTTTTGTCGTCTTTTCTTTTTGTGGCAGCATGTGTTTCTGCAATAATACATTATATAGGTTATTTGTTCTGCAATAATCAAGGATGTTTGTCCTGACCCATGTGGACTCTTACCACAGTCACAGCTGCTCCAATACCTTGTACTAACATTTGGCACCGGAATTGTTATTTACCAACCAGAAGTATTTCTTCATTATTTAACTACCAAGCGTTGAAAGGAAAAAAATAAGTGGCAAACATACTTGGTGTACACCCATGCAGTTTAGAGTTAGATGGGATGGAGACTGAGTTTGTTTTTGCATTCTGTGTCTTTTATCGGCAGCTCGTTTATGAATGTGGTGTGAGTAAGAGGAAAGCAGAGATTCACAAGACAGGCAGGTCTGCCTCATTGAAAAATGTGTTTAAGTGGGTTTACAATACTGTAGTACAAGTTTGATAAGAAGCCAGGACCGTGCTAAAACTCAAATTCAGATGGTGTTAAGTAAGGGACTGGACATTTAGTTTGCATGTTGAAGGGCTGCTTGTGTGATGTTCCACTTGTAAGAGAAAATTCACCTAAAGTTCACCAGTTTTTATTATACCCCAGCATTTTCAGGTAGAAAGAAGCAGCTATCTCAAGAAAATAATATAGCTGGTTTTTTTTTTAATCTTTCTATATTTCTAGTTTTGAATTAAAAGGTGAACTGCTTGAGGAGATGCCTGTATTAATCACTACTAGACATCTTTTTGCCTTGAGATGGGATGGAGGGTAAGCTTCTGTCCTGTTCACATCAGAATTCTTAAGGCTCAAACAAATTGCTAGATTTCTGAGGTTGGTGTTGATGGTGCCACAGCGTCACCACCAAGCAAACGGTGCTTTGCAGGAGCAGGTGCACCCTGCAGGGCTCCCAGCGCGGTGGAGTGGGCTGTGATGGACCTGGGGTCAGGTGCCAACCTCTCTGTGTAACCATGAGGTGCATGTTGTTGACTTTATCTTCTCCAGTGTAAATGTACAGCACTGTGTATGTACTTAAAAGTCTTTCTCAAAGGCAAGTGCTTTGAAACCGTGCCCAATTTTCTTAATTAGGAGAGGGAGCTTAGAGACAAGAGATATGAGTTGCCCTGTGTTATGGATTACTGGGAGGCATTGAGGGATGAAAGGTGCTGCCCACTGAGCAAGCCACGAGCGAGAGCAGCTGCGTATTTGGGCAGCACGGGGGGAAGAGAGTGGGGATGGAGGAGCATGACAGGAATTGAGCTGGTGGGAGTGTCCGGATCTTCTTACGAATCATTGGCTTAAATCCAAACATTTGCTGGGCTCGTGGTGATGATCTTCATCCAAGCTGGCACTTAGCAGCTACCTTGAACACACAGCCCTCTTGTACCAGAGCAGAGGCAGCTCAGTGGCATTCGGTGTGGTTATCCCACGGCTCACAGTAACAAGAACTGTCCAGCCCCTGGAGGGCTCTTCAGGGAAATGCCTTTAATTTCTGACAGCAAGGTTGGACAGTGCGGTTATGATGCCGTTGGTCAGGGTGTTTTTGCTCACTTCTGCAATAGTGAAGAGCCTTTTGCTCGTTCTTTTTGAGAGAGTGCTAAGTTAAAAAATAAGTATCTGTTGACAGTAGTCATTTTATTGTTCCAGTATGTTTTCAGCACGAAACATACTGCCTAGACTCCTGTGACACTCCTTTCACTGCATGCTATACTTCTAGGCTCACCTGATGAGGGTGACAGCTTTGCCAGTTCTTGGGGACGTGCGTCTCGAGTATTGGTTTTACTACGTGTCACTGTGTCTGCCCTCATGATCCCAGGCTTTGGAACAGTCCTTGTTGCTTTTATCTTTCTTCTTCCTTTTTCCCCACATTTCCATTTGTTAACACTGTTAATATTGTTCCCTTTCTCCAAGTTCTTGAAAGCCTTTGATGTCCAAGGCAGTAGGAGGGACTGAAATGGCACCAGAGCTGAAAAAGACTCTGGAGTGATAAGCCCTTGTGAAGAGAGGCAGGAAAGTAGTAGTAGAAAGGTTAGTGAAGTGAAATGATGGAAGTGGATACCAGGAAGCTATTGAAAAGACGAAGGCTGATACGAAGGTAGATTCAAGGGACTGAGGTTGTTGAGGTGAGAGAGCTGGGAGTGGTACAAGGCAGGGAATGAGGGATACTGCGGCTTGGTTGACAAAAGACGGGCAGCTGCTGAGTTGATGTGTGGTCTTGCTGCCGTAATGCTTTTTTCCCCTTTGTCCTTCCCAGCTCCTCTTTTCTCACTCCTTGTTGGCCCAGCTTTTTTTTTTTTCCTCTGCTGAAAGGATATAGGGAATGGGAGAGTCCCTGAGAGCAAAGAAGGAGTGAGTGAGTAAACAGATCCATAAGCCCAGCCAAAACTCTGTGTTTTACATGAAATGCAACCCAGCCCTGCTGTTGGGGCATGCCTTGAAGCTGTGATTCAACTGCATTCTTGCATCCTCTAAATGAGTGTGGAGTGCATGTCCTCTTTCTTGCCTAATCTCACCCTTTTGATTACTTAACCACAGAGATGCTTTGCTGCGTTCATAGGGGCTGCAGTGTGGGTTTTATATATTAAGAGCACTTCTCCACTCCACATGGTGAAGGTTTGAAATGCTTTGGGGTATGCTGAGGCAGATTCACTGTGTGTATCAGCAGCAAATTACAAGGAAAAGGTATTTTCTTGATTAAAAAAGCATTTTTATGGTGTTTAAATTCCTCGGTAGAAATTGAAGAGAAGGTATGAAAATTTGCGCAGAACAGTAAATTTTAGTTTTAAATATAAATCCTATGAAATAAGGAGAGAAGAAGAGGCAAGAGACTATTGTAAACCATGAGGAATTTATGGTCTAATGTCTATTTTTACCTATGTCCTGGTCAGTACTTTACCATGACCTTGCAATGACCCTTATTCTTTGGAGTTCATTGACTTGAGGTAATTGAGCCTTGATCAAATGAATGCTAATAATTGTCTCAAATGTGCATTTGCTTATTTCTAAAGTAATATTTGTTTCCTTATATAAGCAGAGATTAACTCTTATTAAAAGTAAAAATGTAAAACAGATCACAAATATCTCTCAGCAGTATCAAAGCCGTTAACAAAGTTCTGTTACTCTAAAAATCTTGTTTAGTTTTTAAAAAGCAAAGGGGTCAATCAAAAAACTTGTACTTATACCTTATGGCAATGAACATTTTCATTTTCTGTTTTTTTTTTTTTTTTAATTCAGAAAACTAGTTATAAAGGTTTTGGAAAAAATGGTAGCTATATATATAAAACTTGGACTTCACAAAAGTCACAGGCTTTAAGACATTTTAATCAAAATTTTGTCATCTGGGAAACTGAATCTAAATTAATAGAAGTATTTGATCATTTTGCTGTGGAATATATTTATTTAAAAGAAATGAATGGCTTTCAGTAGCTACTGTTGTGGATTGGTGGTTTCAGCCCATTTCCTTGTTGACTCGTGACTGCATCTCACAAATTTCTGCGTTGTCAAGCAAGTAAACCAAATTTTAAATCAGAATGACAAATGAACTGTTAATCCCTTCAGGGCAGGGCTGAAGGAGGAAGGTGGGGGGGCAGGGGAAAGTTTGCGCTGTTGGAATGGATAAACAGGATTTCAGTTTTCCATGCAGCTTGTCTGACTCCACTTAATGACTGTTTTTTAGAAAGTGTAGCTGGATTAATCATTAAAATAACCTCATTAGGTTTTCAACTAACAACAGTAAAAGGAACCATGGCTTGTAAATTACTGAGGGAGGAAGGACTTTTAGGTTTTGCACAGAAAGAGTTTGGTTCCCGTTGGTGATGCAGCATTGTGGTGGTGGTCATCTGACATTTCTCAACGTGCAGACAGATGTCTGGATGGCTTGTGTCTCAGAAGAACAAGGCTGATGCTCTCAGGCTGTTAGGCATTGGGAAATGCTGTGCACAACCCTCTTAAATTCTTCTGGCATCTCTTTTACATACCATGTACTCCAGTCTTTTAGAGATTCCCGTAAGGTTTCATTCTGCAGCTGCCTTGCCCTTGGAATCTTCTTCAGCCCCTGCCCTTCCCTCACAGAGCTTTCCTAGCCTCTCTTGCCATATGGACCACATTGCCCAAGAAGGTGGTGTGAGCACCAGACAGCAAGTCTGAGGAGGCTGGACTTGCTGATGAGCTACTCTTCATTTGCTCTGACATAAGGGTTGTGGTTTTTCTTGATTCTGAGTGGGGAAGAAAAAACAGAGTTGTTTTATATCCTCTGGGAGAAAAGAAAAACGCTTGGGAGGAGAGCATTAAAGGTTGAAAAGGTTGTTTATTAAATGAAATACAGAGCACATGAATGATGATTCACTAATAAGTACACTGATCCTTCAGATAAAGGCACATTTGCTCAAAAATGGAAAGATTTCTACAGTTTTGTAGACCAGATTCTCCAAAAGCTGCAACACCCCCAAGCACTTGCTTTTCTTCACCATGTTGGAACCCCTGACTCCAGTTGTTAACCCCTGCCTGCTGTTGCCGTTTGCTTTCATAAACAGAATGCTCTCTTGCTTTCTCACTGTCTGGAGGTGAGCTTAAGAAGCTGCCAATATTTTGAGTATGTTGTGTGATGGGATAAATTTGTTCCCTAGGGATGAATTTAGTAGACTGTGAAGTCTCCTCAGGTTTTGTAGGATGACAGTAGTTAACTAGGAAGCTGTCAGAACAGATGAAGTAAGGTCCTAATCCCAGTAACAGGAGCATCATGCAGCATGCAAACCAGAAGGTTTGAGAGAGGAAAAAGATAAATTAAGCCACTCTTGTGCCTTTCTAGTTCTGATGAAATTTGGGTTGCTGTGTTTTCACCAGTTGCTTAGGCTCTTGCCTGCAGATCACACTTTCAGACTGCAGGCAAAATGATCGTACCACATTTGGTATGAGCCAGGATCAAGAGAGCACGGCTGGGGTTGTGTCCAGGTCTTTGATTCTCCTTGTGTGTGAGCTAACACCACACTGATTCTTTAGGTTACAGTGGCTGAATGCTGATGGTTCCATAGGTCCAGGGAAGTGGTTGAGTCATTATTCCCGGAGCTATTTAAAAGACATGTAAAAGTGGTCCTTCAGGGACACGGTTTAGAGGTGGACTTGGCAGTGTTAGGTTTATGGCTGGACTCGGTCATCTTAAAGGTCTTTTCCAACCTCTGTGATTCCATAGGTCATTGGCAAAAAATTACTGAACCCAGCTGTGGGAGAGCAAAACTGCCCATGTGGTACCACTTCAGGAATGTAATTGGGTATCCACAGCTTTTTATATGGCTACCCTTATCTGCCTGGGCTGCTCGGCACCACCGCAGTGACTCACTGGTCACTAAGTACCCTAAGTCATCGAATTACTGCGAGGACTTCTGCTCTTAGCTTCATCTCTGGCATAGTGCTTCCACTAGAGTTTGGAAGGGCATCCTCAGAGGACAGTTAAGTGGTTTCTGTATCTGTGCCAGTGGGATTATCCCACTGGTTGATAATAGGGCACTGGGTATTTGGTGCAATAGCCAAGGAAACGTGAAGGAGACTACTGCAGGGTGCTAGAGTTTTAACTCTAGTTTTCTTTTGCTAAATCTAATGGAATTCAGTATTTCCACTGACAAAAAAATAAATCTCTGAAAACTTCCATATTCTTGGAAGTACTTTGGAGAAGAACATTTAAAATGGCAACTGGAGTGGGAGGAGGAGTAAAGGTTTTATAAACTCCTTCCACGTACTGTGTTTTCTGAAGTCCTGGTTTTTCCATCATCCTGTTGCCGTGTTAGTAAGAGTAGTAGGAGGTTATTTTTCACCAATTCTTTTCACCTGTTACCGAAGAAGCACAGACAGACTGTCTTAAGTGATTAATTGCAGGAATCGTGTGGCATATTCAAGACAACAGCAAAAAAAAAATCGCTAGAACTACAGTAAGAGTTTTGTATTACATTTCCGCAAAAAACCCATAAAACATTGTGCTTCACGCTTTATAGCCTTCTCTGCAATCATGGGTAACTGCAACAAAAAATCCTATACTCTGCAGGACAGAAAACCACAAGGGAGAGGTTTTATGTTGAGAGGCATTTCATGCGTGTGCTGTTCACCATTACTCATAACTGAATGGGAATTGTTGGAACAAAAATCTTTTAAATGAATGTAAAATATCTTAGATTCAGTAAAAGCAGTTTGGTGCTTGGGTTCGCTATTTCTATTTGTATATAAATGGTTGAGATGGATTAAAAAAAATAAATGTGTTCCTGTAACATATTCTGTGGGTGATGGTCGTTCATTTAGTTTGGTAGAGTGAGCAGGATAGCAAAAAAACCTGTCATAATTTAATTAAGATAAATTAATTTTATTGTTCTGTTGTTACCCTTAGATAGAGAGATAGGAGGACATTTTAGGCATATGGCAGAGCATATCTTCTTATGGGATGCTGTGCGTGAGGAATTTTTTTTCAGACTGAAAGATTTGATCCTATTTAGATAGTCTATACAGATTTTTCTAAATATAGTTTTAAATTATTTTGATTTTTTTTAATGCATAGGTGAGAATTCTAAGTACCTTTCCAGTGCTTGATCAGGTTCTGACAGCTGTTATAGGGGTAGCTATCTGAAAATAGCCATCTGAATTAGCACAAAACCAATTACTTCAATGCTAGTCTCCATATTGTTTTTTCCTTTCCACCTTTCACTATTTACTTGATGGTTCTGTGCCTTCTGTGGTTGAATTTCATCATCGAATTTCTGTTCCATACCGTTCCACTGTCCCACTGTCCTTTTGTCTTCTATATGAATTCCCTGTGGAAGTTGCCTACAGTTGCCTGACTTTCACAAGAGCAAGACCTCTCTGGAGGCGGTTATAGCTTGTAGTAGCTGCGTATCATCCCACAGTGTCTCTGTGCTGGCTGGGAGTAAATGGGTTTATGTATGTGGTTTCTGCATCAGATGTTTCAGGGCTTTGGTTGTGGCCGCTCTTACACCTGTGCCACACGGAGAGTATTCTAGCAGAACAAGGTTTGGTGACTACTCAGGGAATATACTGAATACCTTTCCTTCACCCTTCACCCCCATCTTTTCCACATCTCTTTGAAAGTGGTTTTCATATTATTGACTTTGTTTCTATTCCTGCTTTTTTTCCTGTTTACTCTCTTGCATAAGAAAGGAAGGGGAATGGGATTATCTTGAACTCCAGAGTTTCTAGTTCCTTCACCTCTGTCTCAGTACTGATGTGCTGGAAAAATACAGTTTGTTCTTCCTCAGGCTGCCAGTGCTGCAGCTCTGTGTTCAGATGGAGCCACACACACATACCCCATGCATTGCTGCACTGAAAAATCCAGGTGCTTCTGTCAAGGTTCCAGGTACTAGAGGAGATGCTGCTGTTGGAAAGCTACTGCTTTACTGAGCTGCTGCTTTCCTGCCATCCCTCCTTCCTCCCCCTCCCTGTGGCCAGTGGTGGTGAGCCAGCTTAACAAGGAAGTTGCAGGAGAACCAGCTCCTGGTAATTGTCTACATCCATTGGACACTGCAGGGATGCTGAAGCTTAGGATCTTGGCCAGATGAGTGTCCATGACTTAGTGAGGAGCAGTAAATGCCTGCTGCATTCTTCTTACTATTATTTTTTTTTTATATTGACAGTGTTTTTACAATGGTTTGTTATTGTCAAAAGAGTGTTTTTTACCAGCATTACAGTTGTTCAGCTACTCTAGAGGAGAAAACATTTTAGCTTTTTCCCAGCATTACTGGAGGAAATCCTTCCATGAAACTGACTCTGTTGGGTTTGTAACAGCATGAAGACACCAAGTCAATTTTCTGAAGACTTTGTATAAGCCTGACTTAGGGAGAGAATGATAGTGATTACCAATTACCTACAAAAGAAAAGTGTTGAAAGTCTGTAGGATTTCCCATGTAAAAGGTCACTAGTTCTTGGAGTGATTGTGGCCTTGCATTACTGCTTGTAGATAGATATATATAGTTATTTTATTTTATGGTAACCTGCAGGTATCTTTGCAAAACCATTTGCTCCCTTCTGTGCCTTTCCTATCCTACTCTCTCCCTGCCAAAAAAACCCCCACCCAAAACAAACCAACACAAAGAAAAATCCAGTAGAAAATATCTTTGTACTGGCTGAGAGTGCTCTGAGGGAGGTGTGCTGTAGGTGGTAATATCAGTGACCTGCTGGTGCAGTTCTGAGGGTAATATCCAGTGGTGTTCCTTAAAAAATATAGGTATTTGGACCCTAAGAAGAAATAATAAGCCTTCCTTCTAAACCAAGTCCGTGTTTTTGGCAAGAAGTAGAAGTGTGTAAATGCAGGAAGATGCATTTAGCATTCAGACTCCTGTGGGAATTTAACTGGGGACAAGGAATAAGCATTGAAGCCAGTAATAACTTCTGTATTTTGAAGATGGAAATCAGGGGTAATAAATTTAAATAATGGTTAGAGGGGTTTTTTTCCCCATACAACTTACATAAGAATTATTTGTTTTGCAAACCATGACATTTAGACGGAGGGAGAATATTCCCCTTCAATAGCAGAGTGAATGTGAAGCTGCAGTGTGCAGGTTTGGCGTGCCTGCAGTTGCTCCATTCCTAGAACATGTGTGTAAACTCTTTATGACTCTTTGTGTCATCCTTTGTTTGTTTGGTTGGTTTTTGTTTGGGTTTTTTTTTGTCATTTTCCTTATGGACATACTTTCTCAGGACAGAAGGTTTGATTCTGCAGTGCTTTGATGTGTCCAGATGTAGCTAGAGTTAGGAGTGTTCAATTCCTGAGAGACCCAGAAGTGGTTTGGGGTGAATCTGGCTTAATAACTTTCTATCCCAAGCTATGTTCAGTAACTGGAGGAAATCTTGGTTTTGGCTCTTCTGTCCAACTGCTACCAGAAACTTTCTTAACTATATGCTGACAAAAATGATGAGTTTTCAAATGTCAGGAGTTGTGAATGAACGAAATGTTACAAGGTGCTGCAAATTAAGAGTTTTCCAGAGACTGTCACAGGTACACCCCCAGATCTACCGCTTGCACTGTCATCAGTGAATTTTGCATAAGATTTGGGGATAGCAGGCAGTCCTAGGCTTGTTATTCAATTAGAGTATAAAACCACTGACATTTTCTTTGATAGCCGAGAACTCAAATTTGCTTTTCACCTAAACACGTAGTTGTTCGCCCTTTCAAAAATGTCAGTATTACCCATCATGTCCTTAAACATTTTTATATGAATTGAAGAGCTAAAGCAAGTAGCATTCTTTCCTCCTTTTGAAGTGAATACTTTGCAAAGCAGATTCCCATATTTTATTTTAAGAACCTTTTGTATAACTTGCAGACACTACAGTGATAGTGAATACATTGTCTAGAAGCACATGAATTTGTTTTGCAGAGTGAGCATTTGAGTATGACTCAAATCTTTTCCTCTCTTGGACCTTTGGAGGATGACAGTATTGGTTATTGAAGGCCTATAACAGGAGCTCTGCGTGAGCTCACAGTGTTGATTTATAAGGACAGCCAATGTGGTGTTCAGCTGTAATGGCTATGAAGATGCAAGGTGATGTGGTGGAGGTCAGTCAAACAGCATCTCTTTTTTTTAAATACCATCTTCATGGAACAAACTGTTGCGGGGGCAGGTGTGAGTGCAGGTTTCTCTTGAAAATTCACGTGGATATTTTTACATGTGTGTTTTTAGTTTGTTTGTTTGCATCTACTAACCTAATGCAGGGAGTTAAGTTTTATCAGCAAGTAGATGTTAAGGCAAGACACTGTTTGGTAGCTGCCAAGGTGTCTGCAATTACTTGGTTCCAGACTGGGCGACTGAAGAAGATGCTGTGTATATGACTGATAAATCCTAACACTTGTGGATTTCTTTTCTCTCTTTTAAATAATACAGCTTACTGACCTTTTAATAGGAAAAAAAAAATTCACTTATCTTCGGAACACATTTTGTGTCTTTTATACCTGTCTTAAATAGATTACAGAATGAAATGACTAAATTAGAGGCCTTTTGGCATGTATCTTACTAATGACATTTTATATTCATTCCATGTTACATTGAGATGACGTTTCTTTGATTTCTGAATAAAATTAAGCTCCACAAAGTCTATAACTTTGTCTCATGTACTGAGAACAAGGGGCAGCTCAGTCCATTCACATGGAGGGAAGTTTGGAGTTGAGAATGACTGGAACTGTACTTCTGCTTTAAATAAAAGATAAACAGGTTACTTTTAATGGATAACACCAGTTAAAGCAGTCATAGTTTCCATGCAGCTTTATCCTGCAGTTGAGAAAAGTTTTGTTGATGCTATACAGAAGATAGTCCTGCTCTTTTTAATTGCAGCAACCGTTTTTTCTGACCAGTCATTAACAAGACCCTGTACAGTTCCTTCATTTATACATGTATTTTCTGTTTTTAAATAGTTCAAGGCTTAGATCTGGTAATAGACAAAGATATTTAAATCCATCTCAATAAATATTTGTACATTTATGCTTGACATCAAATAAATCAATCGCTGTGATAAGAACATCGCTTTCAAGATAATAGGTTGCTTCTATCTTGTCTATCTTGTCAATTTTCTCTTTTTTATTCTTTTTTTTTTTCTTCCCCCTTTTGGCTATTAGCATGATTTGGATATGTTAATCAAGTGGATAGATCTGAAAAAACCCCACTTCTTTTTCCTTGTATATGAGGAGAAAAAAGATTGTCTTCTTTGCAACTTTTGTAGCACGTGACGTGATGTATCACCTTGTACTCTTGGGCAAAAGGGAGATTAATTTATTTTCCCACTGTAATGTTCATACGCTTTGTGTTAAGTTAGTAAGAGAAGTCACATCACTTACACTTTTAGAAAGCTTGCTGGATGAATCTTCCATATTTTGAAAAATTACAAAATGCAATTACAAAAATTACAACTGTATTACAAACGTGGTTACAAAAATGTGTTTCAGAGGCCATGTCTTCAGTCATGTGAAATAATGTTTTGAGATGTCCTGTAATATTGTTAAGTCTTGTTTTCAAAGTTGCCCTGAATATCAAAAATAACTAAGACCATTCTGTTTTCTGCAGTACTTTGGAAGCTTGCTTGTAATATTCTGCGTTGAACTGGCCTGTGGTGTTTGGACCTACGAGCAGGAAATAACGGTGAGTCAGAAAAGGAGGCTGCATTTTTTTCAACACAAGAAAACAAAGATTTCTCTTAGCTAGCTGTTTTCTAATTGCTGTAGTGTTTATCCTTGTTCGTTATTCCGACAGTCTAATTTCAGCTGACTGCCTTTTTTTTTTTTTTAAATGGAGAATTCTTCTGGGAAATCATGTCTGTCTGGAAGGTTCTCTCTGGGTTTCTCCCCACCCCCTCAATATCTGAGAGCCAAATCCTGCAGCCCCTAATTTGAGGAATTTATTTTTTGTTAATCTGTGCTTGGGCACATTGTCATTGAAGTCAGTGGAAGTTTTGAGGATAAAGCATGAACTTCAGGCTTAAGATAAGTAGTTCGAGAGAGGAGAGATGAGAATTTGAAGGGATTTTGCCCTGAAAGGTTTTCTTGTTTTAAAGAGCTGTAGCTGAGTGTACTACGTGGTAAACACAGTGTGATCTTTCGATACAGGACTTGCTGTCTGATGAAATCTTCACACTGCCTCCACAAGCCATAAATGCCAGTTTTAAGCAAAACATGTCTTAGCTATAAAACACTCTTCTGTAAACTTGTGAAGAGGTTTTATCTCTGTCTAGTTCTTATAGCTGTACCAACCTTTAATTTTCAAGCTGAAGACTTGTAACCATCATGCAAGAAAATGGGTGAGTGTTAAGTGGGAATTAAACTGAAATGTTATTCTGCTGGCTGCTATATCCATACATCTGGTACTCGGTCTGGTACATTTTTATGATTAGAGGGACAACTATTTTCTCTGAGCTGCCAAGATATGCCTGATACACTGGACTTTCCAACAGTGGGTAGCAATTACATTGCAGTAAATGGGAGGGAGCCTTCTTGATATTTACACGGTACTAGGACCAGAGGAATTTCTGGCAGATTTGAAGGCTGAAGTTACGTGGCAGCACTCATTCCCTTGTGGTTCAGATTCCAGAGGGGTGTTCTAATATAATAGCAACTAAGGCTATCCCTTTACTTTAAATGACAGCTTACGTTGATGCATTTTAAAATTGGGAATGCAGACAAGAGGCATGCTTCATCCTATGGACACAGTTGCCCTCTGTGAGGGCTTTGCCAAGGCTGACAGTTATAACTAACATCCATCTTTCCACAGAAATGTTGTCAGTGGAAGCTGCCTGAAATAGCGTGGCCTTTAGTGCGCTGGTACATGCCTTTTCCACCCCTCACTATTTAGTTAGAGAAGCTGAAGTTACGGTGTTGTTTAGAGTGACCCCCCAAGCTTTCATTTACCTGCTGTGCTACTGAAACCCAAACCTGGGACAGTTTGTGAAAAGCTGGCGTAGCTTTATCATATGTTAAGGCATTAGTAATGCTGCTTCCCTCTAGGGAAAAAACCAATGCTGTCCCGGCAGCCATTTGCCAAAAGAAGCAGTGCTGAGTGCCATGTCTGCACCTTCTGCAGTGGGTCATGGTGAACCCAGATATTCCACATTCCTCTGGTTCTTCCTCTTTCTCCCAGGAGTTCGAGTGTGTGAACATGAGCATGCAAATATAACAGGGGAAAAAAAACCTTTTCATCAGCTGATTTTATTTTTTTGGGGTCTCTTTTGTTCTCTCCCTTTATGTATTTTTTTAATTCCTTATTCTCTGAAATAGTTTTTGGTTTGGGTTTTTTTTTTTTACCCCCTCTTTTCATCTGATTTCCTCTTCTCATTTCCTTTGTCTCAACGTTTTGTGTGATGAAGTGAGCCAGACACAGGTTTCTTGCTGCTGAGACCCATAGGGAATGTGGAACTCTGGAAGACCGCAGTTGTCTTTCAGTGGTTCTTTCATACCTGTGCAGGTCACTTCCCTACAGCATACTTTCTCCTGCTCTACTTGGTAAAGATAAGCAGCTGCAACAGGGTAGGTTTAGGCTGAACATCAGGGAAAAAGTTTTCACAGAAAGAGTGGTCAGACACTGGAATAGGCTGCCCAGGGAGGTGGTTGAATCTCCCTGAATGTGTTTAACAGTCGTTTAGATGTGGTGTTGGGGGATACGGTGTAGGGGAGAACTTTGTAGGGTAGGGCAGATGGCTGGAATTGATGATCCCAAAGGTCTCTTCCAACCTGAATGATTCTGTGATAAGAAGACCCCCCCTCTTACACCCATGGTGAGGACTTGGATGTCACGTTGCTTTCAGCGTAGCATGAAAACACATGAGCCCTTGGTAGGTTTCAGAGAATTGGTTGGCGTTAGTGTAGGTGGGTGGGTGATGTTGTGAAAAATGTCACTGAGGCATAACCGCCTCTGCTGATCGGATACGGGTTCTCCTTGGCGTGTGGACAAGTTGCTGTAAGAGTCCTTGTATAAACAATTTTCCTTCCAACTCATGATAGCTCTCAGTGTGAAGTGTGCCTCATGACTAATTTATTCCACCTACAAGACTGAAAAGCCAGCATGGGTTCTTGGCTACTTGGGCATTGGTCAAGCCTTGAGACTCATTAGAAAAATAATAATGTGTAAGTAGATGTCAGTGGCAAAGCAGACCTTTCAGAATTTATGCTAAAATCAAACCAGCATGTTTAGTTTCTGTTTGTCTATGCACTACACAGAAGTGCTGGTGTGTAGTCAAACATGCATCTGGAGATGATGTGTTGTGCACTACTGCATGCATGAACTGAAGCTGTTCAGTAGATACATCGATGTCCTTGGTTTGACATATGGGCGGTCAGACACATGGGTTCCAGTATCTCCCCTTAGCTCCAGAATCAAATCGCCTTCCTGTAGTGGAGTTTAGTTTGTTTTGACTTGCTTTTAATTTCCTCCTATCACTTCTTGATTTTTTTTTTCCAGCCTGCTTTCCACTGTTTTCGTAAAGAAGTTGGACGCCTTGTGCTACATGTATAACCCTGGACTGTATTCAACTCAAATAAAATAATAATAATAAAAAAAGTCTAGCAAATATGAGCTTAATTGCAGCAATAGCAGATATTACCCAAAGAAAGCAGAGTGCTAACTTCCAGTGCAGTAGAAAGAGAAATGCATTGAGTACAAACTATATTATTATATTATAGTGACTAGTGTAAATGTTTGCAGTAGAAATTTTCTGTGATACTGTTTCTGTAAGTGGTGTTACTGCTCTTCTGATAACACACTAGTCATGTGGACAGTTGTGAGTTCAGTGTTTTATAGCTTAAGAAATAAAAATCCTGCTAAGTGAAAGGTGTGTTACATTTCTAGGATATGATTAATATATTCATCTTCATAATACATTAAGTTTCACCAGGGTGTCAAAATTGTAGTATAACTTAGCAACGGTAATGAAATATGATCGAATGTTCTTACTTGGGTTACGAGGTCAGGCAGGCAGTGATTGTTCCTGTGGTTTTGTAGAGCACCTAGCACGACAAAGACCAGGCTCCTTGGGAAATATTGTGATCTTTTTTTTTTTTCTTAGATAACATTTATTGCTATTTGCAGAATGCCCTTACTGTTCACTCCAAATTGAATGGGGATTGCTAGAGTAACTGGGCTCCCTCCGCCCTCCAAATGAAAGCTGATATTGCAATTGTGATTTCTTTCGCCATGACTATTAGGGCTAACAGGAACAAAACAAAACTCAGCATGAATGGTATGTGTGCCTAGAAGGGCAGCTGGAAAATCTTCGGCTCTTCAGTTTAGTTTGGCACACTGAAATTTGTGCTGCTGAGCAGAAGTTAGTTTCTTATCTTGATTCTTAACTGCATTGTGTGCCAGGTGCCATAGCACTTGCTTCTGTTGTTTATAACAAATTACCAGTTGAGGGCCGTAGACTGACAACGGAGAGCACCAGCTCCTCACTTCTGAGCAGTCAGATTCGAATCCTAGAATGATTTGGGTTGGAAGGGTCCTTAAAGATCATCAAGTTCCAACCCCCCTGCCATGGGCAAGGACACCTCCCACTAGACCAGGTTGCTCAAAGCCCCATCCAGCCTGGCCTTGAACACTTCCAAGGGATGAGTCATCCACAGCTTCTCTGGACAACCTGTTCCAGTGTCTCATCACCTTCAGATTACAGAATTTCTTCCTAATATCTAATCTAAATTTACCCTCATCCTGTCACTACACTCCCAGATGAAGAGTTGAAAAGTGCTTTGAGAACCTTTCTTTCGGAAGAGAAAAGTTTTACAGGGCTGTGAGGGCGTAAAGGAAAAAGTTCACGTGGCCTCATTGCCTAAGCTTTGTAGTTACTGTCCTTGGGTGAAGACTACATTCAGGATACCCGTGTGCGGGACTCCAGGCAAAGCCAGAAGGCCACTCAAAAGAATATGAGCGTAGAATTAATCTCAATTAATTTTACATATTTAGAATTTACATGTTTAAACCTAAGTTTGTCACCTTAGTGAAGTAGATTTGAGATGTCCAGGGGACGATTTATCTTATCTGTTTATTTATCTTGAGATGAGGCGAATTGCCCTGTATGGCTGTCTCTTTCTTTCTGTTGACTAAGAAGACACCAGGGAAATGCCTAAACTGGGACGGACTATTGCTATCACTGGTGACTTAAGTGGGGCTCAGTTCAAGTTCAAATTGTGTCCCCAGCTATCTCTGAATCTCTTCAAAATGCAGCTTCTTTCCCAGTGTACATGAATTTGTAACCAAAGGACGCAAAAAACTTTTTCCTCATGTTTAAATATGACTCCTAAAATTTCGGTAACATGGAAATTGAAGTACTTGTTTCCCTGTTTTGCTTGAATACCAAGTTATTTTTGGTCATTGCACTGGAATTATCTCAGACAGAAGTTCTGGGTTTGGAACCCCAGGCCAACTGATCTATTTTATCATCTTTCTGTTGTGTGAATCGCTTTTCTTTCCTTGCTCCAGGTTCTGGTGCAGTGGTCTGATATGATCACACTGAAAGCCAGAATGACCAATTATGGCCTGCCTAGGTACCAGTGGCTCACCCACGCTTGGAATTTCTTCCAGAGGGAGGTAAGATGACAGTTAATTCAGGAGCTGAGGTAATACATGCTCAATAAATGTTATGTATCTGTTAAAGGAAAAGGTTTATTTTTAAGTGAATAGGTAAATGTGAGTTCCTTTCCAGAGTTCCATGCACAACCCTGCGTGTAGTGATGATACATTTTAACATCACTTGATACCCAACTTTTACGCTTTCCTAGGCCCCAAAGACACTAAACTACAAAAAAGCCCAATGTTACTAAATTCAGTTAAATTACTAATACTGCTTTCTTCTTTGCCAGTAAGGTTAGGACACCAACACCTGTTAGAATTATTACAACATATAAGAATATGATGTATATAAAACTAAAAATTTGCAGGTGAAGTAAAATGAACATTTCTATATGCTATTTTAATATTAAACTGTGCTCCCCTTCCTGTGTGCTGTGTTAGTTTCCTTTCATGAAGCTGTCCTGGTTAAGATATGTTTAGCTGGAACTGAGTAGAAAAGGAATTTTGCAAAAAGATGCCGACTCTGTCTCTTTGGCTGAGGTTAGGGAAAGTGATCAGGATTTTTATTTCTTTTGACTGGGGGAGGGGGGCGAGAAACAACCCAAAAAGCTGCCTTGTGTATTCACAGTTTTGCCCTCTGGCCTACTAAAATTGAGAACTGTTTTTAAAGAATGAGCTATTATGTTAGAAAAACATGAAATTGCCCAAGGTAAAACCCATTAACTCCAACTATGACTCACGTGCAGGAAGGGAACTCTTTAAATGCCTGTCATTGTGCTGCCCTTGTTGAGATGTTGAAATCTATCATTGTTGCACAGATTTCCTGTTTATTTAAATATTTCCTGGCAGCACTTGGCTAGTCTTTATTTATACTAAAACCTGAAAGAAAGAGTGAGGGCTACACAAGGTTAAGCATCCCCCACCCTGCCTGGGACCCTGCTCTGGCTGTGCAAGTGCTCTGCGAAACAGGGTAATCCTTCATACACGGGTAGCATTTGTGTCTCTTCTGTACCTAAGATAATATAATCAAACGGTCTGCATTTCCCTAAATAGAGCTGACACTGTACCCAGGTTTAAACGTGTAAGTTGATTAAATTAAAAGCTGCTTCTTATACTCTCGGTTGTTGTAGTGTCATCATAATGGCTGATCTTACTATGGGTATTAGTAATAAGACTTCAACTATGCCTTAACTCTTCAGGGTAGAAAAGTTCAGTTTAGAAATGAACTTTCCTGTATTTCATCTCTGACCAGAGGGATGATGTAGGGAAGGTTTGAAGTGAACTGAGAAGGCTCTTTTACAGCTTCTAGTTAATTAGTGGGCTCTCATTTTTACTTTCTACTCATAACTCAGGTGGATGTGTGAGCCTAGTACGTGCTTCATGACTGCATGAGCACTATGCTTGGTACCCTCCTTTAGTCAGTGTTACAGTTTTGTTTCCAAAGATTCAGCCCTTATCGGCTTTGTGCTTTTTCTTCTGTATCTTTCAACATCTGAGAGAGATGGGAAATGTATTTTCCCCCTCAAACTCCTTGCTAGTTTAATATCGGAGTTGTGACTATGCTCTGGAAGGTGGGATGAGTCAGTTGAAGTCAGAAGGAAGAACTGGGTAAGGGGAAGAAAAGATTTGAGATTTTTATGATATTTAACGAAGCTCTCTTTGCAATTACAATAAGGAGCTAAAGCTTGAGCTTTGCTTAGAAAGTCCCATCTTGGAAAGATTTTGACTGACGAATGAATTGATAAAAACAGAGACGTTAAAGCTGGAGTGAAAAAGGAAGCAGTGAGATGTGTAAGAGGGCTGGTGATGTCAAGGTGTCTTGACACTGGTGTGTCGACATGGTGTCTGGGCACTGATCTGCTTGATTATGGCTGAGGAGTGCCATGCTATAGGACTCTGAAGTGGGAAAGGGGGGCAAAGGTTCCCAAGTCTGTGGGTCAAAGGAACCAGGTAATGAATTACAAAAACTCAAGCTGGTACTGGAGAACATCCAGACAGGAAAAAAAAAAAGCAGCAGCCTGCTTTTGCAGCAAGGCTTTTTTTCAGTCATACCCAGTCCCCATCCAATGCTGAAGAAAATCTAATGTAGCTGCTTCAGCCCTTTTTTATGTGCAAGCAGCTAGGAATGTGGCAGGCTGGTTGTTAGGCTTTAAATCTCTCGGTGTGCTTTGCAGAGGAGAAAACTGGTTGTTAGTCCTGGTGGGTTTTATAGCCAATTATGGCTCATCTGCTCTGCAGCCAGACTTTCTACTTTTATGATTGATTCTGTTGCAGTGTTTATTTCAGTGATACCCCCTCCTTCCATTTCCCTTTTTTCCTTTCAGAATTTGTGATTTCTGTACCTTTTTGCCCAGTTTTTACATTTTTTTTTAAAGTATTCAGTTAAATCTATACTTTTTCTCATGTAGTTTTCAACAAGTGTGTCCATAGCTATAGCCTTGCAGGAGCAGTCCTTGCTCCTAAGACTTTATAATTTCCTACTCTTTCAATCACTTGTTTGTTTTGACTTGTTTCTTTTGACATGAAATGATCATGTTCCTTGTAGTAAGGACAGCAGAATTATAGGGTAGGACAATTTCTGTGAAGCATTGTTTGAGAAAGCAGTTGGGATTTTAAGAGCAGAGCAATATGTTAGGCTGTTTCCGAGGTGTTCGTTGGTCACTACGTTACATTTTTCATGTTGCTTTTGCGTCAAAGTACATCAGAAGAAGATACGTGGAAGCTCTTGCAGAGGTTTTTAGTCTTGGGTAAATATTTTGGAAGTTATTAATAGGAATTTATCTGTCTTGTTTGGTGACCTACTTTTATGAAGAAGTAGCATCATTATTGCTGATCTTGGCTAATCCTTCCTTTGCAGTTTAAATGTTGTGGGGTGGTGTACTTCACAGACTGGCTGGAAATGACAGAGATGGACTGGCCGCCTGACTCCTGTTGTGTCAGGGAGTTCCCAGGATGCTCTAAGCAGGCACATCATGAGGATCTCAGTGACCTTTATCAGGAGGTAAGAAGAAAGTTGTGGAAGGCTTTGTACGTTCTTCCTGATCCAGTCATTTTCCATGCTCATCAGTTGCAGTGCAGCAGAAAGATTTGTAGAGTAACTGTGTTTATGTAAAGTGTTTATTATTTATTAATGCCTCAGGCCTGGGAGAAGGAAGAAGGAAAGAACGAATGAACTCACCTGCCTTTGCCTGGAAGTGAGATAACTTAGTATCAGTGCAGTTAACATCTGGGATATGCTTTTGCGTTATAATGGCTAGGTTGGAGTTCAAATTTGCTCCAGTCAAAAAATAAAACACTAGTTTTGGTTTAATGTCCAGTCTCCATCTTGCCAAACTAAGAGAATTTCTACTTACCCTGTGGTAATGAAGGTTCTATTGGTATGTACAGTGAAGGGTACTTTTGAGAAGTCCTTTGGAAAACGAGAGCTCTCTTGTTAACAGGGCTCATGAAAGGAGGCATATAATTCAGTTGCTCTATTGTGAGCATGCATAGAAATTTTGTGGGAAAATGCTGTTTCTCTCTGAACTACTAAATCACAGTAGGATTATTATTTTAAAAGAAAAAAATCCTTAAAAACAGGAGAAGACTTATTTGAAGTCAAAAAGTGGGTAACGGAGGAGATTGTGGTAGCAAGTCATTACTGTTTTTAGGGTGAAAACTATAAAGACAATTAAACGTGTTCTGTACTAAAACTGTTCTTAACTTCTCATAAAAAAAAAAGTTGTCTAAGGTGACCTTTGTCAGGAAACTGCTACCTACTTTTTTTTCTGGGTGTTTTTTTTTTCCTGTTTTTTTATGCTAACAGGCCTCTGAAGACCTTTAATTGTGTATTCAGTAGTATCAGAATGGCCAACAATCCAGGTAGCGACAAAAAGCATGTCTCAGTTAAGTAATTATGAGGATCTGAGAATAGGTGTGTTCTTCATTTGGTTGCTTTAAGAGTAATAATAGGGTTGATAAGGAAGGAGGACAGGCCTGAGAAGCATCCTCTCAGATGCTGCAGCACAAACATTTCTCCAGTAGACAGCACAACTCTGCATTATGGAAGAGCATGCAAAGAACTGTTTTATCTTGACCCAGTCTCTTACTGCTGTTCAAGACTCTATTACGTGGCTCTTGTTCAAGAGATGTGAAGAGATACCTCTGAAGCAGGGGAGATTCACTGTATAAACCTGTCAAGATGAGTGTTAGCTGTTGCCAGGAAATGATCAGATTTTGGCAAAATGGCATTGCTGCCGTGGAGTGATTCGCTAGGTTTGTATGGCATTGATTCTATAAGCAGAAATTAGACAACCTATTCTGGACTTTCAGACATCTGTCCTAGGCCTTCCATGTTTCCACTAGGAAGAACAAGGTAGAGCTGCCAAAAGGCAGGTGACTCAGGAGGTCAGTCTGTGCTAGGGAACCTTAAAGACGGCAACAGAGGCTGCTTTTTTTCCACCAGGTCCTTGTCGAGCCTCACCTGCCTTATGGCCAGGCTTGCAGCACTGGTTATGCTTTAGAAGTGTCAGTCTCTGAACGGGAAAGCCATTCAGGCTTCTTCTGGGGCCTGCTCACTTGCTAACCTCTTGTGCATTCTTGAAGAGGAAAGAACTGTGTCTCACTCTGCAATAACAGTTGGTTTATGAAATACTGTTTCCAGTATTGATGCCACACAGCCCAGCTCTGCTATAGAGAGCCCTCAAGGGCTGTAGATGTATGGAAGCTGCAGAATGTTAATTTGCCTTCAGCGTCCTTCCTGCTTCTGTAAAAAGGCAAGAGTATGTGAGCAGTGTCACTCAATAAAACACTACTTTTTAAGCTCAGGAAGCTGAAAAATTTCTGAGAAGGCATGAGTGCCTTGTTAAAACTGCAAGGTTTTCTCATCTCTTCTGCTAGCATTTCATTTCCACAGCCATATTCCAGGGAAGTGGTTCTCTACATGCTTCGTGTGTTCAGATTCTTTTGGTTCCACTTAGAGAAAATTAATAATTTTCTCTAAAAAAAAATAATTAATAATAAAAGATGACGATGGTGTAGAACATAAGGGCTCTGAGACCCACCTTTCTTTTTTTCTAAAAGGAACCTGAAAGGCATATTTCTGTTACTTCCCCTACCATACCCTAGAGCATTTTGGATGGATTCAGGTCTTATCAAAAATTCATTTTTTGTTGTCTGCTACAGAATCTGTTCCAAAAAGAGGCAGGCTGTTTCCTGTTTTGCCAGTTGCAAAGGTATTCCATTGCTCTTTGAGGATATGTACAAAGCTTCCTTGGCAAAACTCTTTATTTTTCTTTTTTCCCCCCTGTGGTGCTTGCCCGTGGGTTGTCTCACAGACTCGTACAATGTACTTGCTAATATGTTTATCAATATCATGCAAAGCCAACTTACACTTGCAAGGCTAATCTGTCTGACTTCTGCTTTGGAGGATTGAAGCAGGAAAGCTTTTTTGGAAAGTGATTCAAAACCAGCTTGCATAGTCTGGTGGTTTGAGAGATTAGCTTCGCTAGCCTAAAATTGGTTTATGTAAATGCTTCGTGAGTCCATTTTGCTACTTCAGAAAAATTCTTTGTAGCCCTTCAGAAAACAGAAGTTCAGTTGGACTGGGATTGCTGTCATTTGCTGCTGGGATCTCAGAGCTTTCTGTAGTCTTAAGTTTGAATTTTTTACAATACAAATTGTATAGAAAGAAAGGTGGCTTACTTTATAGTTCTGCCTGGGAATATTTTTGACAGGACTTAGTTTTCCCTGCTGGATTTTCAAAGCTGTTTTTAAAATATTTTAGTCGTCTTGGACTACTGGTTCAGTTCCTTCGGTTCAATTCCTAGAAAAGATCAACCTTGGAAAGAGCGTTGTTTTGAGGGAGGTGCATCAGATGACAATGTGGCCTCGAGGTTCATTGTTGTCCAAGGACAAGGGGAGCTTTTCCTGTCTTGTGATCAGGAACTGTAGTCTAGATAAAATAATTGGTAGGAGTTGATATCTTCCAGGGGGAAAAAAAAACAAACCCAAAACCATGTTCAATATTTTTTCTTTTGTATCCTAGCATAATTTGAATACACTCAAAATTTGACTAATGATGATAGTTTATCTTTTCTGCTCTGAGAAGTGCCTCATTTAAGATCTGGTTGTTGTTCTGTGATGTTGCAGTAAATCAGAGGTATATGCTTGTCTCCATTTTAAGAGTGAAAATACAAAATGGCCTTTGTAATAAATGTGAATCATGCCTTTAATCCAAAGCTCTGTAGGAGTTTGAAGCTGATTCTTCTGAATGATCACTGCAAAGTTTTATATTATTTTTGGGTTGTCAACAAGAGCTCCCTGTTTAGTGACAAACTTTTACTTTGCCAAAGAAACTCTATTTATGTTCTTTTTAATTGCAGGCTACCAACTATCAGTGTGTCGCATAAGCAGAAATAAAATACATGAATGTGAGGATAACAGGGGTGGCTGGATATTTCTCGATTTTGAAGCTGATTTTGAAAGTGTATTAGAGCAGAACTGTAAGAACATCATTAAATGGAGGGAGGCAGCCTATCTAGATTGGGCATAATTTGTCTCAGTTATGTGTCTGTACTGCAGGAGGTGGAAGCATTAATGTTATTGCTCTCTGATAATGGATGTTTCCTCTAGGCAACAAACGAGCTGAATTTGAATACTGCTGTGGTTGAGCATTTTTAAATTGTGACCAGCGTGTACCTTTCCACCTGAAAGTTGTCAAAAGTATTAAAATGCAGCCAGTTTCTCTGTAATTAAAAACAAATTTGGAAGGTAGTATAATTGCAACACTGTCTTCTAGTTGAAGAAAAAAAAGCAGCGATGTGCCAATTTTTTGTTCCTCATCAGCTTCAATGACATCGCTTTTGCTACAGTGTGGGATTTGGGTTTTTTTTTTTTTTTGTTTTCAGATTTCAAAGCATCCACATTTACTCTTTGTTCTGTTTTTAAACTATGTTAATGTGTAAAAAAAGAAATGAGAGGCTGAAATGATGAATGGAGCGAAGGTGCTGAGATCCTTTAACTTAGTCTGGTGCAATTGGTACATAGTACACTAGTTTTATTTAGACACTAAACGAGAATCTCTTGACTGCAGTGTGAATTTATGTGCATGAGGCAAGAATCGGGCTTTTCACCAAATACTTTCAGGGCTGTAGCATTTGAAATTTTGTTGGCTTTGGGGGAATTTCAGTGTGATTGAAAACTGTTATTTATCATGTCCTGCCTTTAGATTCTGTTACTTTGATCAATTGCTTTCTAGCTGTAAGAAATAGGTAGTAGGGGATATAAGTGCAAAAATGACATTTTGAAGACAGTGCCCATTTTGATGGGTTCCTGGTGTCCTCTGCTGGGGCCCATGCCTTTTGATACCCCCAGAATTATCCCATGCAGATTATCACTCTGAACTTTCCCTTGGTCTCTGTGTTCCTTCAATTTCTGTGCTGTGAAGGCCTGTACAGTTTAGAATAGAGAATAATCATGGCCTAGAGTAGCTCAGGGCCTTCTCTTCAAGGTTTTATTCTTTCTAAGACTGGGCATCACCTTTTCTGAGCAGCAAGCACCGTAGCTTGTGCTTACACTGTTGTCCAGTAGTTCCTAGAGCCGGCGTCATTGCTGACTTATGAGGGCTTTGGAGCTTTCCTGAAGCCTTCCACAGCAATTATTTATCCATTTAAGCAAACTGGAGCATGTGCTGATGGATTGGAAAGAGCTGAGGAGTCAAAGAGCAACTTCTAAATTTCCATTTCTTGGAAACATCAACCTTTGATTTTACTTTTTTTTTAACATGCTTTTGGTTCATCAGACTTTTTCTGTGTAAATAATAATAGTAATTAATATTATTTTTTAAATAATTGCTTTGGAGTTACACCTGTTGAAGAGTAGGCAGAAGTGGTGTATATGACCATCATCCTAATACAGTGTGTGGATGGATGGTCAGCCCTTCGGAGCAGGGTGTGGGATTGTGCAGAGCCTGTTGCAGGCTGGGTCATTACAGCTGCTCCCACAGGGGTTAATGAACAAAACAAGGCAGTGACACAATGAGATGACTTTCCAGCTGGGATGTCTGCATTGACATGACAGTCGGTGGTGTGCATATTGGTGCTTGCGCTGCTGAAGAGCTGTAGGTAGCCCAAGTCAGCCTGGGGACCTGCCATGGCCAGGAGTCACCCCTGCTGCAGCCAGAGGTGGACTACAGGAGGGGAAAAAGTGTGGAAACCACTATGCCAAACGACTTGAAATGGCAAATTTCCATGTCATTTTTCACAATACTGATTTTGATGTTGCTTCCCAGTAACAGTGACTTGAAGTTTGATATGATTATTTTTTTTTCCCCTCTGAGCAAGTAATCAGCAGTCTTTTCAAAGACATTGGGATATTACTGTGCTTTAAGTAGCAACAGCTCAGCACAAGATGCAAGATAAAACTGGCTCTTGGTATAATGAGATCATAGCAAGTGACAGAGGAGTTTCTACAGTCAGATCAGAAATTAAGCCAGTTGATTTTAAAATATAGTCTTACAGATAGAGGAGGGAGGTGGAGGTGTAACTAACATAAATGGATATGCTGTTTGCAGTCAGGAGATGCTTCTCCTTCAAGAATAACTTGCAGGAGTAACGCCACGTATGTGGTGTTATTATTACAAAGTACTAAGTAAAATCTGTTGGTACCCACTGCATTCTGGAAATTTGTCAGAAGTCCTCTGTTAAAGGTTTGATGCTTCTTACTCGGTGTCTGGAACGTAATGATTTTTCTACTCCCTACAGACTTTCTGGGGAACTAGTAAACTGGCATATGAGTCCAGATAAAGCACTAAAAAAGACCAGGTGGGAAGAAACACTGATGAGGTTATGCAGGTCTGTAGATCTTTCCTAGAATAATATTGTTTTAACTTCAGGTTGTGGTGTTATTTGTAGAAAAAGTCTAAAGGGTTTAAAATAATCAACAAGCTTGAAGATCTGCAATTTAAGGAGAGAAACAAGAGGATTAAGAGGTTTTAATGGCTTTTAAACCTTCAGAAAATCTTCCAGGTTCTTTAAAAACCAGTGATAGCTGATAGGAACTCAGATTAACTTTGAGTGACTTCTGAATTGAAGAGCAGCACAGATCTCTTGGAGCTTGTTACAGGCAGTAAACTCTTAGTGTATAAGAAAATGTAAAAATGGTGTTATGAAAGCCATTAAAAATTAGGGAAAATAATTTTCAAAGTATTGCTTGAAGGAGGCAAGAGAGGAATTGTGGGGAGCCACCAGTAGGTAGGATGAGCAAAACCTTGGGAACTGCAAGCCAAATAATATTGACTAATTTTTTTAATATCTTGTTCTTTCGTAGGGATGCGGTAAAAAAATGTACAGTTTTCTGAGGGGGACGAAGCAATTGCAAGTGCTGAGATTTCTGGGAATCTCTATCGGAGTAACACAGATCCTGGCTATGATCCTCACTATTACTTTGCTGTGGGCTCTGTACTACGACAGAAGGGATCCCGGGGCGGATCAGATCATGGCCCTGAAGAGCGATACCTCCCAGCAGCTGTCCTGTCGTTCCGTCGAGCTACTGAAACCAAGCCTGACAAGGATCTTTGAACACACATCCATGGCAAACAGCTTTAATACGCACTTTGAAATGGAAGAGCTATAGGTGATGCAAGGAATCTGAGAAGTCACAAAGGGGTTTAATTGGGTTTTGTTGTTTTTATTCTGTTCCCATCAAATATGCCAAATATCCCAGTCTTCCTATGCTTCAGAAGACAGCTCATGAATGGAAGGAGGCCTGCGTAGAAAGGAGGATAAGCCTGTCAGCCTCTTAGAAGAGCCATGAAACAGTGGATTTATTTCATTTGGTTGGGTTTTTTTAAAAGGCACACATTCACTGGGCACAGAAATACTTAACTTATTGTCGCAAGTTGTGTATGTGTAAAATAGTGGTTGATTCGCAGGTGGACAGGCTGAACCTCTAAGGAAGCATCATGGGAAAGGAAGAGAAATGCTCGTCTTCTGATGAAGTGACTGTGCTCTGGACAAGCAAAATGTGACTTCAGCTCAAATTGACTTATGTTTTTAATAAGCCATTTGGAAAATGTCTTAATCAGGGATCTATGTATATATAATTGTGTGGGTTTGTGTGTGTGCATGGAAAGCAGAACTACAAGTCAATGCTCGGATTTAAAAATTTGCGAGATTTGTAAAAAAGGCAAGATTTTTCTTTTTTTCTAACAAAACTTTTATCTTAGCTGTTGTTAAAGATGTTCTAAAACCTCTATTTTTATCTAACACAACTGTTTAATTTTTAATTTTAAATATATTAAACAGGGATTAAAAACAAAACTATGACTCTGGACAATAGACTTTAATTTTCTGAGTAATTCTGGAGAATTCGTCTTTGAAACAGTTTGTTCTGTGGGCTATTTCTTAGTAAAAAGAAAGAAAACCTTAAACATTCTATCCAAAATGGGAATCAATATGGGAGTAGCACATTTCTTGTAGATAAATCTTTTCTCCTGTCTGTGATTCCCCTGGAGGTAGAAACAAAAGACTACAAGGAAAATGCTTACAGTTCTGGATGTTATTGCAATAATTGTAAAAGTACAAAAGGAGAAATTATACTTTGGCGGCGTCTTCATTTAGAGCTCTCTAGTGGCTTAAAATGCCAACTGGAAACAACGTTAAAATGTATTTATTGAGGTGGGGAAAGTGCATTTTACTGTATTTTTATGAACAATGTTTATTTCATAGGATTATTTTTACAGTAGGCCACGCTCCTGAAATATATATTTGTTCCACTGAGTACAGTAGTTTGTGGCAAATGGGTTTTTGCATAATACTACATTTCAAAAATTCTTTTATTTGTTTTGGAATTTGTAAAAGAAAAGGGGAAAAAAACAGCAAGGTGTGATTTGGTAGACAATAAAATTACTTTTGTCTTAAATGTCATAATGTCTTTTTTATTTTGAAGTTCTAGAACATGAATGCTTTGGGTGGGAGTTGGAGTGTCCTTCTCCTAGTTAATTTAACATATCTTTACCCATTCCACTTACTCTGTTGTGGAGAAACTGAATTGTAAATTTCATTTTCCTTTTTTTATTGCTTCTGAGGAAGCTTCTTGCAGGCTCATGAAATTTAACTCTTCGCTTGTGTGGGCTGTTGTTTGGTTTTTTTGTCTATATGTGGGTGTAATTATTTCACGGGTACTGTTGCAAGCAAGATTACCTTTCTGCTTTTGTACTTTTCCTACAGAAACCCTAATACTTATTTTGGGAAGTAAGAGAAAGGCTAAAGGATAGACTTTCCCCAAACTTTGCTGGGAGTATCTTTGTCAGAAGTAACTTCCTCATGCGGTGTTTGGGAAGCTTTGTGCCAGCATTACTGCAAATTTCTATCCTTCCCTTCGCTGAGCCTGGGGATCGAAGCGTTTCTGTAGCGTAGGGTGAGGATCCTGTGCAGAAAAAGAGCAAGTCTCTGTGAAAGCCTGGATGTGGACCAGCTCTAGACTTTGGAGGGCTACAGGGACCTGCGGTGGTGCACAGTGGAGCCATTGTTGGGGCTTTTCCCTGTTTAAAAACAAAAGCAAGCCAAACCACAAATTGTGGAATGTTTTGATTGTGGATTGCATGGATTACAAGTACACGGTTTCATTCAGCTGTGGATTACAACAGAATATAGGGAATTTCACCCTAAGTCATGTAAAAAAGGGCAGGAAGAAGTCCTGCCTTTTGTCCAGGAAATCCTGGCATGGGCTCCTCTGTTCTAGAGAAATGTTCATGTGGTGGAGTCCCTTGTTTAGGGTCTCCTTAAATCTGAAATAGTTTGGACACTGTCAGGTAGTGATCCTCTTCCTAGGCACTGAGGAATGGTATTTATGCACCCCAGACGTTAGTCTGACGAAAGGGATTAGAGCTGCAGTGACAAATCACTCCAGAGCTTCTGCGGTCAGTCCCGGGTTAAAGCCAGGACTGCTCCTACGGGGCTGTAACCGGGAGCGGTTACATGTATGTACACCACGGTCCTTGTGGTGATTGCCACACCTTGGAGGAAGAAGCAAGCAAGGTGTGAATGGCACCCTGAGAAACAAGAGGCTCCAGGGTCTGGAGATGTCCCTGGGGTCTGCTCAGTTTTTCAGTAAAGAAGCTCATTCTCTTGTTAGTGAGCTCAAATAGTGAAGGGGATTTCTCTTATCACAGCTAAACCAGGCGACTCTCGGTCCAGGGGGTGGTAAATCCAGGTGGTGGGGTTTGAGGTAGGACTTCTCCAAAACTGGTTTGGTGGTGGTTCCCTTGTTCAAGAACTGTGTGGGGTAGGGTGCCTTTGATACAGAACCAGCCTCCCAGACCAGTGTTTGTGGCCCCCCATAACAGTGAACATGTATGGTCAAGGTGATACCGCCTGGGCTTGACTACCCAAATCCTGAGCCGGTCTGCCTTCAGAATTGGGCCAGTTTCATCAGGGGAAAGACCCGTACTTCTGGAATGATAAAAGTATTCCCTTCCCTAGTAAGGACTAACTGATAAGTACTCTGGGAAAGAATCCTATTTTGAGTATTTAACAACATTTGCTGGAGTGGGTCTCAGCTGTCAACTGGAACACTTTCAGACTTTTTTTCTTTCCCTGTGCTCAGGCTCTGAGATGTCTCTGTTTTTCTGGGTCTTGTTCAAAGACCCTTAAAATTGATTGACTTGGCTGCTGTAGGTCTTTTCCGTAGAGCTTTAGGATATACATAGGAGAGAAAGAGAGGAACGTCTAGAGATAATTGCAGCAGTGAAAACTGCTTCATCCTCCTATTTCCCTTTTCCCCTCAGTTTTGCAGGAGTTACTTGGAGGAGAAGAGTGGTGTGATCTTTCTTTGCAGCATAAACTGTAACAAACCCAGTATTTCTCATTGTAACAAACAACTATGGAGCTGCTCCTTAATTTTTTTCACAGATTGCTTTATGTCAAGGAGAGCAACTGTGTTAGGAAAGGGGTCACCTCCTGCCCGCACCGTGTGCTTCTGTTCAGCCCGTTCAATCCCCCTGACTCCGTGGGAGCTGTGGCTGTAGCCGTGGGGCTGAGTGAGGTTTGCACCACACCGTCATGACTTGGGAGTGTGGTGATGCTTTTAGGAAGCCACATTCACTATTCCTGGTCTTTGGGCAGGGTATTGATCCATCTGCCAGCAGCTTGTAGGAAAAGGCTTTCTGAAGGAAGCGTAACTATATTTTTTGTTCTTTAAAACAGTTCATATTGTAAAAGCAGTCGGTAAATATAAGGGAAATTATAAAGAATGAATAGTTAAAAGTGCTGATAGTCACAGCAACTATACAGTTCAATATGACGGAGACAGCGATTTTGAAGTTTTTACCACAAAAGCATGATGTTTAATTCATGTGAATTGCTATCATTGAAGTGAGATTGAATCGAAAACTTTAAAACTTGCATACGATTGATGACATTTCTTTTTTTTTAAAAGATGGGATGTCCTAGATACTTCAGAATTTTTATGCATCTACTTGCTTTTCATTCAGTGCTCCCCCACCTTCAGTTGTTTGTTGTACATAGGTACTGTGAAAATGGATACCTTAAAAGTAGGTAAACAGATAACTCAAGTAGGTAAGAAATTAAGCTGTCCAGGTAATTAGATATGTCTTATGGTCTTTGTCAGTTTAAATCCATTGATCGCTGCTGACTGTTCTTTCTTTCAGCTACATGTTCACGTGGCTTGTCAGCTGATTGCTGTTCTAGAACACCTGAAAATCTTTGGATGTTTCTGTTGTCCATGGGAAAACAAAGTCCTGGTGGGCCCCAGATGCAAGAAGGAGAGCAGATGACCGGCTAAGCAGCCTCCCTACCCAGACCTTTGGGATCCTGTGATTTCTCTAATATATCCTTCTCCAGACCAGATTCCTCCCTGAAAGCCACCCGCCTCCCTGAAGCAGCTGAGGCTGCATCGTGTTCTCGGCTGTGGAAGCCTTCTCTCGGCAGTCAGTGTGTTTCCACAGCGAGTAGACCCAAAACCTTCAAATGTAAAGCATAGGCTTCCAGTTTGTCTCTGGGAGCCATTTTATGGGAAGACAGTCATTCTCTTTACAAATGCTCTGGGATGGGTCACAGGCAGGTATGACTGCTACCTCTTTTCCCCCCACAGAGCAGTAAGCTCCTGGCAGAGGTGGCCTTAGAGATGTGGAGTTCATGTTGCTGGAAACCATTTAATGCCCCAATTTTCTCTGCTGCTGCAGAGAGGAATGTGATGGGAAAGGTGGTAGCCACCCACAACAGGACAGGGGGCAGCTCTGTGCTACGGTATCACAGAATGGTTGGAGATGGAAGGGACCTTCCAGATCATCTAGTTCCACCCCCAGCTGCCATGGGCAGGGACATCTCCCACCAGCGAGGCTGAGCCAAGATAGCTCTGCTACGGTTTAGATGCACTCGTGGCTTGTCTGGAATTAGTGTCAGGGAGGTTTGTTGCCCTGAAATTTAGCATTCCTTCAATCTCACTAGGAAAAAAAGTTCCACGAATAAGTTATTGCAAAACCAGATTGACCCATTCAAGCATGCAGATGTTTTATTTAAATATTCCTCAAATGTCTATTTATTCAGCATAACGCATGTATTATGCTGCCTTCTGAAATACGATATATGACTGTCAAACAAAATTGTCAAAACAACAACCTCGGTTTCTTTGTATGATACACAGAAATAATTACATTTCATGTACAGTACAGATGCATTTTACACAGTCATCAACAGTCATTCACTACCAAAACAGCATTTAAATCACCTAAAACACCAAAAGAATGTGTATTTCCCAAATTCAGGATAAATTAATGATTTTGCATGTGACATATGGAAATAGGAGACAGGACTGGGATTCTGCAAAATCATATAAAATTTTTTCCTTAAGCTGCATTTAAGAAATGAAAGTACAAGTCGCTTCAAGGGTATAACTGTTATGCAAGTGTATTGCTGTAGTGCATTTTTGTCCATATGAAAAAGAGAATAAAGAGATTTTAAAAGACACATAACATGGCAGAATCAGTAGGTTTCCTGGGTCGTATGTAGTCTGTCCCAAAGTGGGCTTAGTAACTGCCTTTTTGTATTATTCACCTGATACAACTCATGGAGAAGTACCGTGTGGCATAAAGGAGTTGTTGCTGCAGATTGCTAATATCAAGGCAGTTTTTATGTCAACAACTGTTTGCCAAAAGGTGGGGACCAAGCTGTTTTTTGTACGTGTAACCATGGGTGGAAGTAGGATGCAAGTAAAAACTCGGGGTCCGTTCTGCCTCTCTTTTAAACCCTGTTAAAACTTACATGAGCCACCAGCTGCAGCAGATCTGCACTTTTCCGACAGAGTGAAGGAGAAGAGAGCAGTGTCAGGCAATGGACCTCAGCAGAGGTCCTCAGAAGGAGCGCTCCCCTGGCTCAGGGGACACCCCGTGCTTCTGCTCTCTGCTAAGGCTTGAAAGAAATGTAGAAGCTTGGTTCACAATGATGGTGTTATTCTGATTTGCAGAAAAATTGGGAAGTTAATTGCAAATTAACCAAGCTTCCCAGCAAGTAAATGGTAAGATAAAAGACCAATGTATGACATTAAGTACTCCTTTTAACTGCATTTTAATTCTAATATATGATATTGTTGTAGTTTGGTGTATATACTGTAGCGTGATAGTCTGTCATCTACTCTTCAGTCTCTGTTGATAGGTAGAGAGTTTGTGTGCAGTAAAAAGTGTATCATCAGCATCAGCAAGTTTCGGTTTTTAGTGGGTATTTTCACCTAATGTAAATTTTCAGGTCAGTAGAATGCTAGCAAATACCGTACTGAAACATACACTACTCAAACTATTAAATTACTGTGTTAGTCATTTATTGTAATGGCATCTAATGCACTGAGCCTTTTGATTTATATGCGTATTTTATTTTGCAGACATGCAATTATTTCTGATCCAGTGTTTTTGATGTATATATGTATGTATTGATATGCACATATTCCATGTATACTTCATGTATATGATATATGGTATGTCATGTATATAGGAAGCATTATGATACATCTAATGCACTGTCCTGAAGAAAAATGACACTTTTTTAATTTTTTTTTTTTTTTATCAGAAAGGTTTCTGGTAATGCCAATGTCTTTTAAAAAGGAAGCCAAAAAGCCCCAACTAGTAGAGCCTTCATATTAGCTTTTAGGCCTGACCATGTGTGTAAATTCCAATTGAAATAAATTAGGTTTTTACAGTGTTGGGACCCAATCCATTGTTCTAGCATTGTTCTTAGGTAATTAAATATCTTAACACAATTAAAATTCTCAAACAAATTTTAGTATGCAAGTTTACAGGTAATCACAAAAATAATTTAGCTATCTTTTTCATTGATTATCTTTTGGTGTCTTTCAGCATAGCCAGTACTCTGGATGCTGCAGATGCTCCAGACAAGGCAGATTTGGAGATAAGTGTTAGCTGATCCCCAAGACAGTTTGGTTTTTTTGTAATTTTAATTCAAATAGGATTGATCCTGCAAGGGTACACCGGGATGAGAGGTTTGTTCTGAAAGTAGAGAAGTAGACCAGATGCCTACAGAAGAAAGGACTGCATTGATTCCTCAGTAGCCTAGAAATCCCAAATAGTACAGTAATGCTGGAGTGGACAACAAACTGCCATAGAAAGAGAGGACAGTAGACAATAAGAACAATGACTGAATAGCGCATTTGTGGTGCACAGTTTGGCTGTAAGATTATTTAAATGTTAGAAGTTTAGAAGTTTATAGTGTAGATGAAGTTGTGTAAAATACTTTAAAAAGGAAAAAAAAAAAAGAAAAAAAGAAATCCTGATTCCTGATACAACAGGTGTACAATGACTTATTGCAGTTGTAACAGTACCTAGGAAGCAAGATAAACCAATAGTAAATATTGAACTAACTGAACACCTTTAGTTCACTAATGAGTGTTTGAATAAGAAATACTGCATTTTTCAAAGGGAAGTTATTTGTACAACTACCATGGAACATTAACAATCAGCTTGTTGTAAGTGCACGGAAATGCCCCTTTCTACAGTAATATTTTATCATGCCTAATCTGAAAAACAACAAAAGTAAACTGAGATCACAGCTCCAAATAATTTCAGCATGCATTATGGTTGTAGTTCTTTCAGTCAGTACAAACATATTTCATATGAGCATTTTTTTCTTTCGTTTTCTGATAGTTTCTCAAGAAGTTTGTGGTTTATTAACAGGAAAAAAAAAAGACACGTTATCAAAATGTTTCTCGTTGTTTTGCATTCAGCAGGAGCACAGGTTTGTTTATTTTTTGTTTTTCGTTTTTGTTTGTTTTTTTTCTTTTTTTTTTCTTTTTTTTTTTTTTTTTTCTAAAAAGAGCTCTCATGATAAGAAGAAGCATCAATGGGGACATTTCATTGTGCTCATATAGTAAGTCAGGATGGTCACAGAAGATATCCACCGCGTGTTGATTCGGACAAAGGGTAAGAAACTCCTTTTGGTTCACACGCAACGACACCGAAACCCACACAGTGTTTTTTGTTTCTCCTGCACCTCTTGGTCGTCTGCGGCCGCTGGCACGTACGTCAAGGGGCGTTGTCTTTGTCAGCTCGCTCATCGTTCCTCACCACTCCTTTCTCACTGTTCGAGCTCAGCTTGCAAGTGGTCTTTATGCTAATTTATAAATAATTCCTTATTTTATAAAGCGGATACTCTGACAATGTTTCCTCCCGAATACTCGGGAGACTCTGGCCTATCATCTCCTTCCGGTGTGGTGACTGGAGGTGTCGGGATGCTAATTATTGCTGTAGTGACGTAAGGCTGCTCACAGTTTAGTTTAACGCACTCTTCCACTTTGGCATTTAAGCTGGAACGGCTGGAAGAAGAAACAAAAATCCATGAAGACAGAAAGTCCACCTTACTGCAACCCCCTGTCTGCCTCATTCTGCTCCCCAAGCTGGCCCTCTCCAACCTGCCCAGTTAGAGAGCTCCAAGGTGCCAAGTGGCACCATCCTGTAACCCAGCAGCATGATCAATAGCTATGTCCATGGACTGGCCCCCTTTCTCCCTTCCTTCCCACTGTTTCAGCACTTCTAAAAGTTTCCCAGCCCACCACTTAACATGTTTCTGAGCAGGGGAAGCATTTGAGCTGCTCCCTGGGGAGGAAACTTCACACATACTTAGTGGAAACCAAGGGGAAACCAATCTCCTACTGATTCCTCCATGACGTGCTTATTTAAGAACATTTTTTATATTATGTATCCTCAAGAGTAGTGCACAGTGATATACACACTAATTAAGGCCAACGTGTTCATGGAGTTGTTTCAATACCTCAGCATCCTAAGAAACTTGTAAAAACTCAGCCTGTTTTGAGGCGAGACTGGCATTTTGTGCTGGTTGGTTTTAGCTTGTTCTTTCAGCACAGAGCTGGTGCTTTGAGTTTTTACATGCTCTGTGACTGAAGGTTTGGTGCATGAAAGTCCTCTGGCAAAGAAAGGATGGATACAGGCAGAATATTTCCTGCAAAGATAAAACAGCTTGGAGCTTTGCAGTGGCCAGGAGGTCTCATTGCGCAACAGCTTCAAGCTGCTGGATTGTTCATGGAATTGAAATCCAAACCTAGTAGCTATACAAAACAAGCTACTCAAAATGTAACTTAATAGGACAATGTCTACAGCAATAGTGCTGAAAATGCTTATTTATTAAATGGTGACATGTTTGAGTTCAATAGAAAACACTTCTGCATCTCCTGAGACCTTTGCTGCGTTTCTGGAGGTGGTGTTTGGATGTACCCAAAGGCCACATGGTTTATTTGTCAGAGTACAGAGATGTACAGTACCTTACAGATGCTTGAACTGCACTTTCCTCAAATTTGTAATAAATCCTCAAACTAAGAAATAATTTTTTCTTAGCCATTTCCTATTTTTGATTTAGAAGATTCTTTCTTATGACTATTGCACTTGGGACTCTGGGAATTGGTTTTATTTCTCTGCTCTGTGGAAATGCGAAGAAATCTCATTTGTCCTGTGCTACTGAATCAAACCAGTAGAAACAACAGGGAAAGACCTTTCTCTCTCTTCCCCTTGCTCATCCCAAATATCTGAACTGCATGTTTTTCTATGCTAATTTTTTCTTTTACGTGTTTGTCCATGGCATATAATATTTGGTGCTCTATTTAATCTGGGGTCCCCAGGTGCTGTTCATTGCAAGGGGTACACAGAGGTTTGTGGGGAGGGCAAGAGAGGGCCCAAATGGATATAGAGAGGGACTGTTCTGTTGTCTCGGATTAATCTTGGAGAAAACTGAGTGTGGGATGTTTCAGTACTAGTGTCCATTCTGGGATGATTTTGTGACTTGAATCTTTCGCCTCACAGCCTACCCGCAGCGGCCACACCACCGCTGCTCTACATCCCTTCTCGAGGGGCTTCAGCTCTGGGCGTGCTGGTGCCTGTGACGTACCTGTTAGACAGAGGCGTCCTCTCCACACATCTGATCTGGATAGTGCTGAGCTCTTGAACACTGCCTGGGCGGCTGCCGGTGATGGTGGTGTTTGGGATGCGGTACGTCTTTTTATGTCTTCGTGAGCAGCAAGTGCTGGTAACACCTTGTTGAGACGAGAGAGAGGGGCTGTGGCTGGGGGGTCTGTTGACTGTGGAAACCTCCATGCAGCTCTCTTCATAGACTTGCTCATCGACAAACTCGTGATTCTAGCCCGGAGGAATCCAACAGAGGGACAAAGCACACACAGAAAGATAATTAAAGTGAACATATTAATCATCATTGTTTAAAGGCTTAAATTGACACAACTGAATAAACTGGGAAAGTTAGACAGCTTATTCTTGATTATGGTGTTTAGCTTTTATTAGCCTGGGCTGAATACCAATACAAATGTAAACGCTGCAACAAAACGCTCAGAGCTCTAAATAAGAAAAAGTTAATCCAAATTGTTTTGTAAAATAGCACGATTGTGACGTAGTTTGCATCATAAATATCTGTATAATCTATGAAGTGCCACAGAATAGGAGATTAAGTTTATTAATAGAAATGCAAGTGGTGCTTATATAAATGCTCTAGATGTCATTTGGAAATCAGATTTATTGTGTTGAACTATAATAAAATAAAAATCACAATTATATTTCAGATGGGTTTATAAAGCTTCCTGTTTAGTTAAATGTTGGAAATCAGGATCTGAAACAGTATGTTTTGAGGTGTGCGTCTATGTCAAAGAAAAAGATTCAATTAAATAGAAGTTTTGATTAAATTCTCCTGGAAAAACATTAGCTCCTTTTTTCCAGGAGAATTACAGTACACTGTTAATATAAAATATGTGAGTGAAGTAAGAAGAGTAACAACTGTAACCAAGCATTTGCTACACATGGAAACACCTTCGTAGTTTTATTTTTATTTCCTTTTTTACTGTTCTTCACTCATACATAAGGTTCTGTGCCAATGAGTGGTGTTGAAGATTGCCAGTTTCAACTGATATGGAAAGAAAAAACTTGCTTGAAAAATGACTTCTATGATGTGCATGTTAACCAAGATACTGAATGTGATCACACAGTAGACATAAAATTGAGAGAGAAAAATTACCCAATAGCTGTCTTTAGGTTACATTCAGTGGCTTACAGTAAGTTTGCCAAGAACTCTGCTAGTTTTCCAATTAAAAGTAATTTTGTACTTCCTAAAACTTCTATGGAGCATCCAACTCAATTCAATTTGTAGGGTCCATTAAAGAGGGTTATTGAGTGAACTTTTAATGTAGACTAGAGACATTTTGAAATGATATAATGGCTCAAGTTAATGTATTTGATTATACTTACTAATTAACTGTTCTTAAATCAGGTAAAGCAGCCTGTAAAATTTTCATTATTAATGTAATTTTCACCGAATTCCATAACATTGCCCACACTGCATTTTTTAGAGTGGAAGAGATCTTATCCTATTGATTTTAAAGTGCTGGAAAAAAGGAAATATGCCTTTGCTTAGCATCATCTGGACTGATACTCGTACCAAATGATACTCAAAGGATGAGGAGAGGCTAAGAAGTCACCTCATTCTTGCTGTAATACCATGAACCAGCAACTTGCCAGAATCTACAAGCTGAGCACCCAAAATGTCAAGTTTGTGCTAAAATTTTAGGAATGCATAATCTGACCAGGCAGTTGCAAAGTACAGCTTGGAACCTCTGCATACACTTTTGTGTTCATGTATCATATGAACATCAGTGCCAGTAGCAGGACCCAACAGACAAGGCAAAATGGAAGTAGATTCTATACAAATTTAGGAAACAAAACAGTACCTGCTTTATAGGTGTTTGGGTTTAATGTTGTTTTTTATTTGTTTTGTTTTATATTTAAATAAATCCCTGTTTAAGGAAAGAAGAAAGTAATTGGCTTACATATTTCATCATTATGATTAGAGGAAATGTGAAACTTTGGGAGCCTAATCCAGCTCCTACTGAATGAATCAAATACAGTTTTCCATGATTTTTATGAGAATTTGACAATGGCTATTTTGACTATGGCTACTATCAGGGCTTTTAAATAATAACCCAGTCAAAATCTTGGCAAAGCAACCACATTACACCCTGAATAGGAAGGAAGACATTTTGTCCTACAGCATATAATCTAAAAAGAAATACTTCAAAAGTAAGAATAAGCACCTGTAGGATGTCATATTACTAAGTGATGTAACAATTGAGCCATTCTATTTACAAAGAAATGCTATCAAAAGGAGAATATAAAATTAATTTAATTAAATTAAACATATACATACATTATATTTTAATTTAGCAATGTTTGTTGTGGGAAAACTTTTAATAATTTTTTTTGAGAAAGAGCAGAAAGGTTTTCACATGGATCTCCATCAAATATAGTAGAAGCATTACTGAGTCTTTTAATGAAAAACTAAAACTAGTCTGTAAAGAAAAGAAAAAATGTAAAGTTCCATTACATAAACAAAACTTAAGGAGAAATCATATAAATTTTACATTTAACTGGAACTCATAAAGCTAGATGTAAATTTGTAAATGGTATTTTAATGGATGTTGACCAATTTACCTACAATATTATATAAATTCTACATGACGATATAACCCCTGCAAAATTATAAAGCTACAAGGAGATAATTTTAGTGAAGTTCCCAAATCTACAGAGATTAAAGTCAATATAAAGAATATGTATATTCAGAATTTTCGTAGGAAATTATGGGAGGAAACTATAAATTTAGGGATGATTAGGGTTACAGCTGTGATGTTATCTGTCCAGAATTGTAGTATTAGTAAACATAACATTTATTTATGACTGAATTATAACTCATTTGTACTTTACTATCCTTTATGGCTGTATAATTATTCAGGTATTGACCAGGGAAAATTATAGACAGCACGTAATAAGTAGTGCTTTTGATTTATAGGGAGTTTCAAATCTAGATAAGCACATTGGGCTGTTATGAATTACCTCAGTGATTTCTACAGGGATCTCAGTGTCAAAATGAAGTCAGAAGACTTTGAAGGTTTGCACCTGCATTAAACACTACAAGTTTCAAAACAGGATACTGGGGGATCCTCTTTTACAGCCACGTCAGTAAGAATCGTGTTCACGTCTGAGCAAATGCTCAGCAGCTCTCCCTCTACAACAGCCCAACATTTACTCAGGCAAAAACTTGCTTTGGCTGCACTGAGTATCAAATGTATATGGATTACAATTTGTGTTTATTGAACTGTACTATAGAACACTGCAAATGATAACATTATCTTCCCTATGACACGCACACAGCTTGGCTATATGGATGTCATCTCACTGATGACAGTATCTTTCACCCTAGAGGAGGCTCTCATCCAGGGTCTCTGTTACTTATATGCAGTGAGTATGATGCCTTAAACTAAGACAAAATAGCTTTTCTTCCCAGTTAACTGCTTTCATATAAAGACTTGTTAGTTGGAAGAAATACTGAAAACATTCAAAACTATTCTGTTGTTGGAATTCACAGGAAAACACAGTTCTCTTTTCTTACCGTAGTTTTTTCCAGGCAGTGAAGCAGGTGGTGGTGCTGTGTTTCAAAGGAAGAGCCAGATTTGCTAACAAAGGCCTGTTCTTCTTCACTGGAGGACTGTTAATATAGAGAACTCCGTATTATTCTCATTTGTGAGCAAGAGGGCTCTTACCCAAATATTTGATCAGAACTAATCTGGATTGTATACGGTAGAATAACTGCAATTCTTCATCTACATAGTATAATCCAAATAATTTTGGAACTCAATTCTCTTTTGCTTGTATGGTCTTTTAATCATAATATTTTCTTTCCTTGCACCTCTTTTTAAACATTTCCATCTTAGGGTTTTTTATGCATAGATGAAGTAAGTGCAATATATAAGTGTAATTGATACATAAGCTTTGAATGTTGAATCAACACATACTTGAAATTATCATAAATTTTAGTGACAATAAAACTTTTTTTTCCTGGGAATGTGCCTCATTTGAAGGAAATTATACATAGTTGTCCTCCTGGGATCATTTCATAGCAATAAAGAATTTGTGGTATTGCTGCTTACACAAAAATTCATGTCAGTGATCCCAATCTGCTGAGTTTTGAAAGCATATAGCAGATGTTACTGACACAGAAAGAAGAATTAAGTAGAAAGCATCCACTGTTTATTAATTGCTTTCATAATTATTCACTAGAAAGCAGAAGACTAAATAGAGGAGGAAGTGGGATAATAGGAAAGATTACAATTCAACTTGGGGATGTTTAAAATCTGCATGGCAATTAAGCTATTTGGTGTCTTCTTGGTTCAAAGATTTGTGTTCTTTCAAGTAGGAGAGGAAGCAAAGGCTCTGACTGCTCGCCTTTTGTGTGAGACCGGACGGATGGACAGACAGCCCCTTCCTCCTCTTCTGGATATAGGTTAAAGCGTTCGTTTGGCTTTTAAACACGTATTGAACAGAAAGGGCATAGAGGAATGAAAGCCTTCCTGTATCCCTCAGGGAATTGCTTAAATGCCAGAAAATGGTAGGGATTATAAAACACTGTGTCTTCAGTCTTTCTCAGCTGGCTGCAGCTTGGCGCAGCCAAGGGGCTGTCTCCGGCAGCGCTGTCACTGTGGATCCTGCTCCCAGCTGCTGCCTGTGGCTCCCGCTGCTCATCCTGGCTTCCTCGGCAAGGGTATGGGAGGTATTTGCTTCAGGTAACATTAGAATTCAATGTGTTTGAAGTAATTGCCAGGATTCTCCTCAGAGCAAAGTAGGTGCTTCCAGGGAATGCTTTTCACCCTACGACACCCCTCCCTGCAAACAGTACCCTGGAGTTACCTCTTCCCCTCACTGATGATGAACCCTGGTTTTGCCACCTATGTTCTACCTGTATAAAGCCAAATGAGATAAATCCAACTGACCTCCTAAGAGACAAATGCTGTACTTTATTAATGGGGCCTGCTATGGGATCTAACTCTAAAAATGTGGGTTACATTTGAATCCAGTTTTTCTGTCTGGCCATTTATTCTGTCTTTTAACACCCCATCATCGACTCTCATAAGCTTCCTTTAACAAAAGTAATTGTCCAATTTATCCTTCCTTAATCTACCTCTGAACATAACATGGCCTAAAGACCCAAGTCGACTTGCCCTGGTGATAAATAGAATAAGCTACTGCTGGGCTGTCGTTAAGCTGTTTCTCTGGAGGTGGAGGATATAAAAACGTTACCTGCTGCAGCTGGTTACTCAGTAAGCCATTTCGTTTGCTCTGCATGTAGGCATTAGCACTCCCACTCTTTGCTGCACGAATTCGAGCGAGTCTGGCTTTCTGTGTAAATAGACAAAAGGAAAAGTGTCACTTGTACTCATATCCATTATTCTGTTTATCTAAAACTGCTAATTGGAATCAGCTGCTTATGAATACCAATATCATAAACACGGAAAGGCTGCATGGCATCTGTCCTCCAGGTGGAGCAAATCATAAGTGCCTTCCTATTTAAAATGCAAATGACAGAAGTTTTTATTTGTTTGCATGCATCAGCTAATAAGAACAATGATTCTGGAAAAGGGAGTAGACAGATCAGCATGTAAGTGCCTCCTTTTTTTTTTTTTCCACTGCTGCAACCATGCCATTGCTTATGCTTTGTGGATCAGGAACATGGGCATCCATCTCAGCTGCTCCTGCAGTGAAAATTTCTTTAAAGGAGAAGATAAGGTTTACAAAAAACATAATATTGTAACTGCTGTGAGCTGGTTTCTCAGAGCCTTCTAAGTTTTTAGAGTAGCAGGATGTGATGGTGTTTTTTATGCTGTTTCCCAGCTAGGTTCCTGAATACTTGCCAGATCTTTTAGAAGCCTTTTTACCTCTTCATGTCTATTGATATAGTCAGATGGTCATAATCTGACCATAATCTGATTTTTCAGAGTCTGCAGGCATCATATTTCCAGGAGAGATTTGAGATTTCTCAGGTGAGCTTCATTGCTTGTGAAGGTGACTTTCATCCCAGAGTAGAAGGTGGCTCATGAGCAGAAGACACTTTGCATCCACTGTCTTTTGTACAACAGTTGAAAGCGATTGTTAAGGGAAAGCATGAAGAAAAGACTCTCTCAAAAATCAGTAATATAGGCAACAGAATTTCTAGGGATGGGATTTCTAGGATGGCATCCTTGTTCTGTGATTTTTGTGGCTGGTAAAGTGTAGGAGGAAGTCTGGATTTGTTTTCATGCATTGGTTTCTGATCCTGAAAGCCAAATGCTGAGCAGCCTCTGAAGCTGAATGGCTGCTGAAGCACAGGAGACACAGTGAAGAAGTCGAAAAACTGACTTTGATATATTAATGGGGATTTTCATATCTGATGATTACTCAGTTGATATTTTCAGAAAATAGAGGGAGCATTTCCCTTCTCCCCCTAATTTCTGTGACATTAAATGTCACTGTGAAATGATTGAGAATCCCTGAATACTTGTAGAAGGAGGCAGCCTGGTCACCGCAGCTGCCAGATCTCTCTGGCATGATTAATAATTAACTGACTATGAGGAATGACTCAACACCACGCTTCTTTGCACTCACAGCCTCAAACTCACAGATCTTCTCAACAGCGAGCCAAGAAATTCATGACAGCTACCAGCAAACACGGCTAGAATCTGACTTATGTTGTATGTCCTGTATTTATTATCTTTTAATTGTTCTGAAAGAAAATAAGATGGTGCTGTGCATGAATGCATCACTGAGTCAAAAAGCTGACATGAGAGGCTGTTGCCTGATTTTGTGATGTAATGGCCATTTTAGAATAACACATTGCTTTGTCACTTTCCTCAGTGCACACAGCCTTTCAAGCTACACAGGTAATGTATAACCAGTGATAAGAGGCGAAGTGTCCAGATGACCTGCACAGTGCTTCTGCACAGGTGAATTCCTACCATCTCTTATGGGTGGAGATGGCCATGGCCCAAACAGGAGCTGGTGGGGAAGAAGAAGGGGAAAAACAGGGAGCGCACACCACCACACCATCTCTTTCTTCCTGTTAGGAAAGGGCATCTGCAACCCCACGTTCCATCAGCCTGGGTGGGTCCCTAGAGGCTGGACTGGGTGTAAATGTCCATTCAGGGCTCTTTCACCATGGCTGACCAGCTCTGAGCAGCCCAGCACGCTGCAGTGAGCCACCCAAGAGTCAACATGCCAGGCTGGCCTGTAGTCCCCAGGCTTAACAGCTAGCCTGTGGTGGGAAAGGATTAACAGCTACACTCTCCAGGCTCACACAGGCTTCTTGATGGCACCTCCAGGGCTAATAATGTGATTAAGGTTGAGTCCTCAGGAATGGCAATTAAAAATCCCCTTGTGCTAGCAGAAATTAGGTTATTTTCAAGGTGGAGTTCTCAAGGTGCAACACAAGCACAAGTGGCTGAAGGCTGGAGGAAGAGCATTGCAGAATAGTTATGGGTTGGTACATGTGCACTGGGTTATGTCATAAATATATTAAAGGTCTCTCTTAGCACTACGGTTTAGCCTTAGGAGCTTGAGACACTTTAGAGATGCCTTTGCAGAGTGCAATATGGAGCCCCATAAATAAGTGAATTCAGTCACAATTTTTTTAGCTGTGGCACTTTTCAGTGTGCTCTTTATACAGAAAAATTAATTAGGTTTAATGAAGAAACATTTTACATACATTAGCTATGCTTTTACTTTTAGCTTGCATATTCATTTTCTCTTTCAATGATTGAAATAATTATTATAGTGCAGCACCATTTAATAAAGAAATATAAAAAATAGAACAGCTCATCAGGCTGTCTCAATATATCAATGTGCTACAACACATATAATACGAAGGTTGTACTTTCCATGTGAAGATTTCAAATTGCTTTGCAAATATGAATTTATTGCATCTTATAAAGCTTTTGTGAGATGGAAAGTAATAGCTTACATCTTCCTAGCTGAGGCTCATTCAGATGGTCTGAATTTACATCATTTACCAAAGAGAAGACAATATATCTATTACTGAGACAGAAACCAGACATTGTGGCTTTCATGCTTATACTTCAGCTTAGAGAAAATACTCCTGAAACTGGACTTGTTTACAAAGATGCTAAAGTGACAAGATTTCTTTCAGTGCTTTTCCTGATTTATAACGGAGCCTGTAGCCTGAGTAGTCCAGTGACTCCTCACATCCTGTCAAGGAATCATTAAAACCTCATGTCAGCCAAAGGATTTTATGGGCTGCGTGCTGGGAATTGAATTCCCATGAAGAACACTAAAATGATGTGATGACATCAGGAAAACCATAATTACAGAACTGTATTTTCCTTTGGCCTGCACACTGTATTTTCTGCCATGTACAACAGAAAGGGAGTGATAACTGTCCCTTTCAACCACTGCAAAGCCCTTCCTAACTCTCCCCCTTCAGGGAATACCTAGCAAAAAAAGTAAGGATTAAGTTCTTCTGAAGAAGATTATTTTCTTTACTGTGAGGTTTTCCCTGCTGTCAGCTGAATGTGATACTTTGATTTTGGTAATTTTTACATTGTCTAGGACAGACCCAATGTAGCTGAAATACAGCTCTTTGTTTATTCTGATGAAATTCCATCATAATCATCTTGTCTGAAACTTCCAAAAGAAACTGATCATCAGCACTAATTCTTACTACATCCCTTGTATTTGCACTGAACTTCTCTTCTGAATGCATCAATTTTTTCTTTTTCTAGCTTCAAATTTTAAAACTTAGAAGTGGAATTCACTGTTATTCAATAACAGCTGGCTCTGTCAGTTTTAGAAATATAAACATTTATTTTCACAAGATTTTAAATAGTGCTAAATGTAGCACTGTGGGGGATTTACAACATCCGGCTTTTAACATTCAAGATGCCTTCAGCTGTCCAGCTGTGTTTAGAGAGAGATTTTATCAGGAACACTTTAGGGCAAGGCTTTCTGCGGTATTGCGAATCATTTTTGGCAAGAGTCACTCTTCAATTTGCTATGAAAGAAGTCCAGGTATTCTAGGTAACTTAATACTTTGGTAGCTTCTGTTTCTTCTACTGCTCTCCAGACTATATAACTATCTTACTAGCAAAACTCAGAAATTAATAATTACCTTATATTAATTATTATTTAATGATCTCATACAATAAAAATATAAGAATTCCTTTGCAGCTATTCTGTGGGTACTGGTTTTGGCTGGCATAGAGTTAAATTTCTTCAAAGTAACTGATATGGGGCTATGTTTTAGATTTGTGATGAAAGCAGGGTGGATAAC
>VXBJ01004658.1:585435-796677 GCA_013400055.1 Nycticryphes semicollaris | reverse complement strand
AAATTATTAAACTATCTTTATATCAAGCCATGAGGTTTTACATTTTTACCCTTCTGATTCTCTCCCCTGTCTCACTGCAGAAGAGTAAGCGAGTGGCTCAGATGCTCGGGGTGCTTCGATGCCTGCCGACGTTAAATCACAGCACAGTGGCTCCTAGAGGAATGCCCAAATCATCCAAAAATCAGTCACATCGTTGTTATTTACTTGACTTTAAGTTTGGCCTTTCATAAATCCATCTTATATGTTTGCTTTCAAGTGAAAAATCAAGCCCACATTTCATGCTCTGATTTTCTAATTTTCAGTAATTGCAAATAATTGACTTTAGATTAGCTGACAATAATTTATAAGATGTCAGCATGCAGTAGAGAAGAAAATGCTGTTTACTTTGTACGCTAATGGATATGGAATTAAATAAGGTTCATATATTTGTTGTTGTGCCTTGCTTTCACAATCTATTCAAATTATTGTTCAGTAAACACAAGTTTTACATGCTTTTGTGCTAAATTCAAAAATCTTGGGTAAATTATTCTGTTAGTTGTGCTTCTGCAACCCCACTGAGCCTATCTCATTTAAAGAAGTCATAATGGCTAGCAGGGTTCCCTACTGCAAATGCTCAGCTCTAGACTGCCAGGTGCTGCTAAGCGGTAGTTGCAATTTATCCTAGAGCTATTTATATTTATCTAGTAACTAATTATTCATAACTTGGCAGGTAAATATATCATGTACAATCAATAAATAATAAAGCCAAGCCAATCTTCAGGATATATTTTGCTATGTAAGGTAGAAGACTATGCTCACATGAAATATTCAGGTTGAATTTTATGTATTAAGTCAGATTTTGGAGCTGGTAGTTGGTTGGGTGTTCTGTTGAGGCACCATGCAAAGTCACTCTTGGGAGAAAGCAACAGAATCAAGGCTCCCCCAGTTGTCAAGTAATGAACAATAATGGGCAGATGGACCCGCACTTAGGACTTGCTGGCCAAGAGGATGCCAGGCTCTTGTCTTCAAAAGATACAGAAATATAGGTGTATGGAAAACAGGGAAGGCAAGGAATTCAGGGTGAGGAGGACATTGCTGTAGTATGTTGGGATGCAGCAGGCACCTGTTCCAACAGGGTAGCTCTGCTTTCTCCTTTCCCTTCCCTGTGCTGGTAGTTATCCCAGTGAATCTGATACTGTGAGGATCTAACCATACTTTATCCTTTGATACTTATCAAATGCAGAATAGGAATTTGTATCCAAATTTACCTAAACCTTTCTTTTTCTTTTGCCTCCTTCCCTTTTCTTTCTCCTTTCCCCTCCTTTTGTTTCCTTTATACAGGGACCAGTCACAGCACATCTGTGGTAAGTTTGCCACCTGAAGGAATTGATGGGCAACCAAAATAACTTGGCCTCTTGAAGTTGTCTCTGGCTGAGAAAAGCTCCACAACTAGGATGCTTCAAAACTTTCTCAGTCAGTTGTGATAAATCTGCTTGAGGAAAAGGCATAGTAAGACTATAAGGCATAATTAGTTCTGCTCTGAATTCCAATATTTATTTTTGATTATTTATTTATTGTTAGGATAGGTGAAATCCCTATTTTCTGATAGAAGAAAAAGTTATGTTTGTTTTACTTAGTTGTTTATTTTTATCTGGTTTTGCTTACATTGAGGTCTCTTTTATAAAAATGTATTTCCATGGTTGGAAGTAGGAACTTTCTTTAAAATCCATTCCAAATGAGATGTTATATAAATAAATTTCTCACTTCCATCCTTTCCTGAACATTAACGTGTAGCATCTTTTTGCCAAAAAGAAAAAAATAAAAAAGAATTGTCTAATCTTGAATGGCTGTGCAGAACTCAGTAAATTCATATATTGATAGTCACATGGCTCTTGAACAAACCTAATATAGATCAAAAAATTTTCTGCTGAAAATTGCCAGTGCTCCTGGGACTAGATTTCAGCTCTTCACCAGAAAACTTTCTCTCGAGTTTCCTTACAGCCCAAAGGTTTTGCCATTTCTGAAGACTACCTTGATTGAACTTCTGTATGTGATATTGATAAAGTAAGTTGCAGAATTCAAATATACAACCCACTCAATCAGATGGAAGCTGTTGTAGCCAGCAGGAGGTACCATCACCTGCAGGGGTTCATGCTGTGCTCCATGAAACAGCACCTTCTTTCAAGCTTATGTTCTTCAGCCTTAGAGAAATAAGGTTGGTGCCTAGGGAGACATTTATTTTAGAAAACTGTGTAAAACTTCTACTGTACGGAATGGAGAAGGAATTTCAAACCTCAATAATGTGACCTTTTTGCTTGAATATTCTTATACAATGCATTAGAACCTTCCTGTGAAATGCAAGGCTCTACTTCATAGTTAAATATTGCTAAATATGGACTATATAGTATTCAAGAACTGATGTTTGTTTATTTTTTTTTCGGTTCATGAAAGCAATATGCAGTTCAACACTTCAGTCATTTTATATTGACAAAGATTAGCTTTGCAATAGGAGATATCAAAAAACACAGATCCAGTGCGGTTAGTCAGACCTCAAAGCCATTTTTCCCAAAGCAAGAAGGGCATAAACATGGTCAGAGGAAATCTCTCATCCTCACTGGTGGCATTGTTCTGGGGAGCAGAGGAAAAATGCTTGGCAGGATTGCTCTTCATCGTTTCATATTCCTCTTTGAAACATACAATGAGCTCACTGTTTTGCGAGGAGAAAAAGTCAGTTATTTGCTCAAGCAGTTTCTATTCAGGAAGAGATTATGGGGAAAATATCAGTCGGTCTGCCAATCTCATTTTTGCAAGGTATTTTCTAGTGTCCATCTCTTTTTCACTGGCAAGTGTAAAGCAGGCAGAGAAAATTTTGTTTCATGACATGCAGTAGGAGACAGTTTCTATCTGAAGTAAGGCGGTTGTGTCTGCAGTTATTATGAAAGCTCAGAACAGGCACATTGATTGCTGGGATCAAGCAGATCTGTTACCCGTGACTGGCGCAATGCTCGGGGGCACAGTAATGAAGCGCTGTGTTCGGGCTGATATCTGCTGTTCTTTCTCTGTCTGCTGCCATTGCGCAAGTGGGAAAGTTTTCGACAGAAACAACGTAGTGTAGAAGTGACGTGTTTTCTGCATGTTCCAGCCGTGGGAGAGGGGAATGCACGGCTGGAAACAGCACATGGGACAAAACATCATGCAAAAGGGTGGGTGGAATTAGCAGGATAGGTGAGGTATCACCTGGATCACTGAAGCAGCATATATTTGAAATCAGGTTTCTAGAAAGGTGTGGCATTTCTGTGATATATTCAATTTCTTTTATGGCCATTTTTCTCATCTGACAACCTTCTTCTAAGACACGGCCATTAAATGGTACAATATCTTAGCTTGGGCTTGTGACTGACTTTCTTGGCCATGTATCTCTGTTTGTCCTGGTTTTAAGATATTCTGAGAATGGTATCACATTTACTTCATTTCCACAAAGAGAGCAGTCAAAATGGTGACCTTTCTGGTCAAAGGCCAGAAAGAAATGCACCAACATTTTATATCTCTAAACCTGGTGCTGTGGTCTATATGAGGCAGATGCAGCCTGGGGCAGCCTGTGTTCCCAGGTCTATCTTTGTAGTCCCTAGCTATGGGCTGCCTGCATGCCTCTGTGAGCAGCAATCCTTCTCTCCTTGGACCCCTCAGGACTTCTGAAGAGAGGCCATGGGACAACAAAAAGGCCAAATGGTGACATTTTAGCCTTTGCAAAGTCTGTACTGTCTCCAGAGCCTTCTGACTGCCACTGTCAGAAGGTAATTGTCATGGTTTCAGCTGAGATGGAGTTAAATTTTTTCTTGTTGTTGTTGTTAACAGCTGGTGTAATGCTATGTTTTGGATTTGTGATGGGAATAGTGTTATAGTGCTCTAGTGGTTTTGGTTGTTGCTAAGCAGTCAAGGCCTTTTCTGCTCTTCTCACTGCCCTGCCAGTGAGTAGGTTGCAGGAGCACAAAAAGTTGGGAGGAGACACGGCCAGGAGAGCTGACCCCAACTGACCAAATGGGATATCCCATACATGTGACGTTATGCTCAGTATGTAATGCTGGGGAAGAAAAAAGAAGCGGGGGATCATGGTGTTTTGTCTTTCCAAGTAACTGTTGCACATGATGAAGCCCGGCTTTCCTGGGGATGGCTGAACTCCTGCCTGCAGATGAGAAGCAGCAGATGAATTCTTTGTTTGGCTTTGTGCGTGTGCGTGTCTTTTGCTTTACCTATTAAACTGTCTTTATCTCAACCCGTGAGTTTTTTCTCACTTTTACTCACCCATTTCTCCTCCCAATCTAAACCAGGGGAGTCAGCGAGGGGCTGTGTGGTTCTACCACAACAGTAATGTATTTTGGGTCCTTTATCAGGGCTTCAGGTGCCAATGGAGGCTATCTGAGCTGTTCAGCATCATAGGGTTTTGGGTGAAGTGGATCAGGACTAGTATTTTGGCAGTAATGTGGAAATGAAGGTAACTACCCAGGTATTACTCCTGGTAAAGAGTTCTTCCTGGCTGCTGACCTTACTGTATGGGTCAGAGATGGAAACTGTCTTGTTGCAGAGATGGTTGATATTTTAGTGAGAGATTCAGCAAATCAAGGAAGCTGGAAAAAAACGATTTTTGCTTTCAGCTTTTCCTGATTAAGCTCTTTTTTTTTTTTTCTGAAGCCTTTTAAGCAAACTAGAGGTGAGGAGACAGGTTCCCCAATAATCAGATTCCCCAGAGACTGAACCTGGGAATTAAACACATGGATTAGTGAAGCAGTCTGTTAGGACAGACATTAGAAATCATTATTAGGGGTCTTTTTTTTAGTTGGTTGGTTTTTTTTCTCAGAAGGCTCTGGTGAAAAGTCTGCCTGAAAAACACAGGAAAATCTTCAGTGGGTGGGAATGCAGCTATTGCCTGAAAATACTATCTCTAGCCAAACAAGTAGGGTTAATACCACAATAGTAGATCTGTAAATGCTGATAAATAATTTAAAGAGAAATGAACAGTTTTAGGGTTTTTGATGTTTTGTTTCGGGCTTTTTTTCCATTAAAAATAACACCATATTTGCTTCTAGGACATGGGCTGGGCAAGTAGGACATATATATAGTAGTCCTTTTGTTAACAAATACTCATGTTGAGGATGGATACCATATGCGAAGTCATATTTTATCTATTGCTCAACAAGAAAAGTGGGGAAAATTAGAAGCTCACCTTTTGTGCCCTGCGCTTGTCTGCTCGTTGATTCTGGTGGTAGATACGGCTGAAGTTGGAGACAATTACAGGAACCGGCAGAGCAATGACCAAGACCCCACTCAGGGAACATATTGAACCAAAAATCTTGCCAGCTATTGTCTTCGGCACCATGTCACCATATCTGGGTTAAAGAAAACAAAATGCTTAGTAAAGACAAAATCTCTGCTAAGTATTGAATTTCAAGATTAATTAATTGCAGAATAGATTTTACTTCTCTTGCAAATAGTACTCACTGCATATAAATAATACTTTGTACACATGCATACACATACAGCATGACCATCGTTGTGCACATATAATTTTAATTTGAAGCTAATGTTGGGTGTCCATCAAACAGTGGGCATCTATGTTTTACCTGCCGTAGTCTTCCCAGGCTGCCTCTATTGCAAGGGAGAGAGTGTGCCCTTGCTAAGGTGAAAAAAAAAAATCAGTGTTGAAGTCAAGTCCTTAGTTTGCTTGTTGGAAGAACTCATCACTTTCCATCAGCAAGATCCTAGGGACAACATTTGGTAAGTTGAGTAATCTGTTATCTCACTTAGGTTGATATAGTACTTTCATTTAGGAGGGTAGCACATTTTTGGAACAGGTTGCCCAGGAGATTGTGGGCTTTCTATCCTTGGAGATTTTCAGCACTTGGCTAGATGAAAGCATGGCTGATCTAATCTATTGTTGTTGATAGGCCTTCTTTGAGTGGGAGGCTGGAGAGCTGACCTCCAGAGGTCCCTTCTATGATTTAGCTGAAAGCAAACCTAAAAACCTCAAGATACAGGCAAGAAACAAAACAAATTCTAACTGAAAATCCTATCAGGGCTCAACATTACTAGGGCTACAACCTTTTTTGTGATGCTGGATATTGCTTTGTCCAGCAAGTAAGAACATAGTACTACTGAAGCATGTAAAAGCGTTACAGTGACAGTTTATGAAGACACATCATCCGTTTGCACTTTGTAAAATGCCATATACTACAGGACAAATACCGATTACGTACTATAGAGTTTAAGATGAAGAAATAAATTACCTTAAAGTACCATTGTGTTTTTAAATTTACTGGATTTTGAGTTATTATTAAACATTGATTGCAGCACGTGAGTTTAGTATGCTTGTGAGCAGAGAGTCAGCACATTTCCTTATTGCAAAGAATTTATAAACTGTTAATACAAGGAAAGGTAAGAAATAAAACTGTAGGAGGGGCAGTGTTTGGAAAATGCTATCTGGAAAACAAAACCTGTCTGTTCAGCAGCAACTAGAAAAACAAGAGAGAAAATGGGGGAGAGTCTTCAAGTCACATTGTCCAAATTGTACACTTAATCATGAGAAGAAGGGCATAAGGGGATGAGGATATCAGATGATGGAGAATCTATATGAGGTTAGAAAACACCTTCTAGCAATGAGCACTCCACATACGTCAAAAGGGGATTATGTATCAGCTCGTAGGTCAAGATGAATGCTTTGCATTTTGTAAGATAAGAGGAAGGTGTTTAACTATGCAAATATGTTGTCATCCATGCAGATATAATATAAATGACCGAGTCTTATACTATTGACAAAGATTGTGTTGTGTAAAATAAATGTTTTAGTTGCTTTACAAACCATACCCAAGTGTAAAATTTTCACAGGAAAAAAAACCAAACCCACATTAATGTTTCTATCATTAACATCCACACCTGCTCATGATTTGAATGCTCTTATTTTCTAATTTTGTGACATGCAGTACTGGATACAAAACCATGATGTAATAGAATTCCTTTTCTAAATTGTTACTATAACTGGCTTAATTATGAGATGTATAAAACTGGAAAAATACTTTTTGTACCTCACAACACAGGCATTTTTGGTGCTTATCTAACTAAAGCCAGAACTGACTATCAGCTGTCAGGAGTGATGCATGCCCAGCTGCTCTTTCCTTTGAGCAGGGAAGTGGATAAGTGACCTTTCAAGGTCCTTTTGATAAACAGGATCCCTGACACCTAACTAACCCCAGCTTTTTTTTCAAGCAGAGCAGTGAGGTGAACAGCAGGCACAGGACCAGCGTGATGAGCTTAGGGGACGAGTCATAGGACCAAATCACCGATAATCAGTGATTTACATTATGTGTTACTGATTTACTTCATCCTTTCAGAAAGAATTAAATTATTTTCTTAAATAGAACCAAAGTGTTTCAACAGAAAGCTATTGAACGGGCAACACACACCTCACACAACCAGATCTTGGAATGCAAAATTTACACATGCCCAGTACTACTGGACAGATCTCAGAACTAGATTCCTGAACCTGTATTTACATGCCTATCACTTGAAATGCTAAATTGCTGAGCCTTCATAAGCTCCCATTGTCACCAATGGCTGCTGTGGACAGAAGGCACTTCTGACTCTAATTAATTTGGTCTGAAGTTGCTCAGGGATATAGTTCATCCTGTTGATAATGTGACACTATAATTATGTGAATCAAGTGCAGACTGATGCTTTAGGAGTGGTGACAGGAGCTCTTAGCTGATCTATCTCTAACATTTCAGTATTTATGTGTGGACCTAGCTATGGGCATAAGGAGGTTCCTTTTCACAGTATTTCAGTGTTACATAGTGAAATAAAATAATAATAATAAAGTATTGTTCAATACATGAAAATATTTTGCAATGTTTTTCTTACCTTCTGGGCAAAATGACAGGTAGATTGATATACTGGATATTTTTAAATAGCTTGCTTTTGATTTTTTTTCTATTTCAGCTTGGATAAGTTGTAGTACCATGACATTTTCCAAATGTAATGTTGTTTGTCCATTGTTTAGTGCTAATAATATCTTTCACATCATTAATAACTCTTACATAATTAGTTTTTCCTCCTGTTGATTAACACCGTGTTTGAGATGTTTAATAAAGTTAGGTCAGAAAAAATGACTTCCAAGAAATTAGCTTTCCTGAACAGAGTGAGAAATATATTTTCTCACTTTTGTGACAAAGCGGAGTTTTTACGACATTTGCCCTGGTTAGCCTTGCTTTCCTTTGGGACACTGAAATGGATTTTAGTCTAGTGTAGGCATGACCAGAATTGTTAATCAAGTTCCTCTTTCTGGATTAATTACCTTTAGTTATATCTCATATATTACTAAATATCACTAATGGATGACATCAAATGAAGGGGAATTTTCTTTCTTTATACCACCTGCAATTACTCTATTTTTTGGAAAGTGTAAACTAATAAAGAACGTAGCTCCTTTTTCAGACACCGGGGTAGCCTTGTGGTGCTTGTATTTCAAAGTGGGAAAATTATACTTGATCTCTAAAACAAATTCTAAATTTTGCAGAAAATCTCATCCCTTCAGTCATGGAGACAGGATAAATATAAAATCTTATTAAGCAATTTTCACAGAGTCACTTTTTAAAAGCGAACCATTTCAAGGTTTTATTTAGTGCTACCCTGCTTGTCTCACTGCTCTTCAAACTGTAACACAAACATACTCTCCTTCCCGTGCTTTTTTCTTAGTTGCAGTCTTTTCATAGCTTTGTATATAGTCTGTTCCACATATGTCTATTATTTTGGCCAAAGTTCAAGTTGCCCTTTGGGTATTTATGATTTGTACTGACAATCTAATTTTGTAACGTCAAAAGTGTCATCCCAATATTGTATGCTCTGGATGAATGGAGAAAAAGATATGTCGTACTGATTCCTGTTATCAGTCAGATGCATTCTGCTTCATTAGCCAAAAAGGGAAGGGAAAAGACTATGACAAACCAGATGTGTCAATCAAGTTTTATCAAATCACAAGTCAGAAATTACACGATCAGACTAATGCCTAGGTTTCACTAGACATAGTCCAGACAGGTCAGGCATGTGCTACTGCTTGCGGTCTGTGGATATCTTTTCACTAAGTGACATCATACAGGGATGGGTGGATGGATGGATGGAAGGATGGATGGATGGATGGATGGATGGATGGATTTGAAGGCATATGTGTATGTTATATTCGACAGGTGTTGAATATAATGGGTGATAGACCACTTTTGCATATTGGACTCTTTAGTGCAGGGGAAGCCAGCAAGCCACTGGATTCCTTTATTTTGCAAATACTGTGTCTTTCAGAGTACAGCGCTGAGTGAAGGGCATGATTTCTTATAGCTTTGCATGACACATCTAGGGGCAAGAAATGCAGCTTGAAATGCACACAAAAGGCTGAGCTCTTGTAGGAACTTGGGAAACAGGAATGTATTTGGGTTTACAAATGTGCAATCTGTAACCCAAACATTGCCACGTCACAGCTTACGCGTGGACATCCACCTGCTTTTTGAACTGATGAGTGGAATAATAGATCTGATGTTGCACGCCCATAATTCAAGTAATCTCGGACAACAGAGGCTGTATTTGTGGCATCATCGGCTATTTATCTTAATCCTGAATATAATAAAGACCGTTTTTTGATGTCTCTAGGACGGAATATTTCATAAGTCAAAAGTCTGAATTAAAATTATAATTAAAACGAGTCATACTTTTTGGCTTTTTTTCCTTGATATGAGCAGGAAAGATCCTTTCTTTAATAATCATAAAAAATGAGAGGGACAATGCAGCTTATTTAACTTCTGTTTGTTTGATGAAACACATGAGTAATTTTTTTCAAGCGAAAACTAAATATATTTTGGAGGAAAAAAATAAGTAATCACAGAAAATGTAATTTCGCAATATCTTCCTGTGTGTTTGATGGATCAGAAATGCATATTTGAATAGCTTTGAATAGAAACACGATTCCCCTCCAGATGACCTCTACAGCAAAACTCTGAGACTATAGGACATAAATAATAGGAATAAATCCAGGATGTGCATTTTTACAAAGATCAAATAGTTTAGGGTGATACTGACAGAAACAGCCAAGGAAAAAAAAGTCAATATTCAAAAAACCTAGCTGCAATAACGCTTACTGTCACTAGAGGGCATAAACGCCATTAAAATAAATGCAAATGCTGCAAAACCATTTTCAAATCTGTTACAAATACATGTGCTCCCTCCTACCTCCTTCGAATTCATTTACATTCTTTAAAAAACATAGTACATTGATTGAAGTCTGTTGCCTGCTCCTATCTTGTTTGCTGGAAAGGAAAACCAGTAACATTTTTGTTTTCAGACTTGTAAAACATGTCAGAATATAATGGAGTTGTAAAATAAATGAAAAGGGATTACAGTTAAGTTGGTAATATTTATTTTAAGAGCAAGGGAATTTTTGACCAGAGAACAATGATACAACAGTATGAAATCCATGGAAGTGAAAGAATTGTCGTAGAAGCCAGCATGGCACGATTTTTTTTTTTCAGGTGTCGGAGACAAATCATATTTCCCAGTGGATTAAGCATGTCATCCAGGCAAAGTTCAAGTTTTTTTTTGCACTGGAGTTGATTAACAGGATGGTGTCTTGCCTTTCCAGGACAAGGTCTACCCTCCCATCCTCCAGCAGCTTGCTTGTTCTGGGCAGGGTGGGTGCTTTACCCAGCTGGTGGGATGCTGATGCTGATGCACCTGCCCTCTTGCTTCCTGTCTGGGCTGGTGGCCGATTCCTGCTCTCCAGAAGCTACAGGCAGAGCCCCGGAGGCTGCTCTGGTGAGAACTCTCAGCAAAGATTATACATCTGTTCATCAGCCCATGTGTTTAGGCAGCCAGCCACTCCATCGGGCACACACTTACACGCAGACAGAGGGGAGAAGGCAAGAAAAGCAATTCCTAGCCTCTCTGACACTAACAGTAATCATGATGAATCTGCAGCCTTACCTAGGTCTTAAAATAGCTTAATGACTTTGGAAAAGTAATTTCTAATAATGCAAAATATTGCTGTTAGTGTGAGATGTGGAACATTACATAGATTATTCCAAATTTTATTCCAGTCTAGGGAGATTCTGCATCGAATTGCAAATAATCTTCCCAGCTGCTTTTACTGCAGCAAAGGGCCCTCTGTTGCAATAGCCCTCTCTTCTGCTCAGTAGTGATGGACGTGGTCCCCTCTGGGGTACACAAATGTTCCTCCAAGAGTGGGCTAGAATGATTGTTCATGAATGATGAAAACCACATCTGTCCTCAAGAGTGGTAGCACTCCCTGGGCTTTCCAGCCTGCAATGCAAGAGAGTCAAACTGGTGCTCCTGCACCTGGCTGAGTTTGCAGTTTCTGAAATAGAAAATTTCTAATAAGATTCAGGCAGGGATCTTTTTTTCAATTATTTTTTTGTTTTTGTTTTTCATGTGCACTAGGTCTTTCATCCAAGAAGCTTAAAGACAAGGGCTTTAGTACCTAGGGGTCAAAAAAGGAACTTTTACATGGAAAAGTTACAAGATTTGCCCAAAGAAATAGTCCTGGCTTCTTACAGTCAAGACAGAGAACAGATAACCAAATTCCTTCTCTTTTCATTTATGATAAAACGTTAAACACAAAAAGGTAATAAATAAATAAATAGATATATTTTTGTCATCTTTCCCTCCCTCCATAGGAGAAGCTAATATTCTAACTGTTGCTGAACTGCTACAAAGCACCACAGAAGTATGATGTCTGGTTCATGTTGTATGGGGGCTATTAAAACTACCAGAGCTACGACTCAGCTGACCCCTACTTGCTGTGTTGCAGTCACACAGATGGAGTTGCAGTTATACAGACATACTGTTTCATTTTGGTTTTTTCCTGGATTTCAGGGGCAAAAATAAGCATGGTGGGTTTTTTGGGGGATTTTTGTTTGGTTGGTTTTGTTTTGTTTGTTTGGGCTTTTTTCTGAGGAAAAAGAGAATATTTCTGAATGGATCAGACACTTTGTATGACTAAGAAAAGAAACGCAGAGGAAAAAATTATTCTTGGTGCAAAAGTTGCAAGCTGCCTTTCCCAGTGTTACCTAAACCATGGTGGTTCTCACAATGCACTGGCCATCATCCACGCTCATAGGTGAAAATGGGCCACTTTTAGCATTTGTGGGCAAAGAGAGCTTTGCCCAACCTTCTCCATAGCAGCAGGCTTCTGCAGCAAGTGCAGGTGCCCTCACTCTGCATGGCCCTTGCCAGCACCTGAGCCCTCTCCTTCCAAAAGGTGACACTGAGAACATGACAATCATTGCTGAGGGTCTCTGCACGCCAAGACAGGTGTTGGTTTGTGCTTCCAAACCCTTTTTTGGCTTTTGTTTTTAATGATGTAAAATCACGGCTCATTGTGGAGTACCATGGAATTGAGGCTTCCAGCACCAGCTTCTGTGATGGAGATGCTTACCTGCGGAAAGATCTACCATGTAATTGGTGGGGTTTAGTGCTTAGTACAGTGGATGGAGGACGGAACATCAGAAATAAAATTCATCAGCTGGACTGCCACACATCTCAGAAAGGAGGAGTGGCTGGTTAAACACTGCCCTTGTGCTATCACACAAAGGTGTGAATTAACCAATCTCAACTAATTCCCTTCCTAGCTCTGGGACTAAATAGGTGCACTGCAAGGGAGTTCTCAGTTAACCACTTTAACTTCAATACCAGATTGAAAAAGACCATCAGTGAAGAACAGAAACTATCCTTTTTGAGAGGAGAAAAAGAAGTGCTATGCATAAAGCAATATTATAGCAATGTCAAATTATTTCTGACAATTGCAAAATTGTGTCCTTGCCTAAGGAGGGTGCTGTAAATGGTTACAAAGCGGTTCCCTAGAGCTATCAAGCTGCTTGGTGACTAAATGCTGGCAAGTTGACACTAATTAGTCATTCATTTCAACGTTACATCCAACAACAGCTAATTTAAATTGTTACTGGTAATAAGTTTAAGTGGAATTTCAAAATAAGCTGTGTTGCCTTAAGGATTCAACCTGTACATTTACAATTTGAAAAGTATCTAAGTTACTGTTTAGGAGCTAATTTTATTTTTAAAGCACCACTTTATGTGAATGTGTAAAGATACAGGGCTAGATTTGGAAGAATGAGATAGAGGTAAGTTAAAAAGTCTTAATTTCTTAAATAATCTTTAGTCCTAAGAACACTATATCTAATTAACATAGAACTCACTTATTACTTTGTTGTATTACTTCAGAATTTCAAGTCTTTAAGATACCATGGTGATAAGCAGAGAATAAATGCTTGGCTGGATAATTATTCAGAAGATGGTACAAATGATTGTGTGAAGAACATACTTTTCCTCTGTCACTCAGGTACTTTGCATTTTCTGGGGCCTGACATAGACATTCTCCTTTCATTCTATTTTATGTGAAGCCAAATGTAACTCAAAGAAAAAAAAAAAGACAATTTAATCTTTGCTCCTGTAATTCTGACTTACTTCCCTAAGAGAAAATGTTCCAAGGTCTTTGCTCCTAAAAATCAATGACTTATATCACTTATTTATTAAGGAACTAATTTTTCAATGGTTCTTTTGTCAGTGCATTCACCTGCACACAAAGTTGCATATATATATATAGGATGAACTGACCAGCTCAGAAAGGCTTAGAAATGAACAGAATATGAGTAATAGGTCAGACAAAAGCTTCACCCACCCTAATGTTCAGCCTCCAAAATATAACCTGAAGTAAACAAACATATAGGGAAAAAGAGTAGGTTAAATACATGATAATATCGTTGAATGCTCTTCCATCTTCCAACCACTTACAAATAATTCAAGAAGTACTAGAACTGTAATTTATTTGTAGTTAGAGCTCCTTAGTGGATTGTACTTCCATGGGCTTTATTGTATCCCCTTAAATCCGTGCATATTTTTGGCATTCACAACAGTGTTTGGCAGTTCCTTGGTCAGTGTTCTTTTGATTGTTCTGACTGCAGTTCCTTGCCTTGTATGATGCCCCCAGCCAGCTCCTTGTATATAAAAAAGCAGCTGGTGTGTGATCTCTAGCCACCTTCCTTCTGCTACCTGTGTTTTCATACCTATTTACCTATGTCTTTTCTAGCCTTACAAATCCTACTCAGTTCATACAGATTGTACTCCCTAAATTTGATCATACGTTTTGCCCTTCTCTGAATCTTCACCAATTATTTTATACTATTTACAAGAAAACAAGACCAGAACTGCACACAGTTTTCAAAGAAGAGGTATGTATGGATAAATTCAGACCAGCTTATTTTTCTGGTGCCAACTTGGATGGTGAGCTATTGCTATTCACAATGTTAATATGTGATTTCTCAACCTTGTTATTTCTCTGTCCAAATCTTAATGGTGGGAGCTGGTAAAATCTACCTTACTTCCCAGATCTCTATCACTGTCAGAGGAAAAGTTACTCACTGCCAGAGCTGTTAGGCTTCTGGCACAGCATGGGGGTTTTGATGACCCTCATGACACAATCCTTGCAAAACGATAAGTGAAATGGCATAGCTCACCCAGCACCTGTGCTAAGCAGAGGAAGAAAATGCACTCCTAGATTAGAACCAACATTTAAGTTAAAAGAAATTCATCTTTTTTAGTCAGGTGAATACAAATTTTTAGAGGATATTTTTCTTTTTCTTTTTTTTTTTTTTAATTTTCTTTTCTTTGTTCTTTCAGAAAATCCTTTACTGGGAGAAGTGGACTAAAAAGTAATACAAAGTTAAGAGACTGTGTTTTATGTATCATTTATATATCATGGAGAAATAGGAACTCGGATGAATGCAAACCAATCCCAAATGCTCACAGTTCAAATAAATTGATACAAATACAATAGAGTATAAAGAATTTCTACTAGTTCCTACTTGAGACATTAACTAGAAGCAACATGAACATCAGGATGTAAAAATCCCCACCTTCAAAAGTAGCACCATCTCTAGCCATTCTTCACATTAAAGGTGAGGGGTGAAAGATGCACAATGCCTTCAAATGATGGCATGGCCACAGAACCTATTGAAGACTGCATAAGGAACCCATAGTAAAGGTGGTAAACAAGGGCAATGTGAGATTTATTGACTATGCCAAGTTTGGCTGTAAAGACAATCCAGTTGCAGGCTCCATTGATTCCCAGCAGGATGGACAACGGTTTGACACATCCTTACTGGGAAAAAGTTCCAAAGGTAGCTCCTAAATATCACCCATCTCCCCCACTTGGCCTTGGTTTGTGGATGCTCTCTGTTCCCTCACACACCTCAGGAGCATGTGGAGGATGACAACAGCACACATTTCTGCATTCTAGGAACACATTATTTAGTAAAAGTTTGCAACTGAGCTGTGAAGCACAGATTTCAGTTCAAATTCAAGTGCACCTTTCTGAAGCCCAGGGGTATGTTTTGATGTGCCATTCTGCTCCAGTGAAGGGGAGGGGAGAATTTTCCTATTAGCACTATGATTAGCTACAATTTGGGTCCAGTGTTACTCTTTCACCCCAGAAATATTGCTGAAAATTTTATGTAATTAATTTCTTCTACAGGTTTTCTTTTAGTTGCAATATTTGTGCTAAATACCAGCCAACTCAAAACAAACCATTGATCTGCCAATCCATCCCTAAATTTCTCTTGAGTATATATTAGCCATCAGGTCAAACTGCTCCAAGTATAAATCACATTAACACTAGAAAAGCAATGTGGAAGTTTGCAAGGACAGCCGTGCCTTTTTTGTGACAGCTACTGGGCACAGTGCTGAGATCAGTGAGCTGATCTCACTTGGGAATCAAATCCAGCTGCTCCTGCCTTCAAGTAAAACTCTGACTGATGGTGGTTTTAGCCACTGCTGGCATCAATGCTGTTCAGTGCTATAATGGGCAGTTCAAGACCTAGGGATGATTCCCAGCAAATTCAGGACTTCTTTTTTCACTTTATTTCAGCAAAGAACTAAACAAGGCCCCCAGTCTGCAGCACTGGTTTGTCTGTACCCTTTGGCATGTCTGATAATTGCAAATAATATGTTTTTTTCTTACACATATTTAGTCTCATTAGGTAACATTGGAATTTAATATGTTAAAATACTGATAGTAAATATTATTTCAAGAACACTTTTGAAATATTAACAGAATTATTTCCTTCTCTTTAAAAATAATCACAACTCCCCATTCTCCCAACTTTCTCTTTATTATTTGTTTTGCTTCAAATATTTTAATCTCATTTGAAAATAGGCTACTGTATCACCGTCAGCACTGACCAATTAGGCCAAGATTATTTTTGCTTGCCAACACAACCACTGATGGACCAGTATTATTTTTACCTTCCTTCAGGCAAAGCTGAAAAACAGAAAATAGCTTGTATCAGTGTGACACTGCTACTGGCCTAACCTTCTATGGATCGCTTTGAATACTTTGGTTAATTTTTCTCTAATGCTAACTCTAAATCTTTTAAACCCAGAGCAAAAACTACTCTAGTGTATTTTTATACACACTCACACATTTTCTATATATACACTTATATAAGACCAAGATCTTTCCCTTTAAGGTAATAATAATTCCTTTGCACCATTTTTGTACACTATAAGATTTGCATAGTCCAGGATCTTAGTGTCCCTTTCTAGCAAGTAGTCAAGAAAATATGTTTTCTAAGAATATCTGCTGTTATCTTGCCTATGAAATTCACCTCTTTCCTCTTTCATGACATTTTTCATACCTTTCTATTTAGAATATATTTGAGAGAACACATCAGTGGAATTTACTAGCTACAATGGGCTATTTGCTTGCTTTTCCCCTCAATCTAATTGTCTTTTGTGTTCTTTTCCAATTTTCAGGGATTTCTGGGCTTGCTCAGATAAGTCCAGGAAAGATGAAACAATTCACATACTCCAAGCCTAGCAAAACAAAAGGCTCTTCTGAGTTCACTCAAGGCTCCTCACAACTCAGCTTTCCATCAGTGCTAAATCATCCCAAACCTTGAAAAAAGGAGGGGATGCTATAGCATTCAATCCTCTTAAAGTTTCCTGGCAGAGTAATTCATTTCAGCTGAGCATAGTTATATCCCCTTTCTTGCAAAGAAACCAAGAGCCTGTGTGAGCTGCTCTGCTCATGAACATCTTAACCCTCACCCTCCCAGCTGTCAGGCACTGCCTCTGCAGGCTGTAAAAACTTGGCATGACATAGTTTATATAATTTAAATAGGGAAATATGCAATTATTACATATGAGAAGTATTGGATCAATGGTCAGGAAACTAAAGTCTTCTCTTCATCGGATTGTGCAGTGTGGACTTTAAATGCTTCTCCACGCCAGCTTTGCGTCTTGACACAACTTTGAATGGGTAACTTTGGATATGGAAAGGTAGCAGCATGTTACAAAGAATAGAAATGGCTTTGACCGCTTCTGCCAGTTTTGATAATGCATTTTGTAATGTGACCTCTTGTGTGCTAGTAATTGGACTCAAGCCACCAATGAATCTCTAAACGTTAGCAAACTGCCATGACATGGTAATGACTTTCTGTCACTACTACCCCATTCCTATTTAAATTCATGTCCCACAACTGAAAGGTTCTGTGTCTCACTACCAATCCTCTCAGTCTTTCAGGCATAATGCTTCATAAAGCTGACCACCACCGTTCTTTTCACAGGTACTAAAAAAGTATTTTTTCCATGTGCTTTCTCCATTTAAAAAAAAGTCTCCCTCTCTGTTGGTTACAACATTTAAAAAGTTTTTGCCAGAGCCCTCTCAAAATCTAACTTTTTTAAAGATGACCAGTAATGCTTGAATTTTCTCATGGTTCCCTCAGAAATGCAGCTTCTGAGCCACTACACATCTTTTCCACCACATTTTTTAATGCAATCTCTGTAAAGTTTCAGTGTGCATTAAAAGGTCTGGAACTTTGTGGCAAAATTGCCAGAAGCCCAATCATAAAAGCAAGGATTTGGGAAGGTCATGTGAGACTTCTCTGTCCAGAGAGATATGAGTATAGATACTCCACATATGTACTGCAGAGATCATGCTATAGGGAATGCTGGAAAGGGATATTCCTTTGCAGGAATCTCTTCCTGTGCAGCCTGTGTTTCAGAAAATGCTTAAATATTCAGCAAGCCACATCTGAAATTTTGTACTGTTTTAAGTGAACAATCAAATCACCACTATAAGAAATGTTGTAATTTTTTAAACAAATTAATTTTCATTTTTGAATTATGACAAAGAGAAAATACTTTACACGCCAACTGTGAGTAGAGGTTTTGGAGACTGGAGCTTTCATGGAGGGTCAAATCCCTCATGCAAAAAATCTTTTTGATACCAGCCCTCCAAAAGCTGGTTCGACTGCACTAAACTCTGAGGCTGTAGTTCAGAGGGAGCCCCTGCACCTACCTCTCTGCCTTTTGGAAGAGAAGCCTTATCCTGTTCTCTCCCATCTTCAGGTTTTGAAAGACAAACGTGTTTCACATAAGATGATGGCTCAGTATGTGTTCCTGGAGGATGTAGCCCTCTTGTAGCATGGATCTCGATTCTGTGAGGGAATAGGAATTCAGTCCCACAACACTGCTTTGGCTTTTTCCCTACCAGTTGGCTTACACTGACCTTCCCCGGAGGGCAGACTCCATTTTTAGGTGTCTAATTCTCCCGTCATTATTTGGCACAGCCTGTGTGCAAATCGTTATGCCTAATAATTAGATACTGCTGTGCTCAGGGTTGTGACATGAGACTTTCTGAATCATTAATATTATGCCTCAGCTGTAATTCTTTCCCCTTCAAAAGGTTGTGTGTCATGCTCAGAGAAATGCTGTGGTATGTCAGACATCAGCATATAAGCACTGTAAAAGTTGCCTTTTCGGTAATGATTTCTGTGCTGCAAATAAGGGCTCCTTCTGCTTATCCACTGAGCAGTGAATTCCTTAAACCAGTGATTCCTGAACGATTTGAACCACACACCAGGTTCTTTGACCTACTGTGAACTTTTAGAATCACGTTGTTAATTGAAAACACTGTAAAAGCAATATACTGCAGAACATTTATCTTGGCCTTGCAGGCTGTGTTTTTGGACCCCTTGATGTAAACAGTACTAAGAAAGTAAAGTTCCTCCTGACCAGCACTCTGACCACAGCTGGAAGATTATTTCCTGAGCCACTCTCTCCAGCTTGACCTCAAGGTCCACAACAGCATCAAAGAATAATCTAACAGTCTCTACCTGTCTCCACTTCAAGTATAACCATATTTGATGCATTTATCTTTCTGTTTGTCAAAATCAATCAGGAACTCGAACCAATATCTGACAATCCTTGAGCTTAATTTTACCTGTGCCATTCACTGAAAATTTTGTCCTTGGATTTCAAATTTCTGCTCAACCTTTTGGTTCAAACTGTGTTTCTTTTATCTCTACAACAACAGGCACAATTTAATGAGGACTGCCAAACCCTCTCCTTTTTATGCATTTTCAATTAGTTTTGCTTCTCACTGAGTATAAATCTCTTTTTAGAGACCTTTATATAGCAACTCTGCTGTCCTTTTCTGCTGTCAGGTTTGTTGTTTTCAGTGTGTTGAACACTAATCTTCTTCCTCTTCTCCTTGAATTTCTTATTATAGGTACTTTCTTGTTTATGCCCACATTATGACTGCACAGCTTAGGGGATGGAGCTGGCATCCTGGGAGAAGACAGTCAATGCTGGAATCCTGGTGCAAAAAGATTATATACCTCCATGAACTTGGTTGGGGCTGCCTGACCCACTGACTTTAAGTTCTGTACAAAAGTTGTGTATCTAGGGAATGTGTAAAGAAATGACTTGCTGGCTTTGAGCTGTTACATTGTACAAGAGACAGAGGAATGACAGATTTGGTGGCATGTCACTGCTGTGTCATCTTCTTGCACACCCTTACCTCCAGAACTGACTTCTGCTCTCGTGTGGGAGATGGGAGTCGGTGTCTCTTGATTGCATGGACTCTTAAACTGACTTTTAGTCCAGAGATTTAACATATGGGGTCATTGCAGTCTGAAACCTGGAGATGTTCAATTTTTTCAAGGGTATTTTTTTTTAAGTAATATTTTTAAGTATATCTTCTGATAAGGACCAGATTCTGGCCTTTCTATTTGCAACAATACTTTCACTTATTTCAGTAGAGCTTCTCTTATGAGTATTTGTTCTCAGTTGTAATATCTGATGTTTGTGATCTGGCTCCCAACTTATATCTGATTACAGAAGAGACCCCATGAACGTTGATGTTAATGCTGTTTCTTGCTATGATAAGGCACGTTACTTAATGAGGCAATTTGCATAATTGCTATTAATTTATCTTCTGCAAGAGACCTCCCCATTTTCTCCAGTCCGTTTTCAGAGTATGCCCTACTTTCACATTTGTACTGGTTCCTGGCATCCTGTTTAACTCGTGTGGTTAACAGTACCACACCAGAGGTTCTCCTTGAATCTTTTCTGTGTCTCTCTTTTCAGAACCCTGCTTTCCTCCCCTGTGGCAGGTGCAGCACCCTTTTTGGGAAGAGATTGTTTAAAGTCATTTGGGAAAAAGGGCTGGAGGTAGACAGGACATGGATCTATTCCACTGCCACAGCAACAATGCATAGCAGTGGGCCTCACCATTCTCATCTTCTTTTTCATTTCCATACTTAGGATTACTTCTATCACTACAAAAAAATGAACTAATAATAATTATCATAGAAGGAGTAAAAATATTTCAAGCATCTGAGAGTGAATAATTGTAGAATAGTATCAGATTAGATTGGGTTGGAAAGGACATATAAAGTCTTCTAATCCAGTCGAACACTCCTTCAACTAGACCAGGTTGCTCAGAGCCCCGTCCAATCTGACCTTGATTGCTTCCAGGAATGGGGTATCTAACGCCTCTCTGGGAAACCTCTTCCACTGTTTTATGACCCTTTTCACCTACCATTTTTCATTGCTTTCAAAGGAGGGCAAATTTTGGTTGTAAATCTTAGGAGAGCTTTTCTTTTTTCTTCCTCAAAACTGTGCTGTTACAAGCTCATGTCAGGTAGCAATTCAAGCCCTCTCTCCAGGCCTCTCTTTCTTTCATGTGCTCATCAGTGTTAATCACTAAAGGCATTTGTCTTAGGAGCTAGAAGACCTCTACTTTCCATTACTAACACTATATATTTAATAAGTAGGCATGAAGGTATATCACTGGCCTGTTCCTCTTCAGAAAGAGTTTGAAGGAATGGGCAAAAAATCTGCAGGGGGTCAACTCTCGCAAGAAAGAAAATAAAAGACCAAATTAATTGAAACTTCTTAGGAAATAAAGCAGCAATTCCTGTCTGTGCCAGTAATCAGAACACAGATGAGCAGTATTTTTTGCTTCTGATTTTATATTACTGCGCTTTGCTCTTCTCCTTCTCTCCCCAGCCTAAAAATGTTCTATCTGTCTGGTAATCTCTCATCCTCTCAGCCATTAAGAACTACTGCCCAGTCACTCAACCTCAAATTTTACTTTGTAGGATCATGGCCTACAGGGTTGGGGATCCTGCTGTCATCTAAGTCTGTATATCACCATATGCATAACACAAGGATAACCTTACAAAAAGAGTGAACAACAAAGGGTATAAGGGAAGAGAAGAAAGAAGTGCCTGGGGACCTGGTACCTCAGGAATTATTATAGACACATCTATGAGGACAGCCATACATGTGGTCCTTTTGTTCAAAGATTCCATTCAGTGAAGGGTAGGTGGAGATACCCAGTGGATGTGTTGACCACCTTTTCAAGAGGTTTATCGGCTATGGCTCAATGCTGTGCTGGCACAGGACTCAGACCAGGTCTGGATTTCATCTAACAGCTATGAGGATGGGCAGAAAGTACATGAAATCTCACAGCTCTATCCCCAATGTGTTTGTTACTTAGTACTGCTGGTATCCCAGAGGGAGAGGGACACTGCTTCTGCTTAGAGGACAGGATGATCTGTGACCCTTAGTGGACAATATAGACCACATTTTAGGGTATGATTACTGGTGACTTGAAGACAGTGACTCAGCTCATCTGCATCCATTTTGTCCTTCTGACATAACAATTATACAATTATTAAAAATGTGTGATCAAAGAAAAACAGTCCATGTTGTTAGTGTTCCTGAAATACAGAGTTAATCAAAGTGCAGGAACAAAACAGTGGTGCCAAATTCCTGTTAGTACAAGTGTTTGCTGCAGTAAGAGGACTAAGCCCTATATAGTGCTAGAGAAACATTAAAGACAATCAAACCTTCATGACAGTTCGAGTAATTGATGCGTTTGAGCTTATAGCTAAAGGATTGAGCAGATTTACTTAATCCTTAAAAAAACTCCATCTTAAGTAGTTCATAAACCTATATAACGTGTTATTTGAAAAATAAATCAGAATGTGACGCAAAAAAACAAGTATAATAAATGCTGTTGTTCTTCCAAAAATCTTTTGGACACGTCAGATGTAATTAGACTGATACTTATTTTATTCTATTCCCATAAAAGGATGAATTTGTGGAGGTCATGTACTGCATTATATCTGGCCCTTTTTACTCATCTGAGCTGTTACTCAAGAAATGCATTAGGTCTACAGGGTAGCTCTTGCCAAAGGCCGAGTAGCACCATAAAAAAAGAACACTTAGCAGTGGAGACTTCATTAAAATATCTCTCTCTTCCTTTTATAGACAAATAATTTTGCTTTGTTGGAGTAGAAATCCTACTGGTACACAGTCTTTGATGCTGTTTTTTTCATATCTTAGTCTCTCAAGGTCTCAGGGTAGCAGTTGTGGAAGCCTAACACATTTTTTTTTTTTTGTCCTCCTATGAGAAATGCCCTAAAACACCATTCCAGATCCTATCTGCAGTATTTGAGGTGGGCAAGAGCAGTTTATGAAGAAAGAGAGGGCTATTTTCCCAGCTGAAGCCAATGCAAAGGCAATATGTGCACCCCTACATGTACTGTCTGATCTTATTCATTGGATTATCAAGAGCAGGATTAGACCCATAATACTCTTTCAAATCATCAGGAGTCACATTAGGGCCAAAAATACTAAAAACAATCTGTTTTCCTCAAAAACAACCTGCACGTGAGGTTTTAGGATTTAAATGCAAAAACCATTTGTATGCACTATAAGAAACTAGTCTTGAATTGAAATTTACTTGCAGGATCATTCCATAACGACCAAAAATTACAAGTTTTGTGTAATGAGTGTTCTTTAAGCTCTGGAGATACAGCCTCCTTTGACTTCTAATGCAAAAATATGTAATTTATAAAGTAGAGTTTTGAAATCATTGTGACAGTGAACCCAAAATAAGGCTTTTCATGAAGACAGCTTTCCAGGTAGTGAAACAAAAAGTTTTTCTGTGATATGGCAGTACATGAACACTGCAGACTAAATTATATGTATCCCCACTGGAATCAATGGACCAGTAACACAAAAAAAGGGGTGTTGAATTTAAGTCTGAAAACTAGTTGGTCATCTGGAATCTTTCAAGTAAATTAGGAAATATGATCCCTATTGTTGATGAGGAGGATTTATTACTACTGTTGCAATGTTAATATACTTATGTACTTTATAAGTAGTAATGTAGACAGAGACAAAGGCAGTGTCTATGCTTCAAAAACCTTAGCAGAGCTAGGGTTTCATGAGATGAAGACAAAATGGAGAGAAACTTGAATAGGAGTTAAAGTACATACTGATTGAATGATTTTTGAGACTGTTGTTTTGTGATGGGAATGCTCTTTCTGTAGTAAGAATGGCAGGATACATGATGTGTAGTTGCATAGACCTTCACCTGGATTCACCTCATTTCTCTTTGGAAAGGTATCTGAAGAATCTGAGTCAGAGAGCTCTCAATTTGAAATGGATAGTTGAGCCATTTCCAAAGACTTCAAGGTAATTTCTTTCTCATCGTCATTTGAAAGCCTAGGTAAACTCAAGTGCTTAAAAATGGAGAGCTAAAAACCAGAAGAGATGAATCTCAGCCTGTACAATAATATCTTCAGAAACAATATTCAAGAGACTCATAGACCAATGATGGTGCTCTTTAGAAGTTTCTCAGACTCCCTTTCCAGCTGTCAAGATCAAAAATGTTCTTCTCAATAGATCAGTAAATATTCAGGAAAATAAAACATGTCTTTTTCTCTAAGATGCACTGAATAGTGCAGTTGTTCTTTTTTTCTCCTTATTTGACTGCTTACCTGTCAGTGTGTGTGTACTTGAGCATGTGTAAGTGCATGTGTACTAATCACCTTTGGCCAGACTTTTAGGGAGTCTAATAAATAACATATTTGCTTTTTATTAGACAGTCTGGTAGTTGTGGCTTAAGAATCTAATGCCTGGTGTTAGAGATGATACTTCTGACTTTGTTTTTAGTTTACAGTTGGGGATGACAGGTCTTTTCTAGTCTAAAGATATTCTGCTTGTTTTTTATTACAATTTTTATTATTACTCTGCCTTAAGCAACGGAATATATACTTTGATATTTCGTGTACTTGGTCTATTAAGATACACATGCTCTTCTCCCTTTTCATTTTATATGCTTATACATTTTTATGATACTACTCTAAAGGATTATGTGTAAATCAGATTATGCTCAAGTTTTATATTAGTATGTGCTAAATATTATATAGAAGCTATTCAAATCTATTTAACACACCAGACCGGAAACTCTTTACTGTGAGGTATCTTACTGGGCATTTCATAGGTCTCTAATATCCATTAGCACAACCCACACAAAGCAGCTAAATCCAGGACCACAATGCTTACTGAGGCAGAAAAAATAATAATCTTTCTGCAAGTTGATGTTAGCAAAGTCAAGAGAAAATTATATGTCAGTAACGTGTTGTCCAGAGATTGAAGTACTTTCTTATTCCTAGACTTGCCAAAATCATATTTAAAAGAGAATAAAACATAAAGCACTGCTTCACTTACAAGAGCAGCCTGTATGCTCATCAGTGCTCAGCTCAAATGATTTCCTCCAGCAAACAATAAAAAGCAATGCCACTTCTTAAGCATTTGGCACAATTATTCTAAGCGGAAAACATGCAGTGTTTCTTTTGTGATCTGAGATGCTGGTCTCAGTAACTGCTACTCATTTTATAAAAAGGACCCAGTGCCAGCCCCTAAGAAGTTTAAAACTATGATGTGAGCTGAAAGATATCAAATGATGCTCCTGGAGATCTTAGGTGGCTTATTGTCCTACCTAGTATGAATACAGATGTGCTGCCCAGTGTTGATGTAAGGAATGGCACAATGATTGCTGGGGCCTGTAGGATTTGTCAACCAGAACTCTCTGCAGAGGTGAGGCTGCCAGTTACATTGGTTTGTGTATCCCTCGGATACAGGCACATTGCTAATGAGTCTTCCATCTAGCAATATTTTCCAGACAGTATTTTCAACAAAAAATTGTATAAAATACTAAACTGGAGAGAAAGAATGGGATAAGGGAGAAGACGGAGTGCTACTCCATCCTCTACAAGTGGCTTATTGTGTGAAATTGGGCATGCTTCTGTAGGCCACGTTCCCACTGTCCACTGTGACATGTAAGGTAATGGAAACAACCCAACCAACGGGACCTGAATGAGGCCTTACCACAGGCAATGAGAATGTGGTACCAAACTCAATTTTACTCTCTCAGAGCTTTGACAGAAGAAGGAATCCTAACGAAAAAGAGAGCCTGCTCCTGGGTATGGGACCGAGTGTCAAAGGACAAAGACAAGGCTGAGATACTCAGTGTCTTCTTTATTGTGTTCTTGACTGCTAAAAGTGCCTTTACAGAGAAGAGCCTGCCTGTCACAGTGGGCAAGCTGGACATGAATCAACAGTATATTCTTCATAACCTCATGTAGATCTCCAAAGCCAGGAGTTCAGCCATCAGTATAAGTAAAGCTTTTCTAGAACTCCATTGAGCAATTTTGAGATTGCCTCTGGTGTACTGCATCTGATTTCGGACTTTCTGTTGCAAGGGATACATTGATAAGCTGGCAGAGACCCACCAAGACAGAGGAGTCTCTGCCCTTGGGTATATTGGGAAATGGACTGGAAAGGGCATGAGCAGTGTGACCTAACTTCAAAGTTAGCCCTGTTTTGATCAGGCTGGACCAGACAACCTCCAGCAAAATTTTTTCTACAATTCCATGATTACATAATGAGCCAGCAGCTCTTAACAGCAGGTGGACTCAGCACTCTTCTTGATTTGAACTACCATGAGATATATAGTCTGAATATAGTCCTTTGCACTTCTATTTCCCCTCTCTTTCCTTGACCTTTCTTGTGCTTTGAGTTCCTGCCAGGTTTGTGGTGTATAATCCCCAGTGAAAGACTGGTTTGTGTTTGTAGAGTGAAGATGGAGCACCTAGTTATGAGCACCAGGGATATTGAACAAATAATAATAAAAACTCTTTCAGACTGCAAAAAAAATAAAATTTTGCACTAGAAAATCTACCTCTAACCAACCCAAGACAGGTAATATGCCCAGTTAGCATCAATATTATATCTTCACTTTTGCTTTATATCATTATCTTTGCCCCCCACTCCTCCCCTCTAGAAATTAAGAAATGTTATTGTTTAGCAGTCAGAGACCACTGAAAAGCTGATTGGTCTAATAGCACTTGGGAATTGCTACCCTGGTTATTTCTTGCTTCAGGCTAACTGTCTCAGTGAGATTCTAAAATAAAGCAGATGATGTGACATAATACTCAAATCATGACCGGCTTTTTAAAATGAATTACTGAATTCCCCTTGATTTTATTTTTCATTTAATTGTAAGCCTCCTTCTTCAGCTTTGCTATAGCTTAATACATGTTTTTATATTTATTTACATTGTGTATATGTCCTGGTTTCAGCTGGGATAATTTTCTTTCTTATGGTTGCTGTGTTTCAGACTTGGTGTGAAAGGAATGTCAACATTGCATATTGTTTTAGTTGTTGCTAGGTGATGTATATACTATTTAAGGACTTTTTTAAGCTTCTCGTAAACGGTGAGGAGAAACATAGCATGATAGAATGGCCAATGAAATATTTCATACCCTAGATGTCATGCTTGCTATATAAATGGGTGTTGTCCAGGGGGCGGGACTCCACAATGACTGGTTGGGATAGGCTGAGAAACCAGTTCACCAAGTGGTGAGAGTGACTTGTATTGTATTACTTTATCTTGTATATTCATTTACCATTATTATTATTATTATTGTTATTGATATTTCCCCTTTTCTGTTACTGTTCTATTAAACTGTCTTTATCTCATCTCATTACTTTGTTGGTTTTTTTTCTCTTTCCTCTCAATTCCTTTTCTCCTCCTTCTCTCTACCCTTCTGGGAGTAAACACGAGTGTCTGCATGGTCCTGGCTGCTGGCTGGGATTAAACCATGACAGTATCATAAGGTTTTAAATGTATTTTCTCTAAATAATCTCTGGACTATTGGATCTTGCAAGTGTTTACAAAAAAGTCTGTTTCAAAATGTAGCCAGGCCTTCATTTTTGATCAATTAGTTAGGATTTATGCAAGGTAGTAAAAGACAGCTAAGTTTGCATCTATATACTATATAAGATCCAATCAGACTTATTTGAGCCCCGTGCCACTTGACCTTAGCTAAAATCTGCTTCTAATGCTACTTATGATATGGATACAATACCATTATATTTGTACAGCACTGCATCAGTAACATCTAAGCTGTGCTGCCTGGAACGTGTCCAGATATCACTTGGAACCCTGAACCTGGTAGGTTAACTTTAGCTGGCAGCCAGGTGTTCACCAAGCTACTCTCTCACTCCTCTTCCTCAACATGACAAGGGGAAAAAATACAATGAAAAAGCTCATGGGCCAAGATGGGACAGGGAGACACCTGACTCTTCTACTTCCCCACCCCAAGCAGTGCAGAATGACGGGGAATGAGGACTGTGATCATTTGTAACATTTCATCTCCAATGAGGCTCCCTCTCAAGGAATGCAGTGCTTCATGAACTGCTGCAGCATGAGTTCTTCCCATGGGCTGCAGTTCTTCAAGAACTGCTCCAGCGTGGGTCCTTTGTGTGTGGGTACAGTCCATCAAGAACAGACTCTTCCAGTGTGGGTCCCCCATAAACCACAGCTGCTGCCAGGAGGCTGGTCCTGCATGGGGTTTATATGGGCTACAGCTTCCTTCAAGGCATGTCATCTGCTGTCACATGGGGTCCTCCATGGGCTGCAGTGTTGATATCTGCTCCAGTATGGAAGGACAATCTGCTTCCCCATGGTCTTCTCCAGGGGCTGCAGGGAAATTTCTGCTCTGGTGCCTGTGTCACCTCCTCCCCCTCCTTCTCTGACCTTAGCATCTGGCGGGCTGCTTCTCTCACGTTTTTCTCACTCCTCTCTTTCTTAGCTGCTGCACAACATTTTTACTCTTTCTAAAATACATTATCACAGAGGCAGCACTAGCACTGCTGGTGGGATCAGTTTTGGGCAACAGTGGGTCTGGTTTGCATCTGGCTGAAACTGGCTCTATCTGACATGGGGGCAGCTTCTGGTGTCTTCTCACAGAAGGTACCCCTGTAGCTTCCCTCTCACCCCATCCTGCTATCAAAATCTTGCCATGTAAACCCAGCACAAGGGAACACGGAGATGAGCCCCTGAACTGGCTCAGGTGGAACTAATGTGACCAGACCAGAGCTTACCAGCATCAGGTGAATTGTCCTACCCAGACTCATGCTTTTCTGCTGCCCTGAGGTCTCCCGTTATCTCTCAGGAGACTGTGGACTCCTGGTCTCCACCACAACTGAAGTAGGAGGTATTTCTGCATCTGAGATACCACAGCTCTGCATTACAGCAGCTGATGGCAAGTAGACTCTGTTGATGCTTCTTACTGCGCTCTGTTCAGTCTTGCCCTGAACACATATAACTGTGAGCATTCACAGAGAGAGTTCAGATGAACAAAAAAATTACTGTCAAAGAGTGGGCTAGATTCTTTCCAGACCCATTCAGAATGACTAAAACTGTTGGCTAAATAACAGCTTGCCAAATTCTTGTGAACTGCTTGTCTATTTGTTGCTTCCAGGCCCCTGAGAACAAAGCTCAGAGATCAACACCCACACACAGGGTGCCCTTACAGACAATCTCTGGATTTTGAAAAAACAGAACGCCTGAAAGAAGAACTGAAGCAGATTTTATTATTACTTTTTTTTTTTCTTTCTTTCTTTCTTTTTTTTCTTTCTTTTTTTCTGCCTGCTCAATTCAATTTGCACAAAAACTAGACCTGGAAGTCAGGAGAACAGCCAGGCCCATCTTCACTGGCTCTGAAGCCTGCCTTAACTGGATGACAGCAAAGATTTTCAACATCTCATCTGATGATAACTACTCATCACAAAAAAAGGCCGTTATCTGCTCAGCTCTAAATTAACTCAGTGCTATAGATGCTATAACCTCTCACCTACTGGTCAGACTATCACAAATAAAGCAGCAGAAATGGTCTCTAATCCCGACTGTGAGCTGACACTTCCCAGTTTGGCCTCAGGTCTGGATGGGTCATAGATGTTTTTTTGGCCTCTGGTCCATAAACCCACTGCCTTATTTCTCAGGTCTCCGTTCTGGCTTCCCATTAATTCTCATCAAGTAGTTTGACTAAATTTCTAAATTTCAAAACCTGCCTGCTGAGAGACTGCATGTCCTGTGTTAATTGTTGCCTCTGATAATGCTTATGGTCCTCCGAAACAATGGAACACCACCAGACTGGTGTGTGCAGGGAACAAAACTTGCAGAGAATAATGGACATCATCACACCCTCTTCTGCACAAGATAAAAATAGCTACATTACTCTAAAAGCTTTCAGAACAAAAGATAACACTTAGCTTCTTTTTCTTCAATAATTTATTTACACATGCATGAGACACGCATTTGCCCTTATCACACAAATACAAACACAAGCAAATAAACAGAAACAAGTACTTTTATCTCTGGGCTTATGAGGAAAAGAAGAGATATAGTTATTATGCCTGTTTCAGAAAACCACAGGGACACCCAACGTCTGTGAAAGTAAGACTCATTCAGTATCAAGACAGAAGCAAAAGAGAGAGAGAGAGAAAGAGAGAGAAAGCTAATATATACGTAATATGAATCAGAGAGATTTCAGCTAGCTTTTCAAATCCCAAAATGTGTTTGCATGTCTGCCAGAAATAAATATTTTCTTTTGACTGATAAACTGAACTAATTTGATATGAAAGCAGATATGTCTTTGAAAGAAAAACATGGACACCACAGTATCACTCTGAGGAGATCTGGGCTCTCGTGACACCACGTCAAATATGTAATTTGCTGACAAATAAGCTCATTTGGTGGAACCCTTTTCTTTTATTTTGATACTGTGCTTTTCTGCTGATGAGTAGGCATTTCTTATTCTTTCTTGCACTCCAACCTTAGATATGTGAAATGCTGCCCAAAATATCCTTACGGGTGCTTCCATAATTTCTTTCAACAAGGATGGTTGCTCATGGGATTATGAAACAACTCAGCCTTTCTACTGCTCTGTGACATAGAGGGTGCCAAAGTAAGGTTTCACCCCCCTCCTTCTCCATCCCAAAAGCTGCTGCTAGTCGGGAATGTGTAAGGATCAGGAGATATAAATCTGCTTGCTACTGGAGGCTGAACAGACCGCAGGCTGGCAAAGCACCGGTCCCTTTCTCTGCTGTTCCTTTCTTCTGGGCCATTCTACTCCTCTCCATCCCAGTGCTCCCATCATCCCCTGCCTGCTCTCTATTAAAAAAAGAGAATGCCCTACTGTTCCTTTTAAATGAATCTGCAGATGACAAAGATTCATTCAGCTGCCTTTGTAAGACATCTCAGTTGTGCAGACATCTGGGTCGATACCCAGTGCTACTCCAGTCTGAGCTGGCAAGACTTGCAGCCCACCTCTGTGCATACACATTTGAGGAACAGGGGTCACAGGCCACGCAGTGTCATACAATGAGGCTGTGACTCCTTCCTCTGGCAATGGGAAATGTTGTTGGTGCTGGGATAACTCAATTATCTTCCTGCTTTTGCTGGAAACATTTTGAGAATACGAAAAAAAACCCCTCAGCAGTAGGAGTTGATCTGAGATGTGATCTATGCCCCTCAACCTCTTTATCTTTTTTTTTTTTTTTTTTTTTTTTTTTTTTTTGTCTTAGTAACTGGAGGCTGCATTTGCCTGCACTTGTTTTGTCTATGCCTGAGTGTTTTCAGTTTCATGCCTGGTTGCCTGCCTACCTGAGCACCGCTGAGAGCATGTTTTTCTCAGTGAAAGGAATGCATATGTTTGCCTGCCTGCTTGAACCAGGAGCTATTTCTATGGGGAAAAAGAACAATAGCTGTTGAAATACAGGCAGGCACTTCTTTCTGAAAATTCTTTCTGTTCTTCTTGTAGACAACAGCTGAGGTTCACTGAGGTGAGTGCAAGGGTGTGTAATGTATTTCTACCTGCCCCAGCCTATCCATTTTTTTTAGGTAAGGAGGGAGTGCAGTTTCTTACACAGAGAGAAGAGATTGTTCTTCTTGGGGTTAGAAGGCATGAAGTTGTGAATGGAGGATTCTGGATCCTTCCATAGTCTCAGCTTCAAATTACTTATTTTTTATTCTGGAAAAAATGGATTTGCCAAAAAAAAATGAGGATACAGCTGCTTTCCATGTCTGCAGCTCCCCACGGCTGAGTTTTATCCCCAGAGGCCTTGAATGTGATCTGTGTCAAGGGTAATTTAAAGAAACGTTTTTGGTTTTTTTTTTTTAATTTGGAGTAAAAAGGGTTTGTGATTCTAACACCAGAGCTGCAGCAAGAGGCAGTGTGTATTCCTTCTAGCTTTACATTATGTTTCTGCCAGGTGTGTGGATACGAAATCAAAAGTTTCAGTGCTCCTTCCTAAAGGCAGATACTGAGCAGCACGTTATTTTTTATCTGCAAAACAGTACCAAGAAAGTGGAAAGCAACAGGGGAAAACAACATAACCTATGTTACTGCAGAAGCTTAAATCATGGCTGAAGTGAAAACCTTCTCAATCCCATATGTACTTAAAGTGCACTATTCTGAAAAAAGGAAAGAGGCAAATCCATGGACCTAGGAGTCATATTACAAAATTAAAAAAAAGTAAATCAGCTGCATAGCATTTCTTGTAAATTCTGTAAATAATAAATGCAATACAAAATCAATACACAACATACGGTTGATCTTATTAAAGTTTGAAAATTTTCTGTGATTAGAGCTGTAGAGTCAAGGAAAGAAAATAGAATTGACAGTTCTCAGGTATTTTTACTAGAATTTAACCTAAAGAAGTTGGATTTTCTACTTTTTTTTCCTTTTTTTTTTTTTTCCCTGGCATTATCTTCTCTTTCTCCGGTCAATGAAAACCCTGATCATTTCAATTTAATTACAGTTTTATGCCCTGTAACTAAGCTCTTATCTGATAAGATATCTTTTCTCATCTTTGTTATCTTCTCCTTTTCCTTAGTATACCACTGATCTCAATGCACATTCTCTAAACCTTGTCTCTACTCCTCCAACCCTGGTTTGTGTCACTGTGAAACCAAAAGTGTGAAGCGTAGGTTTACAGTGTGCATGACCTTTTTCAAGTGGTCTTGGCTGGTTTTTGGTCTTAGGAAATCAAATGTAGAACACCAACTTTGGATAAGTATTTAGAGCAGGAGGTGGTAGGCCAAACCTTAGTGCTGACAAGAAATTCGGGCTGCTGTCCCGTGGGATTTTCCAACTATTTTTCCTCAACACTTTTTTGCATGTCTGCCCAAATTGCTCTGTTAACTCATTCAAAGCTGGACCTTGATTTCATTCTGCTAGGATATTGTCTGAAACTTGTCCTGAGTAAATCACAGACATTTCTCTGAAATAAGAGTTGTAAGAACAAAACACTTCTCCAGTCACTTTTCAGGTTTTAATAGCAAAAGTTGTTATCACAGACCTCAACTTCCAGGGGCTGATAGATCATGTCTGTTATTCCTGGCTGTGTTTGCACAGTGAAGATTTCTTGAAGAATGTTCAGCAATTTGGTTTCAGCCACAGGTGACATGATGCCCCTTGTTAATAACCGTGCCATCTCCTGTTGGCTGGTCAGACCTGCTCCTTGCCTTTTCTGTGTATTGATTTCTGCATCTGCTTCCTAAATTAACTTCTTCCTTCATTTTTATTTCCCATTTGAACCTATTTTGCATACTTTTTGTAGATATTTTGGTATAATTACATTTAGTCCTCAGCCACTATTTTCCGTGGTTGATCCAATTTCCTGAATTAGAAAGAGTAAATTTTCCCTTTTGTTATGCCATGAAGTTAGTCAGAGTATGTAAAAGTAATTTTCTTAACTGGTACAGGGACTTTTCCTATTTATAGGGTAGTATTTTTAACTGTAACAAAGAGGTCATTTAGAAAGTGAAGTATTTCTTTGTCTATGAACATTTTCCTTGAACAAATGGCAGCTGGGACAGAAACTTCAGATTAGCATATCTCCCTGACGGTCTTTAAGATGATCTGATAAGATCCAGGCTTTTTACTGTCACCAGCTAGGGAATGTGCATCTTTGAAGTATTTTTACCAACTCTTTGTGATTTTTGTTGAGCTGAAAAAAAAATTTCTGCATAGAATTTAATAATCTCCAGTCTGAGTTCCTTTTTAGTAATTTCTCCCACTTTTTACAAATATTCTTGAAGAAAATGTGACATTTTCACTCCCAGATTTATAGATAACTGAAGCTGCAGCTCAGTTCCTGGAAGAGAGGTAGTACATACTATTGTTATGGATAACGTCTCACTTTGATGAAATTGAACTATTGATTTTTTTTTTCCTGTCCACAACTATTTCATTTTTTTTTCCTTTGTAAGAACAGATACCAAACCAACTAAAGTTGATACATTTGGAATGAAAATTCCATAGTCCTACCTAAGCAGCAGAATATTCTGAGGCATACCTTGGACATCTGACATCTGACATCTGACGCAGCCTTCCCTCATCAAACAGAAAGCTTAACAATCCCTATTTAAAAAAATAAAATCCCACAAGGTATTCTACAGCATGCAATGCTTTTCCAATCTAACAAACTCTTCCCTCTATCTCACTGCAGCATCCAACAACTAGCTCCTCTCATGGCCCTAAAGCTCAACCCCACGGACCTCTTAAAGTCCCCATTTATATTCTATGTATGCTGGATTTTAAATTTTGGAAGATATGTAGCCTTAATTTCCAGCTCCTATGCTGCATTACCTGGCCTGGGAGTGTGGGGGGATGAAAAACCCTACAAAAATGAGTACACTAGTCTTTGTTAGCTTTAGAATCACATCTTTGCGATTTCTTTCAAGCCTCCTCTAGGTTTTGTAAATGTTCATCTGAAATCTTCCCAGTTATTAGCATGTCATCCAGATAACAGACAACACCATTTACCCCCTGCCTTACTTAGCTCATTATTCTTTGAAACACAGCAGGTGCTTTTTCTGTTCATACCTAAATAGCCCCTTATGTGTGTTTGTCATCAGAATTCTTTTTTTCAGTACTCGCTGCAAAGCCACCTGCTGGCACTCCTGGGACAAGCCTTGTTTGGTTTGCTCCTCTCCGCTCAACACTGCGCAAATAACTATTCTGCTCTAGAAATCCAATGTTGTCCAGTCTGAGACAACAAGTGCTGGTGATTTTATATTTCTGACAAGATTTTCCCCACTGTCTCCCCTGAAATACAGTTTGCTCAGCCCATTCACTGACATCCAGGGGAAGAAACAGACTCTGGTTTCCATTGCAGCAGCTGCTTTTCTACAAGCATTTGCAGGGCTTATGGCACAGGTCTCCTCCTGAGAAATGCAGAAATTGTCACTCACAGATGACACTGCAGTTATACTCTTTACATGTCTGTAATGAACACAACTTTACCTTGAATTTTCCTACCCTGTTACACAACTGATTAGCTACTATCCACTATAATTTAAACTTAGGGAAACAGCTTCTGCCCACCACTTTCAGTTATGATTGCCTTCAAAGTTAACAAAGAATATTTGTAAATTACAGTGACGGGAAGACCTACCTGTTAATCATTACTTGTCCTTACACTGTACCGTGGTACAGTGTGTTATATATGTTCATTTTCTACTGTGTGGAGCCAGTGCTCAGTTATCCACGGACAGTTTATTTAGCTGACAGATTAATTGTGCCACAGATGCAGAGACTCTGGGGGAGGCCAGCTCAGTTCTGGCAGGATTATTCATGCAAGTGCGGTTCTGTGCAGTTGTTGATACATTAGTCTCACTGGGTGCACGGTGACCCAGCCAGGGAGGATACAAAAGACCACAGACATCTCCAGCCAGCCCCAGCACGGGCAGGACAACCAGGCACAGTAAGGTTCAAGCAGATCCACTTGGATGTGTGTGAGAGATGATGCTGGTGCTGTGGTTAGGGGCCTCTTACCAGACTAAGTAGTGCGGTATGAATTTGACAGCCACTTTAGGTCCAGTACTTGGCAAAAGCTCATAAATCCTCAGAGAGCTGTGGAGCAGAGGAACCCAAAATAGTTCCACAAAAATCAGTTTAGGATGAAAAGGAAACATTAGCTCAAATTCAAGACCAGCGATATCATCCTTGCAATCACAGACACTTTACTGAGATGCTACTCTTAAGGTCTATTGTCCAAGTTTCTCTGATAGCCTTTTTGTTCCAGACCCTACAAGCACCTACCCTTCTGGCACTGTAGTTTCTTAAATGAATTATGCTCTTCCCTTGGGCTGAAGTTCCCCAGGCACTTTGGTGGAGACACAGTGAGCTGAGAGAATGAACTCAGGTTCAAACATTTAAGTTCCTGAGTTAGTTTAAAACAAATCACTTTGCAGTTTGGTCAAGATTTTCCAAAGTCTCCTGCCAGCCTCATAGAAGCAGTTGTTCAGAGGTGGAAAAGAAGGGCTGGGGTGGGTGAGAGGAAGGATGAGAGGAGGACTGCCTCTTTCAGGTGTAGCACTGTCTTCTGCAAATTTAACGTGCTTACAGAACTATAAAGTTATTTCTAGGCATCAAACTGATTTTTGGGAGTATTTTGCAAAGGGTTATCAAAACAATAAGTAGCGGGAAACATTTTTAGGCTAGCCAAATACCAGAATATTTTAGCCTTCTAGTTGATTCCCGAGATAAAAACTAATGTTCTGTTTAAAAAAAAAAGAAAAAAAAAAGAAAGAAAAAAACCCAATCAAAGAGCATGATGAGATTTTAATGGTTTCCTTAGAAGATCTACTGTGTCTTTATCTCCATAAATTCCATTGTAAAGTGTAATTCTTTAAGGACCATTTATGCTTCCTATTATTAGGAATATGAATATGGTATAAGTAATATTCCTAATATTAGGAATAGAGGAATAATAAACAATATTAGGAAAATAATTTTGTGTAGTGGACTCTTCCGTACTGTTTGTAAAAAAAGACTGTCAATGCCTGAATCTCTTTTGAAACTTTTCTTATTTGCATTATATAGTCCCTTTTACCCAATGTAAACAGGTTTTTTTTTTTTCTCTCTCTTTTTTTTTTTTTTTGGTTCTGAGATCCAATCCTTTGCCCATTTTCTGTTTTGTGTTTTGCCACATGCACAGGAGTTAAAAAGTAAATAATGTACTGTTTTTCATAAAAATAGCTTCAGAATACAGGTTTATTTACTTAGGATGCAAGACAGTAACTCCCAACATCCAAAAGTGAAAGGCAACTAGCAGAGAAGAATAATTTATCCTCCCATGCTGCCGCAATTGTAAATCATAACTGAAATTAAAGACTAAGTCTTGATCACACACTTTTTATATCCTTGCTTTACAAGAGAGGAGCAAATCCTTGACATTTAAAGCAGAGCTGGAATTGGGAAGCTGAAATTATGTAGCTCTGTTTGGACGTGCCTTTCTATGCAATTACTCTTTTTGGTCCAGTGGAATCACTTAAGGAGAGTTTTATAGATGTATTCCCCAAACTTGTTATCCTTTTTAATTCCCATATGAAGATTTAAAATTCTGTGAGAATCAAAATCTTCTTCTAAATGTAGAAAAAAAACTCAACTACTGAAAGGAGATTGAAAAAGGTGGGAATTAGAAATTCAATCTGGATCTCCTTTACAGTGGTAAAGATCAAGATTCTCATTTCTGTAATGTACTGGTGGTATGGAGCTGTCAGTAAAGGGAAGAAAGTAACTGTCTTTTGTCTGGGCTACCTTATATAATCCCAAGCAAGAACAAAGCCATGAGCTGTATTTATTAATGACAAATCTGAGTCAGTACTTTGTTACACCACTGTAAAAAGATACAATTCCAGAAGTGTTGTATTAATCTAAATCTACAGCAAAATAAGATTCCGGTCTCACTTTGTCATTTGAAACATGACTTAATTTGGTCCAAAGCTTTCTCATCTGCTTTCAGCACAATAATTAATGGATGCCAAAGGGTGCTGATGCCTGTTGCAGACTGACCTAGACAGCTATGATTTGGAAATGAAAAACTGGAAGAACTCAGTGGCAAAGAGTTAGCAACAGCGCTCAGGAGAAAAAGAAAAATAAAATAAAAAGAGGAAAGCAACAGGAAATAGAGCAGACAATCAATGAAGGCTAGGCAGAAAAAGAATCCTGATAAACTAAGAGATGCGGTGAGTTTCATCAAACAGAAAAATGTATGACATGTGGAATAGAAGGATAGTAAGAGTTAGAAGATTACACCACCTTATAAAGTGTTTTCTGAACTTATGAGGTAAGTCTATGTTTCAAGAAATATAATATAATTGCTTGTGTTGTCATATAGTCTCCTTTTGGGTAGGTCAGGGGAATTTGCCCTTTGCACTCGAGTTGTAACCAAAATCTTGTCTTAGGGCAGAACCACTTGTTAAGGAACAGGGTTAATGTCATAGCTGAAGAGTCAGGAAAGTGTTATTCTCTCTGCTGTTGGTGACCTCCTGTCTATGCTGCATGAATAAAACAAGTTAGGGGAGAAAATATCCAGCTACATAACCCTGATTTCTCTTTCTAAAGGAAATTGCCTAGACAACTGAAATCCATGGCAGCCTGCTTAAAGTATGACAATAGATAGATGTCAGCTGTCATTATTAGATAGAATGCATATCAAATAAAGAGAATGAATATCTATATTTTCTTGAGTATAATCTCTGCCCCATTTTCTTCAGCAGAAAAATCACCTACTGCATCAGGTCATTGTAGACTTTTTAACCCCAACAGCAAATGGCTGAAACCACTCTTTGTTTTTTTAATCCATGCTCCAACTGCTGAACCTCCTTTAGATGTTATCTAAAGACAGTTTGAGTATGGATTCATTACAGAAATTGTTAGAGAAAAAGATCCAAATATATCTACCAGCAAAGTCAGAATAGCTACATGCTATGTGTAAATGAAGAGCATTTATTTCAACATGACTGCAAACGTCAGCTGTGTTCCAGGTATGGCCAGATCATGGTAACTGTTTCAAAGCTAATATTCAGGAATTATAATGAAGTTTAGCTGTAGTGCACTGACAGAGTACACTTAACAGTCAAGGCTTATTTTCACCAAATGGAGCTGAGAGGATGCTGAGACTGCATTCACAAAGCCACAAAGTTCAGGAAAAAATGGCTAAGAAATTAATGATTATGCTCTCTTTAAAAGGTGCACAGAAAAGGTATATATACACCTGATTTGCTTCATGTACCCAAAAATAAAACTTCTCAATATTTCTGAATGACATAGTAAAAGCCCAATTTTTTATTTTTATTTTTCCCTAAGGGATACAGTTTACATCAAAGGCAATGGGATATATTTAATTTTGTATTATCTTCCTAAACTTCCATTTTTGGAAGAACTGGCCAGCTTTTTTTTTTTTTTTTGCCATGGGCATCTTAAGAACATTTCAGACAATCTCCTCCACACAGAATGAAAACTACCACATACTATTTAAATGGACAGTGTTACAGCACCAGCTCCCTGCCTGCTCATCACCAGTTGCACCTGCTCAAGACTGATGTCATTATGAGCTGAGATTAAATGCTCATTTGAATCTTGAGTTTCTCATTTGAAATCCAGAACCAATGAATGGTGTCAGGCTAATTGTTTCCAGACCTTTTTCTCTTTTGAGAAGTTTCTGGTTGTGATAGTTCTAAACTGCAGGAATCGTTTTTAGAAGCCTTTCATTATAAAACTTCAGCATCTGTGAACCTAGTGGTTCATTATATTTTCAAACATTCAGAAACAAAGAGAAGAAAAGCCTGTATGTGAAAGTTAAAACGGTCTGGTTACCATGGCAAATATATATATGCATTATCATTCCCAGGAAAAAAATACTCCATTGATCAGGGCACATGTTATTTTTTATTTCTTAACTTATCTGTGATATTTTGGAACATGTCTTACTTCCAGCAAAATAGATTGCATTCATAAACACTTAAAGGATTATAAAGTAACCACATTTTCTGGCAAAATATTTTTTAAAAGAACTGCTTTGTGAGATATGTATAGTGCATCCCAGTATCTCTTCACTAAAAAAAAAAAGTATTCCCTATGAAATCTAGACAATTTGTGGAGTTCATTTAATTGCACAGTAACACTATAAATTATGAAGGAAAGTACTGTGGTCTGTAAAAACACATTGCAACTGCAATTAAAAGCTATGGAGAAAGCCCTTAGATAAATAAAGGAGATATTATTAGAAGTATGGCACAGAAAAGGTCAATTGTTTCCTATTTACTTGACAAAATTAAAAGCCAATGCATCTGATTCACACTGGCTTAGTTCCACACTTTTCATGGAGTTGATGGTGGCATAATAAAGATCAGGAAATATTACTTACTGCACAGCATGTTTTTGAAAATCCATTGACAGTACCAAAAATGATGAATGGCAACAAATACCAGATTTATGAAAATATCTCTTTTTTGACTAAGCAAAAAGGAAATGAAGCCTCACCCTGAAACAGTAAATTGAGGAGTGTTACAGACCTGTTGGACACCCATCTAATTATTGATATAAATTGCTGCATGAATTTGGATAATAACAATTGTAGGAACAACGCAGAGAAAAGAGACATCCTGAAGAAGACAGAAGTCCACTATAAAATTGTGCATGATGCACTGTTCAGAGCAGGACTGCCTAAACACTCCGTGACACCTATGATACACCTTTTCAGAAACAGTCCTTGCTTTCTTCTTAATAAGTACTTATGCAAAGGAAGAAGAACTCTCAGGAACAGTCAATCTGTTGTTTAGCTAGCGTGACGCATTTTGCTCTCATCAGACACATGCACTTCTAATTTGCTGAAGGTAACATGGATTGCAGAGTTAAAAATGGGAACAGAATATGGCTCTACTGTAAGTGCTTTTGTAAGGCACGCTTCTTCTTAATTGCCCACCCTATTGTATATTTCATTAGTTCATAATCACACTTTGTTTTTCATGCAACTTAGTTTTGAAGCTTAAGAAAATCTAAAACTGAAAAGCATTTTGTTTTATTGAACTCCAGAGGTGCATCAAGTCACTTCCCATAGAATGCATTAGTATTTGGAATATATTGGTAATGAAGAAGGACGTGGTTTATTGCGCCTGAGTTACTTTTGTGGTTTATTTCCTTTTCAAGTGAACTTATAAATCATTGAAGGATCTTCGAATGACAAGCTTGCTTTCCATTGCTATTTACAGAACAGGTGTGAACTGCTTTGCTGCAGCCTTATGCTGTCTTACTCAATGGTGGAAAAAAACCCGGGGTACTAACCAGAGATATATACATATTTTATATAACTTCTCAAACATTTTATAAGGGGGGAAGCATGGTATTTTTTAATACCTGTTGCCAACATCACAAGGAGACCATTACCTCTAACCAACACTGAACTGAAAGTATTTGATAATTCAGTTTATTACAGAAAATAAGAATAACATTACATTCATATTCGGTATCAATATTAATATTAAATTTATTAAAAAACCCTGTAATATTTAAGACAGTTCTATGTTTGGGATAATTTAAGTAATGTTGTCCTATGTTCAGGTTCCATATCACTCCTCAAACCTATGAGTTGTATGGTGCTCATGCTGAAATGTTAATTAATTTAGTCTCTCAAAGCCCACGTATCCTACTGGTTTTTAAGACGTACTTAGTTTATAGAAATATTTTAGCCACACTTTTTTCTCGATTCTGATTAGATATTTGAAAGTAATAGCTTAGGACATCAGTAAGATCTGTTTGCCTCCTGATTTTTGTATCCTGTCTCAAACTTTACACACATCATTATTTTCTTTCTTCCTTTCTTTCAGGTGTGGGAAGAGGGTCATGCAGGGTGAAGTGCTGGCAGTGCAACGTTAACCTCTAACAACTGCTGTCTTGGTGACCTATAGCAAAAGAAAGGAGGTATTCTGAAAATCGTTATGTTTCTTTATGACCTTTTCAATTTGCTGAGACAAGAATGATGTTGGCATGCAGCACAGTCCCATCCTAAGGTTCTTGCTAAATGGTAGTGTCTTCTGTTACTGGGACAGTTTTATCTAGTGCTTCTGCTTATAGTGCTACCCTTGTGAAAAAAACAAACACCACCTTCCTCTGCTTCCAGAGAAAGCAGTCTGAAACTACCTCCAAAAAACTTCCACTTTGCTAAGTCTTTTTATCCTCTGCCTCTGTTTTATGTACCCTTTTTCATCAGAGAAGGATCTGCCAATAGCAAGCTGGATGAGTGCTGCCCAGGGGCCACACTTATTTCAGATGGAGACTATGCTAAGCTCTGGAAACCAAACTTCTGGTGTGTTTAAAGGCCTTCTTTTGTAGAGCCTTTGCTAGTAGATCTAAGGAATGGGAAGATGTTAAATGATGAAAGGAGCTCAGCAGATACTTCAAATACCAGTGTTAGAGTTTGTCCTAGCGTGAGAATGCAGCAAAATCTGAGAAGGTACTTTATTGTTTACTTACTTTCTTCTGGATTTAAATATCTTAGTCAATATGAAACTTGGATATTTATGCTTAATTTATTGTCCCGCTACTGGAAATGAAGCTTCATTACGCATTGTGAAACAGTTACAGGTAGGCATGTTTAGCACTGTCTTTGCTAACCAGGGGTTGCGGGGTCCTTGATACTGTCAAGGTCCCAAGGGCACTAATGGCTTTTTTTGCATCCCCTAGCCCTGCCATGGCCCAAGAATGCCCTCAGAGCTGTCAACTGTGTTTCCAGTGAGGCCAGAGCAGAGCAGGTCTCCAGCTCCCCACAGCCCTGCTCAGCCATGGGCTCTGACAAGGTGGGTCCATATCCTGGCCTGGTCTTGGTCTATCCGCAGTCCCATGGAGGTGCCCACTGTCTGGGGCTGGGGTTGTTCCTTGTGCACCCCTGGTCTGTTCTACTCCCTCAGGTCAGGGGTCCCCAGCCAGGGCCCATCCCACCACCTCAGCAGTGGGAAGGGCCCTGGTTGGGGGACCCTGCCCAGACATCCTCAGCAGCTCCTGTCTTCCCAACAGGAAGCATAAGCTATACGTAAATGTACCTTTTAAGTTTGGCAGATAAGGTACTAGAAAGGGGGAATAAGCAAGGTAGTGAACACAAAACATCTGCAGTTATTCCACATGAAACTGGTCCAGAAGACCACAGAAGACTGGCCTGCAAAGAACGGGTAATAAAAGTTATAGATCTTCCATTGAACAGCTATTGTGAAACCTTGAGCTGCTATAAAATATTTCTACAAGAAGCTGATCTTGTTTTACAGAGAAATAACAGAGAAACAACTATACATGGAAGATAAAACTAAATGAAGTGGTATTTGCATTATCATATATTTCTGAAAAGACCGTTATTTTAGAGGTAATGAAATTGGTACTATTTTTTTATTGATTTGCTGTATCTGTTCTGGTTCTAAGTGGCATGTAGAAAATATCTTTTACTAAAGATTATTAAATGCCTATCTGTCATTGCTGAAGTTGGTTTGCTTTCACTCTGTGAAAGCCTACGAGAGCATCAAAATTGTTAAAGGCTTTTTGATTAAGAATTATTAGGAACTTAATTTCTTAGTAATTGCTTGGATTTTTTTCTTTAAATTTTCAGAATGATGAATTCTGTATTTTTTCTACTAACTCACTGAATCCAAAGTAGTTAGTTTGACAAAAATTCAGAACAAATCTGAAATAATTAATTTAATGTTTATGCTTATACTTCTTCTCAAAACAATGATTATTAATAGCATTATTAATGACTTCTCCCTTTCCATGCTTACGAAGGCATTCCCTTGATTAAAACACACACCTATGTATTCTAAGAATTCTGGGAAAAAAATGTTATTTGTAAATTTTATTTGAAGCATTTTGAATTCCTGCCCTGTTTCTAATGATGAAAAACTACAGCTTTCCACATTGTGACAATGGCATAGGATGAAGGATAATTACAGAATGTGTTACTACCATTCATGTGTGAAATCTTCTAGGCTGGAAAAATGCATGCTCTTAGATAGTAAAAGAGACACCAGTTAAATGGGTAACCTTGATGCACAGAAAAATTCTGAACACGTCTAACTCTTCACTAGGTATTCATCTGAGAAAGCCCTTGTGTACCACACTGTTTTTTATTCTGTTCGGGTTTTTGCTTTTTCAGCACAATGATACTTTTTAAAGAAGAAATACCCTAAAGGTCAAATTATTGTTGGAAAATAATTCCTAGCTAATGTATTTTTAAGTAGGTGGGTTTTAGGCAATTTTTATTATACAAGTCCTGAATTCTTTGCTAAACTACGTATCTGAGTTTGGCAAGGAAGCCTTTTATTTTATTTACTTGACAAACACTCATGTATAAATACTTAGATGATTTAAAATATGTACGTGTAAAATTTATGCAGCTATGGTATTTCACTTGAAATCACACTTATTTCTCACAGTTCATTACACAATCCACAAAGAGATAATTTATGAAAAAAAATCACTTATGCAAAATCTTTTAAGCAAAAATAGGCCCACTGTTATCCAGCAAAAAAAGAATCCTAAAACCCAATAACTCAATTAAAGAAACAAATCAATTTTCAGATAAACGTGTTTGCATAAGAAGCTTCTGGAAATCAAGAGGTTTCTCAACTACTCCAAGGAAGCATTTTGTAAATAAAAAGCATAGGTATCAAATAGTTAATAATGTCAGCAAAACAAAAAGTATGACATTTTCTTAGTGCTGATCTACAACAAAGCAACAATTTTATGTGCTGTCCGTGCTATAGATTGCAAAAGGCTATAACACNTCTTCTCTTCTCTTCTCTTCTCTTCTCTTCTCTTCTCTTCTCTTCTCTTCTCTTCTCTTCTCTTCTCTTCTCTTCTCTTCATTTATTTCACTCATTTTGCTTACCCCTAGTTATAAGATCAGTTACTGCTACTTGTATTTCAGTGCTGCTACCAGCAGTGATAGCAAGTTACTCTCACAACAGCTTCTCATATTCTTCCATTCTCTACTACATGCGTACCTTCCCTGCCAGACTGTAATCAAACTGTCTCTCAGCACAATCTGTTTCTGCTGTTTCCCCCTCAATGGATGGTTAGGAGAGAAAAACAGAGAGAAATGAGAGGCAACTTCCACACTGTATTTGATATTATACAAAAGAACTTTATGTTTCATTTGAATTTTGTATATATTCGATATTTATTTCATTCCACTCTGTGTGCAGAGCCAACAGGAATCCTTATCTCTGCAGCAAAGGTGCAGACAAGTGCAGGACTTAATGTGTACATGTAGCACCACTGAAGTCTCTAAGAGTATTCAGTAGTTAAAATAAATAGCAGTATGTTTTTGAGAGACCAAAACATTATATAGTAACATATTCTGAGCAGGGATGTTCTTTTCTGCTCAGATGAGCCTATCTAATTTCCTACCTAAATATTAAACAGACAAGCAACTCATTATCATACAGTTCTCAAGGAGAGAGAGTGTGTATTATCCCCATCTTTGTGAGACTCACAAGCCAAAAGATTCAGAATAAGAATTTGTGTGGTTGAGGTTAGTCTTTGGAAGGAGTCTTTTTTCCCATTTACTGCAGAGGGACCCTTGAGAGACCAGACTTTGTAAAAAAATGCATCTGTTGTGGAGAATCACCAGGCTCTGTATCCAGATTCTTTCACAGACTGCTTGGTTGATCTGGAGCAAGTTACTGAATCGCAAGTACTGCTTGGTCCACTATTGCCTTTTCTTACAATTAGAACAGTTCAGTGAGGCCTCTGTGAATCTGGGGGTTGTGTTACTCCTACCAGGTTTCTGTCAGCAGAATGATTTTAAACTACAGAGCAGCATACAATTGTAGCTTGTTCCACCTGCCTTCCTCTATGCTTTGAAAGATTTTTTTGAGAAATAATCTTTTAAAGATCCTGTATGAAACAATCTGTTAGTCAATTAATATAAATAGGAACAGAAATGATATTACTGTAGTATTTTTTTGAATAGTAAAAGTGTTCCATAAAAACTTTGAATTCCCAAGGTTTTTAACTAATTTTATTTCGGCTTTATTGGCAACAAAGTTGCATGCATATGCAACACCTTTTCCTCATGCCCTCAAGGAACAAAAGCTGTTAAAAACATTATGAAGAAGGCTTTATGACTTAAATATGTGGTGTTTGTCCTTGTGTTACACTGGCAAAATACTCTATAATAATAAAATTACTTAATGAGGAGTTTCATCAATTTAGAATAGCAAAAATGCCCTGATATATCATGTAAAGCAGAGTTCTGCATTGTTGCAGCAAACAAAGCAAAAAATTCAAAGTACTTACTTGATCAAGTGTGTCTGAAAATTCAAAGAGGAGTGCTAGTGGTGTATCAGATGGGAAATAATCGTAGCCTGCATCTATCTACCAATTGCTTGGAGTATTAGTTATAATTAGTTGTAACTAAAACTACTGGCAAACTGGTATTTCGAACTGAACTACAAGAGAAGGATAATCAATGGATAGCAGTATGTCATTTAAGAGTAAAAGCTATATTCAGAGAAGAAAGAAGTGGTGATGGGGGACACATCAGCATAACTGAGTAGAAAATCATAGAATTTGAGAAGAGATTCCAGTCAGTACTCAAGGCCAGATGAAATCTTTTCACTTTTCTCAATGCATGCTTTTGGCTTCAGCAGGGTCAAGATTTCTACCCTAATATTAGATTTGAGGTCCATCCCTTTTAACTTCAATCTCAAAGTCAATTTTATGTGAAAGTAGAAATGCTACATTCCGTAAGCTATTCTTTATAATGCTTTATAGTGGAACTCCTTCTCTCCTCCATTTTGTGTAGAAAAAGAAAGCACTTATATTTAAAACGTTTTAAAATCTAAGTACTTCAGAGAAGAACTATCTATGTCCTTAATGTGAACAGAAATTCTTCCACATCCACTTGATCGCCGACTCCTAAAAACATATTCAGAATGGCAGTTTCTTCAGTCAGAGCAAAACTTAAACTGATCTTTAACATTGACAGAGATTAGGAAATGCCATGAGTTAACCTTTGTGTTAGGCTTTCCATAAAGAAGTGGTAATAAATAAATAAATAAATAAATATGTACATATACATATATACACATATATTTATATAGCCTCTACCATTGAATAATTCCCAAGCAATTACCAGGTACTGCCTTTAAGGTTGTACATTTTCAAAGAATTCTTCACCCCACCTCCTTACAGCTCTTTGAGACTCATAAAACAAAAGAAAAAGGAATCCACGGGATTGAGAGTCCTTTCTTATCCTCCCCAGTAGGATCCCCTGTGTTCAGACTCACTCAAAAGGTGGATAACATTAAGCAGGCTCTAGAAACATTGAACTGTATTTAAATTTTGGGTTTTTTTAGAAATGAAATATTTGCCATATTCTGATGTGTTCATTACTGGGAGAGGAAGCCAATTATCTCACTGGGCTGATTTCAGTTTACAAAACTGAGAGAAAAACACTGAAGAGCACTGAAGAACACTATAGAGCCTGCTGTGGCAGCCATATAGCAGAAACTTTAAAGTTCTTCTTGAAAAGAGTAAAAGGATGGGAAGAGGAAGGACATTTGGGAAAGTGAGAAGAGATGAGATATGTTAGTAAAGAAGCTATGACGGAAAGTCTGTGTAAACATGAAACATTAAAATAAAGAGAATAGTGAGCAGAGGAAAGGAAAACGGGAGGAGTAACCTGAGAGAATAAATGAGACTGCCTATTTGCTTCACATCCCCTTCTCTTTTTTAAGCTGTGATTCCCTACCAACCTTGGGATGTTTTAGCTCAGCCACATTCTGATGAAGGTGTCAAGATGCAAGACACTGGCATCACCTAAGGTAGGTGAGCTCTTCTTGTCTTCCTCATGGCAACTGGGATTTGCTTATAACATGTTCCATATTTCTTTTCCCGTTAGTCAGGACCTCAGTTATCTCTGCCATTTGTTTTCATGACAAGATAGAAAGGAGTAAGAGGAAGGCCTGTGTAGGCCCAGGATGACTCTGCCCTCCAGGAGAGTCAGAAGTAAGGTTATTTTGGCTTTTCAGATTGGTTGGTTTTACTTTTAAAAGCTTTGAATACAAAAAACAAAAGTAACTCCTCACTTCCTGGTATTTAGAAATCAAATTTTGCTGACCACAAGAGAAAGTACTGAGAAAAGCTAATTCTGTGGTACTTAATGTTTTGGGTCAATGTGTCTTCTAATTTGGAGAGGTGCTGTAAAATGATTATGAACTTTTCTGAGAAAACAATGATTGTGTATAGGTTCACAAAAATGTACATTCACAAAAATATAACAGTGACTTAAGTGATATGATCAGTATTTTTAGAAAAGGAAACAAGCAAGCAAAAAAATACTGTTCTGCCCTTCTCTTTTCTGTATTCTGTAACTACTGCATAGTATTTTTAACTAAGACAGATACTTCTACTACAAATTTGTAAATGAGGAGCAAGCTTAATTTATAGAGGGATTATTTAATGTTCTGTGTTTGAGGTCTATTTCTTCTATGTAAGTTAGTTTTGGAATGAAGCACACACCATAACTTTTATGTTATTGTTGTTCAGTCTTGTTGGACAGTTAATTTGCTATAAAATCTACACTACATCATTGTTATTAATTAGAGTAGCCATGAACTTGCTTTTCAAAAACTATTAAATGCAAATGTTTAGCCACATAAATATATAAATGTGCAGTGTAGTTCTTCAGAAGAACAATGTCATGAAAGAATTAATATAAAGTAATTAAATCTTCACTGAAAGGAATCCACTTTGTAAAGCGATGAACTTAACCCATGGGATAAAAACATAAAAAGTGAAAAATACTATGTCAACTGACAATAAAACCAAGCCTTTGTGGCTTATAAAATTCAGAGGATCAGAACTTTATTCATCAAGATGCTGAAGAAATAGATTGGTGTAACTGAAGTAATCTCTACTTTACAGTCTGCATTGTGAATTGTCAGGGTTTTTCAAAGTATTAAGACACATGGCAAATATGATATCACTAACCCCTTACACAAAATTTTTCCAAATGTGGGTACCTTTTATAGAGACACAGATCACTGTAAAATGGAGTTATTCCAGCTGTGAAAGCAAAATTAAGAATTTATCTAAGGTTTATAATTTCAGAGATTTAATCCAGAAATTGTTCTTTAATGGGAACATACTTATCCATGTGCTTAACTGAAATTATTTGCCTAAGTGCTTTTCTGAGCAGAGAAAATCTTCATAGACACTTAAATATATTTCTGATTTATAGCCTTAGATTTTAAGAGACAAGGTTTATCATTTGCTCCCATTTTGTACAGCAGCTCATTGAATACTAGCCTGGCTTCAGGTGCTCCTAGAATACCAGTAGACAAATGATAATAAGTCTGTGTTAAAGTAAGTGATAACATTAATCAGAGAATGCGTGTTTGTGATCTATAAACCAGAAATGCCAGTGTCAGCTTGAGGAACTCCTCTGAATTATGCTCACTTGGTAATCTGGTAGGAGAGTAACATAGGAGACCCCATCTGGAATATTGTGTCCAGTTCTGGGCCCCTCAGTTCAAGAAGGACAAGGAACTGCTTGAGAGAGTCCAGGGAAGGGCTACAAAGATGATGAAGGGAGTGGAGCATCTCCCATATGAAGAAAGACTGAGGGAGCGGGGTCTCTTTAGCTTGGAGAAGAGGAGACTGAGGGGTGACCTCATGAATGGTTATAAATATGTAAAGGGTGGGTGCCAGGAGGATGGAGCCAGGCTCTTCTCAGTGACAGACAGTGATAGGACAAGGAGCAATGGGTGCAAGCTGGAACACAGGAGGTTCCACTTAAATATGAGGAAAAACTTTTTCATGGTGAGGGTGACAGGACACTGGAACAGGCTGCCCAGAGAGGTTGTGGAGTCTCCTTCTCTGGAGACATTCAAAACCTGTCTGGACGCGTTCCTGTATGACCTGATGTAGGTGTTCCTGCTCTGGCAGGGGGATTGGGCTAGATGATCTTTCAAGGTCCCTTCCAATCCCTGATATTCTGTGATTCTGTGATTTTTTAAGTATCTACAGAGAAGTCCTGTAATAAGAGCTGAAAGAGTAAGTGAAGTTTTAATTCACCCTTTGTGAAATACTTATAGGAAAATGTATTACGGATGAAGATGTCACGTCATTTAAATGGGAATTACATTTGTTGTAGTTGTACCTTTTTGCAGTGAATGAGATAAAATTAAGAATGATCTATGTATCAGAGAAAGATGTTCAAAACAAGATGTTTAAGTACAATGGCAACAGAATGAAAAAGACCTGCCAACTACAAAAAAGGAAAATAAATTCATAGTCAAACAAGGCTAGGGAATGCAAGCTGTGTCTGACAAAGTTGCATGGAATAGGCACAACCATTTATGGGATTAAAATACAGCTAAGGTCATTTAACATTAGTGCTTTGCCAGGAACCCAGTAAAGGCTCGTGAGCTACACTAAGTACTCCTGGCACAGATACTATACAGCTAACATATATAGAACTGTTACAGATTAATATCTCCCCTTCTTCACTTGACACGACGGCTTGAATTTGGTTGTTAGAGAACAACACATTTTCTATCACTATATTACTATTATGCTAAGAAGAAGGTCACTTCTCAGTGTGGCCAGGGCTCTGCAGGGGAGGCACTTCTCCGCATATTGCAGTTACACTCTCTGTACAATCTTCTAGTTGCACTCTCCGACCAATTTTTCAAGCCAAGCTGGCCTTTTTCAAGCCCCTACTGGGAAAGGAAACAACAGGCAGTTTATGTTACTGTAAATTCCACTCCAGCAGATTTTCAGACCACACACCTACCCCTGGATATCTGCCAGTAGAAGCTAGCAAACCTTTTGACTGAAGGCAGGCAGGAGACATGTAGAGATAAGAAACTCCCGAGAAGTTGTTCAGGAGAGTTTTAACCTCTGTTGCTTTAAATAAGGGAAGGAAACTCTTATTCTGAACTCCTTGTTTATTTTGTGATTAGTGCATGATGGTGGTCAACTCATAAAAGAATACTTCTAATGATCATATTGAAGTTTCATGACCAACATATCCCACCCACCTTATTAAGCAAAACCAAACCACTAGAGTAAATGTGGTTTCCAGTTGGCTGCTGTTGTCACTGCGATTAAGAAACTGACTAAATCTTGTAGCAGTTTGAATTATATTTGAATCAGTGAATTGGACACACAGATATTTAACTAATTTCTGATAGTTAAATGGTATCCTTCCTCTAGATGTTGGTATGCTGTTTCAAAAATGTACAAGTGACACATGAGTGGGATTTCTTTCTTGCACAGAATTTAAATTCATTATAGCTTAGCCAATGTTAATAAAAAAATATTAGATACCCTACCTCCTTTGTCCTATTACTTGTATCAATTTCTTTCAGGAGATGCAAAAAAAATATGAAGTATTTTTTCAGGAAGAATGTACTTGAAGAAATACCTTAGTATCAGTACTGCTTCTACCACATTATCAGGGAAGCAGTAATTGCATTGGCAGAGTCTGGAATGCAATCTTGAGTAAGCACTGGTGTGCAAATGACTAGTGTCCAACCGATCGGGGATCAGGTGGCTTACATATGTTCTTTTTATAGAAACTTTCCCTCTGAATATGATGTGTCGATGTTATCAAAAAAGGAATCATTCTTTTGTTTTTCTTTTTTTTTTTGAATGTGACCATGCCATTTTGGAGTAAAGCAGTTGCAGTTCAACAACATGCTTCAGGTAAAACAGAATATAGCAACTATAAGAATGAAAACATTGATAGTTTTCCCCATAAAAGTGTAGAAATATCTCAAATACATTTTTTTTTGTCAATCATGTTTAAAAAGAAATTAAATACATCTGCAGGGAGAGTTGCTAAAGTTACTATTAAAAATCGAACTGGTAATAGGGGTAGATGGTTTTGACTGGTAGATAAAAACTATTTTTTATTGAAATGAGATGACATGTTTAGAAATGCTGGATAAGATGAAAAAGGAAGAGATATGTAATTCAAAGTAAACCTGAAAAATGCTATTGAAGTATTTAGTTCATTTTATGTGTTAATGTTATAAAAAGATTTTAGAAACCTTTATTCAGTAAAATAATAGGTCAACTAGAATTTTCATTTTGGAATACATTTCTTTTTAAGAACTGGTGAAAAACAGTACTTGATGTTTTGGAAATTTCCACTCAACATTTCTGGCCTGTATTTTTGGCTAGATTCAACTTAATTTAGAGATAGCTCTAGGCTCTTCATAGATATATTTTGAAGTAAATCTGCTGTTCATCAAAAAGCAATCATTTAACCTCATTAGGAAAAATATTGCTGATAAGTGTTCATAATTCCTCATGAAGAAAATGAGTATTCATTTAAAATGGTTGCAAAAACTGTAGCTTATGAAACTTAAATCGTTGCTGGTGAAGTAACTTTAGTGGCAAAACTACTTACCTTAATCTCTTCTAGAGTTATGCATCTGGTCTGACCAATAAGGCAGGCTCAAAGGAGAATAATACTAAATGGGATTGTGAAACACGTAGAAAACTCCAACTCCAATGATATGCCTACCCTGGTTACAAACAGTTTAATTCAAAATGCACTTAAAACCAGAGAAAATACAGAAGCATATTTATCCACTTGTCACTTAACGATTGGAAGACACCTTCTAGCACAGTAGAAGGAGAGTTTGGAGCCAGAAGACAGAAACAGATTATCGCCAAGCTGAACTGCTCTCCAATATTGAACTGAAACCATAAAAGTACCTTTCTTCCACAGCAGTGTGAAAAACTTAACAGTAAAGCAGATAGCTAGCAAACTATTTTTCATCTCAGCATAGAGAAGAGATGTCTTTCCGCCATTACTCAAAAATATATGATTTATAAGATCAAGATGGAGTAATGTTTCATATAAGTTAAAGTAAACACAAACCCCAGATACTACACCGTTAAAAAATACAGACTTCCAGTGTATAAACATACGATTCCTTCCCTCTTTTTCCAGTTTTGGGCAGAGTCGGGTGTTCTTTCTCAAATAGTTTTCCTAAGGTAACAGGGTGTTTTGGGGGGCTTACTTTTAATTTTTTTAGTAGGAACAGTGGAAGAGGGAATCAATGAATCTGGTTTGCAGCTGTCATGCTTTTGACCATCATGTTTCAGACCAAATGGTAAATAATAAAAAGTCTTTCTAGAAGTCTGTGTTAGTAATGAAGATTATCAGAAACATTTTCATTGTGAAGCTCTCCTTTAGCTTCAGGAAGGCCTTTGAAATCAGAAAGTCTAATATGAGGCTGTAACCTGTAGTGGAATGCTCTTGCAGAGCACAGAGTTGCCTCATTCAGTTTGCATAGTATCTTGTTTGAAGAATAGAGCCTTCCCTACAGGGCCTTCCCCTTCGTGTTACTTCTTAAATTCAGCAGTGAATTGGATGCTTTCAAACCAACATGGGCTGATCTAACAAGAGAATAGTCTGTTTCCTCCACAGAAGGAGGACTTTGTGAAGATCTTTTGCTTAATAAATTCAGGCTTTCTTACTACTGTAAAAGTTGAAAACCTTTTATTTTTCAGCCACACACAGAGGAAAGAATGATTCCACTTCCAGATGTATTTGATTAAACACCCTAGCTCGTAGAGAGGGAGCTGCTGCACATCCAAAGACTATCTTCAGCTTTTAATTCTACTTCTTTCTGCAGTCATTTATTAAAACATCCATAGTGTCCTTTCACCTGTTGTTTCTCCCAGAGTTACTGACTGTCAGTAGAGTTGGCTGAAGCCAGTTATCCCTGCCAACAATTTTCAGCTGCATTAGTTTGATCTACAGTCTCTTTCAGAACTGCTTGCCTGCTGTGGTACTTCCTCATGCAGACAATAGTAGGAAACCATGTCAACCGAATTATTTCCCTATATTAAAAATGTCAGGATTGTTTTTTCCTATGTCATTTTATTTGAAGATTTACCATTCAGAAAACACAGGAACCAGAGCAGTTAATGTCGGGCCACAGGCAGTCACACACTGCTGAGATAGCTCTGCTAGTTGATGTTATTTCCCCTGTGGTTCCTTGCTCCCTCTCTGCTGACAGAGGTTACCGAGTGGCTGGTAAGTGCTCCTCAGTGCACTCCCTGGCAGCTTACCCCAGCATCTGCCCCAGCAGGTTGAATAAGCCTGCCAGACTCTGCCCAGAGCTGGTTGAGCACATTCATCTGAGGGTGATCACTCCATTGTCCATCCCGAGGTAACACCCAGGGAGGGACAGTGACGTCATACGTAGTTACAGCCTTTTGGCATATGTATGGCCTCACCTTTATGAGATTGCCACCATCCTGGGCGTACTGTGGTTGTATCCACCAGCACTTTCCTCAGGTGAAGTGCCTTCATTGTCTTTTGAGGAATCATCTTAATGAGTACTTTGCTTCACTTAATTTAGCTTAGATTTAGCAATCGTAGTGATAATTTCCTTTGCCTCTGTTATCTGACTTTAGATTATGCATCTACCCAACACCTGCTGAGAAACCTGTGAGGATGCTGACTGTTTCCTTATTGGGTTCAAACACTAGCTACCGATGAGCAAATTCCGCTCATCTCCCAAATGAAACTCAATCAGCTGCATAGGAGTGAGACACTGTATGTTTTTTATAAAGTCATTGACTTATGTAAAAAAGTTAAACACATTTGTCTCGGTACATTCCCTAGGTCTTTCTGGAAGAAACCGTCCTCTTTAGTAGAATTTCACAGGAGTAAACATGGTATGACATGAGCAAAGGAAAATTCCTGGGTTTTAACCTTAGAACAGTGTACCAGTGTTACCACTTTTATGTTCAAACTATGCATTCCATTTTGGAGTGTATTATCTCCCATAGAATAAAAAAGTATATCAACACGAATGTGCAGATAAGGATGCATTTCTGGTAAACTGAACACAAAGCAACATAAAAGGATGCACCAACCAAAGTATCTTGAACATATCAAGAGAGAAGTATTTTACCATTTTTTTCACTGCTTATTTTTCATGAGCTTTGACTCAAAAGACCAAACATGAATTCTATTAGTGAGATCAAATATTCTATGTTAATTATTCTGCCACTTGCTAGTAACAAAAGAATGCTAATATGAATGTGCTTCTGAAATCTAAAAATGTAAATGTAAATTAATGTATAATGAATACCACAAAGCACTGTAGCTAATAAAAGATCAAGCTTACTAGAAAACCAGTAGCAGGCTTCAAGGCAATCTGCTAAATTAGAAAAACAGTTTAAAGTTAATAGAATGTAGTAGGTAAACAGTCTAAACTTCAAACAGTGATGACTTTACAGAGAAAATAGGTTAAATGACTTTTTTGCTTATGTTTTGGGGCTATGTAGAGTGATCTGCCTGATTTCATCTCACTTGTCAGTTTTCACTGATTTTCAGTAATTAATTCCCTCCATTTTGAAGTTCAGTATCAGATGGAATCAAACTTCAGTATACATTACCGGAGCAGAGAGTTGGAGAATGTTGGATAAGCATGGGGATGTGCATGGGGAGAATTAGGCACCCCGATCTGGGATAAATCAGGCAGCCAAACAAATGGGGATAGCCTTTAGAGAAATGCAGGGGGAAAACCTCAATCCTGAAGTCTGCCAGTCTCCTCCTGCAGATAAGCATCTCTGTCAAGGCAGGGCCGAGAGCCCAGTAGCTTGTGCTGAATGTAGGTGCTGGTTACCTTTCCTTAAATGAGAGCATTATTCACTGTGGCCAAAAAGTAGTAATGCACTGATCATACATGAAGGAAATAAGGTGATGTCCCTTGTGTAGGAGCTGTTCAGGACTTGCAGGTCTACAGAAGAGGCTAAAAGAAGCGAGTCTGCTGAGATGAGCTCAGGTAGGAATTCACCTGAGAACTGGAGTTTCTGCTCTAGACCCTAGGGTTGTTTGTGTGCTTCGTGCTAGTCACATACCATCTGTGGAGCTGGGACTAGGCAAGCAGATGAGTCTAGCACCCACTCAAAAGAAAAGACTAACAGTGTCTCACCATTGCTTACATGTCCCTTCTCAGAAGATGGGAGTGAATCTCCTCAGCCCAAAGGTGGGAACCAATCCTTCATCTCCTATGAATTTGTGAGTGCATTAACCGTTAGGCTGTATTTGGAGTTACAGAATGAAAGAGTATAACTTGGTCATATTTTAAAAGAAAAGTGACTGTCAAAGTGGTGTTTGAAAAATGTGACTTCCCCAGTTCCTGGGAAGTTCCCTTGGAGAGATGAAACAGAATAGTCAAGAGTCTCCAACAGCAGAGTCATGAGAAGAGCACCAAGATGCTCAGTCCTGTCAGGACTGAGGTGCTGCTGGGGAGTGGAAGAAGCAGCTTGGCAAGAGTTTGAGGATCTGAGACAGAAAAAGGGTTAGCAATGTGGGTGGTTTTCAGGGCTCAGACAAAGTAAGTTTCCAGAATCACAGTTGTGTGCAAAATAAAGTTCACTTGAATTCTCCTTCAAGTGTTTCTTTAGATGTGGCCTGAAGTTTCATATCCATTAAAATTCACGGGGATTAAAATCTAATTATTATATTGTTGCTAATTCTGGATTTAAAATGCTCTATCTGGCAGTTAAAAAGAACAGCTAATCATGTCAATCCACTCATGCATAAATCCATGGAGGTTAGCAGAACTGTTTGGGGTCTAGTCAGGTGCATCTGGAAGTGTAAGAGGCATCCTTTAATGCTCCACTTTGATTTGAAGGATTAGAATTTTAATAGCTATAGAAAAATGCTGTGAATTTTAACTTTCAAGCAAATGACTGAGAGGGAAACCTGAGAACGTGTAAATTGGCAGAGTGCTAGCTAGCTGTGATAACTGCCACTTGCACAGAGATGCCCCCTGGTAAGACCAAAGTAATTTAGCTGTGCATAAAATAGAGGTCCATATATGAGGGATTCATACTTTTGGCTTTGCCATGGGCAAAGTCTATGCACAAAGAAAATTTTCTATAGAAGGATGGGGCACAGATTTATATCTGGCATTTTAAAAAGTTGTATTTCCCCCCAATTTTAGATTTAAGATAACTTCTTTTTACTATTTATATTCCATCTGTGAGGAGGAAGTGACCTTACAACAGACATAAATAAGATTATTTAGTTTGGAGAAGGTGGCCCCTAGATTACCAGCACTGATTTTGTAAGTACTGGAAATGAGTGATGCAAAGTAGGATGAGGGAAACAGGGAACAGGGCTCAAGATAGCAATCTAGTGCTTCCAGAAGCTACTGGCCAAGTCACAAAGCAAAGCCCTGCATAGCTAAGTCTAAGTGTGAAAGGGGAAACTATACCTATGCTGTTTCAAAGTTACAGTCACATCACGAGGTACATCTGGTGTACACCACCAAGGGAACTGCTCTCCAGCACCTTTGCCAAAGCAGCCCACCAGCTGCTCATGATTTCAAACACACTTCGGGCTAGATTCACCTAGGTTGATGCAGTCGATCGTGGCACTAAGGTGACTAGCACCAAGGGAGAGCAGGTAGATGCGTGTGCACGTTGGTTTTTCTGAATGTAACTTTACTGCTGAGGTGAAACACATCTTTGCCAAGGACTTTACAACAGCTAGTGATGGTTACGGAACTGTTACTATTTATAGTGCTTTCCAAAGTCAGAAATAAACCATTTCCCTAGCTTCTGTGATCACAGTATCCTTTAAGCCAGACCCACCTGATGTTTGGAGGAGCTGGATGCTGTCAACAGGGTAGCTGATTCCCTGCAGATACTACCCTGTTAAATGACTTGAATATGAACCAGACAGGGAAGGACCCATAAAGGTGGAGATTACAGCCCCAGAAATAATTTTCCTAGTGATGTCAGTCTCACATATGGAGGTGCATGGCATAATCTATGTCTGCTGCACTTGTCTCTCCTAGAAAAGAGGCTGCTGGAAAACTGAATACTAGTCCTAGGAAGAGTCACTGCATGCAGGTTAGATTTTGTTCGTACAGATTGTGTAGAAAAAAAAAAGATTCTTAAAACACAATCTATGTGTAATGCACAGAACTTTACTATAAAGAAATAATGTCTTTTCACTGCTAGAGCTCTTAGACTTTAATTGAAAATATTAACAAGTAGAAAATGCTTTAATTACTGCGTTTTTGAGTTAACAAAATAGAAAAAGTAAAACATCCTTTCTTTTGGGATAGTGTTATTCATTGTGCACACACAGCATGTACAATTTAGGGCTGGCAGAAGCAGACAACTGAAAGAGCTTTCAGTGATAAGGGAAATATTAATACATTAATGATGTTTATTAATATATCACAATAACTTACTACAACTTATTCAATAGAGGATTATAAATCTTTCTGTAACTTACAGAAATACATAATGGTGGTACAGAGGATTTAGAGCATCTCTTAACTTTAAGATTTTTTTTACACAACACCAGTGTTTAATAAAATTGTTCAATGATACTTATTGACATTTACTTTTGCCTTTGCCATACATTTATTAAGTTTGAATATCACATTCACATTAACATTAACATCAAACACATAAAATATGGAATAGCTGGAGAGAACAGAAGACATATTTTAGTGCTTTGATGATGATGCCAAGGTTTTATTTAAGATATTTATATGTAGCCTAAAAAGGATAATAAATTTCATTGAAAGCTCACTATATTACTAGACTTTTCAAAGTCCACAGGGCAGACTGAAAGTACTGAAAAGGGAAAAATAGAAATACTGCTGAGCAATCAGTCTTCAAAAGCAATGGAAGTTATTAGTAAACCACATTTAAGATATCTGTAATTTAAATGTGGTTTTTGAAAAGTGGAATGACACATACACCAGAGTTTCAGATTAGATTTAAGAACGGGTTCTATTAGCTTTTTCTGCTTTCTTACATGGGGACCATTTGGTTCAGAGGCATTAAAAAAAAGACTACTGTGTACAAAGTACTTACTGTGAAGTATAGTATGATTTAGTAAGGTAAAGTGTGGTCAAAGGCTGAAAAAAAACAAAGAAAATTCCCTTGACTGAAGTGTTTTCCAATTTCTACCTACTGCTACATAGTTGGAATTACATTCATTCATAGATTTGTAGCAAGAACATGAGTAACTGAGGAAGAAGGAACATGTACTTGGTAGATTAAATTTATCTCTACTGTATTTCTCCATTCACAGTTTGTGCAGGGATGAATGTCATTAGGTATAAGCAGACTGGATTTGATTTAAATAAAGGTGAGCTATCCATCTCAAAGGAAGCTACACCCGAAGATTTTAAAAAGAATACAATTATTTTGGTAACCTTTTGCATTAGATAGTAACCATTTATTGTTAAAAATAATCAATTATTTAAATTGGAGGTTATCACTCACATTTCATTACCAAAATATATAAATACACTTTAATGTGAACTCAGGTTTAATTTGTTCTTGATGGCATTCAATGCAGGAGAAAGTAGAGATGAGAAAATCAGTCAGTTTCCCAAATATTAAAAAAATATGCAGACCTACTTTGGATTAAATGTCATGCTTTGACATCTCTTTCTCAGTTTTGTAAAACCTCACAGCTAGAACTAACTTTTTTATTCATTTTAGCTAGGAAACTTTTTCTGTAGGTTTCTGTTTAGATGCTTGAACTTTCATTGATATATCCCAATTGACATTTAGACTCTTAAATACCTTTGTGTATTTTCTCTTTCTTATTACTTGCTGAACATTCCTAGATGAAAAGTCAATGGAATCTGATGGATGCTCAGTATCTGCAAAGAAATTGGTCCTGTGATTGACATCTATTGTAGCACCAAAGAAATTAGGAGTCAGGTCAATTATACGATCAGGGCTTAAACATACACCAGAAAGCCAACTGTAAGCTTTAGTTTACAAAAGGACAAAGGAAGAAACTTGCTCTCTGGCTTTATTTTGTATTACTTCCTCAGATCACTGAGGATTTTGGAGTCTATTCCCTGAGTTGTTATGTGTCAGGTTCAGCAGGTTTGCTCAGTTAGTATAAGAAACTGCAGTTGTAACACCAGGAGTCATGAATTCTCAGCCTGGCATGCTCCTAAAGAATATAGGGAAAGAAAGAGGAGACAGAGATGACAAAGTTATCAAAACACAGGATGAGAGAGATGTAACAGTTTTCCACACTCATGACATCCAACATATTTCAACAGTCATCAGATTTTCCTTGGTCTGCCCCACTGGTCAGTCAATCAGGCAACAGCAGGGAACAGCCCAGCCTTCTGTGCTGCCCTCAGGTATGCTGAGATCTCATCCCAAACAGTAGATTATCAGGTACATACCACGCTACCCATATTTCAGTAGCTAATTATCATAAATATGACTTTGGTTCATATTTCCTCTTTTGGGCCACATCCCTCTTAAAGCAATTGGAAAACTTTGTTCTTGAGGTCCTATGAAAAAAGGTTATAATGAAATTTGACCAAATTATTTCTTATGTTTTATACTTTTTAATTTCAGGCTATTTTCTTGGTCTTGAGATAAGAACTTGGGCTTAAGACTAGTCCAAAAAGCTATGTTGGAAGGTCTCTAAAATGCCTCAGCTGAAAGAGCCCTTAGAGTGCAATGCCTGGGCTGGGAATTGCCACAGTGCAGTAGAAGCCTTAGATGCTATTCTAAGCATTAGAATAAGGAATAAGGAATAAATAAGGAATAAGGAACCTACTCTTCCTTCTCCTCATTTCTGCTTTTGGTATACACTCCTGGGATACTTCTGACAAGCAGAATTCTTAAAGAACTTGTTAGATTGGCTGGGTAGATCCCTTAGTTTCAGGCTAAACTCCAAAAATTCTGACTTTGTGGAGATGTGTAACCTCTCACTAGGAGGTAACATCAAGGAGAATTTCCTGTTATCACTATGAAAGCAGAATTAGTTATAAAACACAAGTTATTGGAAAATCCTAGTTGGCATCAATTTATTTGCTTTAGATCTAGGAAGAAAAGCATACTTTAAGGTGCCTCTCTACTGTTCTGTATAAGTATTCCTAAAGGGTATGAACAGATATTAAAATCTTCCCTGTTCAGGTCTACATTATATCAGATTTTATATTCTACCTTCCAGATAATAATTGTATCAAGTAGCATCCAATTGATTTTGTTTCAAATGTCATTGAGCTCCCTGCTCCAATTCTACTGCTGTCTGTTTAAAAGATGGATGAGCCATGCTGTTTAGAAACAAAGGTAATATTCTTAACTATGATGAGAACGTATTAGCATCACTGTAAGTAACCTCAAATAGGAAATGTATCAGTAGATAAAAGTTTGTAAAATCATTACGTAAGCTTGCATAAACACCGCTTGTTGTAACACTACACGGGTGAAAAATGCACCAAAATTATCACTGTGGCCACATTTTGAGATCAACCTGAAGGTATTAGACCATGCATTATCTTTCTGTCAACAGCTTTAGAAACAGTTATTAGCAATACATATAATCTCTTTTAAACGGTAGCTCCTTAAGGCTGATGCGATCACTAAGCCAGAAGATTTTATAATTAACAGATTTAGTTAGCAGGTGTAGTTAGCAGCACTCTTATAACATTAACAATCATATACACCTAATTTAAAATTCTGCCATATGAGATTATATTAAAAGTTTGCCTCTGGCCAGAAAAAAAAAANTTTTTTTTGAGAGTGAAAACCTACATAGTTGGCTCTTACAAAGTCCATCTATGCTTTGGATCTCTCCTACTTTGTCTTCAGTGCCCAGACTCCTAGATGTAATACTCATGATGAAATTCTCTTGAAAATGATTTGGGGTGACTTACAGGACCAGTGTGCCTCTGTCAGAAAACATATCTAGGTATTCCCTATTGATGACACAGATCAAAATCAATGACCTAAGCTTTTGAGAGCTTTTGAAGAAGTGATGGAGATCTTCAGAGGATTGATGCTTGACTGGTTTTTTTATTGGGTCCTTTCCAAGTGGATTAACAGCAATATTAATTGTTAGTTACCATTATGATGAGCATCCTTTGAACATCAGTTTATTCACTGAGGTTTTTTCTATAGACATGAACTCTCTCACTTGTGGTATTCTGCAGGTCTAAAAGTTTATTATTTCATATAATTAATGCATGTCCATTCTTAGAAAACTTTTATAAATGACCCATACATATCTAAATGCATAAATATGGAAAGGTAAATCAACCTGCATGTACGTGCATGTGCATGTGTGCACATACACACACATGAATAAGGCAGAATTAGTACTAATAATTAGTTGCTTTGCAACTACATAAGTAATTACTTACCATGAGGATATGGGCAATAAGACTTATTCTCCCATAATCCTTTGTGCTTGTTCTCCAGACTTTTTAATGAAATCAATGAGGGTGATTCTTAGGCTTAACATTAGGAAAGAATTTTTCACAGAAAGGGTGGTCAGACACTGGAATAGGCTGCCCAGGGAGGTGGTTGAGTCCCCATCCCTGAATGTGTTTAAGAGTTGTTTAGATGTGGTGTTGGGAGATTTGGTGTAGGAATTTGTAGAGTAGGACTGATGGTTGGACTCAATGATCCCAAGGGTCTCTTCCAACCTGAATGATTCTATGATCCTAATGAATTAATATTTTGTTCACTTTTTGCCCCCTAAAGGAGGCAATGCCTGCAGCAAACAGAATTCAACCTCTTGATATCTGAAATGGCTGCAGAGTCTCCATCTTTGTGAAAATTAAAAGCTGGGTTGCTCTAGGTAGTTGAGCCTGCTTTGAACAGGGGGAGGTTGAGCTAGATAATGTCAACAAGTCCCTTCAAACCTCAACTATTCTCGGATTGTGAGAAGGTTTCAGTTTTCTTTTTCTAATGTAGCAAATATAATGCTATTTCTGATAATACAAGAAAGGAGATAGTTAGTTGAAAAGCTGCATATTGAATAATCATATTTCCAGAGAAGTCACTAAAGTTCACTAAACAAAGTGAAGAACAAAACAGAGGTACTATTCTAGTAACTTAAATAACCCAAAGACTTTAGAAATTTAAATAAATATTTTGCTGGAGTGAGAAATCATGTTCCCTGCATCCTAAACAACTCTTTTGCTGGAAGTCATACTGTTCAAATGCCAAATATGTTTATTATAAAAACAAAGGAGAAGTGGAAAGACACATTACCCTATAAGCAAGTTCTCTGGGGAAGACATAATATGTAGCTAAACACATATTGGAGTGAATGCCAGTAATGACAGCCAGTTGGTAACCACTGCCCTCAGAGGTTGGCTTAGTGTAAAAATCATTTTGCGAATTAAAGTTATAGGACCAGATTTAAAACAAAAGAACCTCAATCAGCTAACCAAACACACACTCCCACCATGCACACAGCCACAGCCTTTTCTAGAAAATTTGAGGAATAAAGAACATTTTTGACTCAGAGGGAACTCTTTCCAAAGTAAATGTTAGAAATTCCTTGAAATAAAAAGGGAGAATTTTTGCTCCAAATATTAGGTCCAGAGCTGCCAAGTTAATTTGCTTTCTGTCAGTCAGTAATAGATTTATTGTTATGAAATTACTCTTACATTGTGAAAAGGGAGCATACAGCTCCCTTTTCAGGGTACCTTTCTAGTTCCTTCCACAGAAAATATCACTATGAAGATGATACTATTGATAAGCACATGCAAGAGAGTGGGAGTGTTCTGTGGAACAGAATGTTCCAGCAGTGATTTTTTTTCTTAAAAGCTGCAGAAGATGTATTCAACTCCCAATCAGAGTGCCTGCCAGAGGTTTTTTGTCACTGTAGAGTCTGAAAATCAATTTAAATTTATTATGTTTTGCTACATTTTGTGGTTTTGCTAAATTAGAAGCCACTGAAACAATGATGGATAAGCTCAGAAGTGATAAAATGCATGTCAATATCAGCATGAATGTAGGTATCCACTGTAGATTAATTAGACATTCTTATCCATTTTCTTAACACCACAATATTGCATACATTTATTTGTCTAAGCACATCCTTAAAAACCTCAAGTCTAGATTAGAGAGGAGTACTGCAATTAGAGCTCCAAGAACATTTCCTATTCTTCAAAAGGACAATGCTAGGTCTGTGAAAAACTTTTTCCAGGCAAATGTAAGAATTTGAGTAAGTCATGTGGTGGTCCTCTTTTAGCATGGAGGCAATTTCCTGAGACTCAACGTAAATAAAAAAAAGAAAAACTTAATTTTCTTCTCGAATTTTTATAACTTTGATTATGGATTTGATGGCAGTTATCAAAATGTAAAGAATATAAGACACATTTTTTTAAAAGAAATTGTGGAGGCATGTAAAATTAATGGACTTTTTTGGATACTTCGGCCTAAATATGCCAATGAGTAGGTAGATCAAAAGACTACAACCTTCATCATGCTTCTCCTAGTTTAGGTTCATGAAAGTTAGGTTGCAAGGCAGGCAAAGCAGAAAGTTAGGTTGCAAGGCAGGCAAAGCAGACATTTGTCTGTCAAAAACTAATAATTAAGAGAAATAGCAAAAGGAAAGAAGGTTAAGATACAATAGCAGGACTTGTAATTCTGCCTCTTTCAGAATGCCTATGACCAACTATTTTACCATGCCTTTACAGAGGAGAGAGGGCCTGCTCAGCTTTATGATTGTAATTCCTATTGCTTTATTTTTCTCTTGGGATATATATATGTTGTGCAGCTTCTACTAAGATGAAAAGAGACATGAATGAAGTCAGAAGGTCTACATAGGAACTGTCAGATGGGTAACCATTGCTGGGAACATTTAAAAAGATCATAAAATTCTGCTATTAATATCTACTGCTTTGCTTTGCTGTTTTTCTAGTGTTTCTTCAGTTGTTTAATTTGCTTCATCAGTTCCAAGTGATAAGATGTACTAAGTCATTTGACACTGTGTGCTATGGTATTTACCACATATGGAGTTCTGTGTTATTGCTATATAATATGATGAAAAATGGTATAAATATTCTACTCCACTTTTTTCAACTGATAAGACCTAATGGGAGATGCTGTGCTTCTTAATCATCCTAAATAATCACTCTGCTTTGTGAATGAGATATTTAAATGCCCTATTTGTAATTGATTGCTGAAGGTTTATTTAAAATATGTTGACCCTTTGCTTTGCAGTCACCACTGAGTGAACTTATATTAACAATAAAGTGCAGCAATGGAATTTAAATGTAAATTTCAGCTTGCCACTTTCTCCCCCCTACTTAATGACTCAATGCTGCCTCAGTGAAGATCTGAAAAAACAGAAGGAAACTGTTAACTATGTCTCTAAGAATTAAATTCTTAAGTGATAATGATATTTCTTTACTTTGTTTTTTTTAAATAAGGCATTAATATTTTCTATCAAAGCAAGCCCAAGGCCTGTTCACTGGGCTGATTTTAAAGATTCAATTTACAAAGCTCCTACGGGGAGTTTTCACACATCATACCTAACATAATCATTTTTTTGAATGATATTGTACTGTCTTATATTTATGTTTCCGTGCCCATAGAAAGAACTAAAAAAAGTCTGGAATAATTCAGGAGTCACTTTTCTGTTCATCTATAGAAGAGATAATACAATAATCAGTACTAAATAGACTGATTCCATAACAAAAATTTCTTTTTTATTGTAGAACTGATAGAAATGGTGATTGTTATTTTGTGTTGTTCATTTTGTTTGGCTTTTTTTTTTATTGCTTTAACTAAATGAAAAATAAATACAATGTTAATAATATATTTTCCAAGAGTTTGAAGTTCTGTTACAGAGCCAGATATGTTGAGAAATCCACATAAAAAGGCTTTGTCAGATGGATATCATATTTTGAAAAAGAGAAGCAGAAAATGTCAGTATTATTTTTATTTACATCAATTCATTTTGAAAATACTAATGAATGCTTCAGCACAAGAGGGTAGATGTGTGAACAACACTATTTGTGATAAAAATTATAGGAAATTATTATTTAAAAATCTATAAGAGTAATGTAAGAAGATACTTGAGAAATCTTTTTGTCTTTATTCTGTTAACAAATACATATTTCTATTCTAAGAATTTAGGCTATTGTTAATTATGTGTTTAAATTACTTACATCTATAAATGCCCTTCATCATCTTACATCACTAAAGATTTTTTTTCTTTTGCTGTTTCTTGCATGAGGGTAGAAAAGACTGAAAATGATTGAGGTATGATATATGCTTTTCATTGGTTTCAGGTAAGTGCCCACTAATTTAGTTTGCAACATTTGTTTAGTTTCCTTTCTTCTCTCTTTTGAAATCAATAGAAGAAAAAGGTGATGTAAATATTTTCTAGCACTTATTCAGCATCTTAATTAACATCCAGGAGTCTCAGGAATGAGTGCCAAATAAACATTTTAGAAGAGGTAAATAGTATCCATTTATGAGAATTCAGAAGAGCATCTATTCAAAAGGAAAATCAATCTTTTTTGTACAGCCAGCATAAGTTTTGTTAGTTCAAAGTCATTATGTTTGGTTTAAAAGATGTGAGGCTGCACTGAGTTCTTAGGTGCACTTTTCAAATTTCTCTTTCTTGATGTCTGAAAACATAAACTGGAAACCGCCCATCAGATTGAGTCTAACAAATTGACCTGGTAAATTTTGTTTAATTTCTAGATCTCTTGATTCAGCGGACTAGAATCCAGTATTGAAGAGCACTGCTCTTCCACTGAAAGGGAACCTGAAAGAGTCCCTATTACGGGAAAGGATTAATTTCCTTATGTGCTGTCAGAGTTTTGCCTACACGTTTCCTACAGCAGTTTAATCTCTCAGCAGAGGGAGATTATAATTTGTGTTCCATTTGTTGTGTTCCACTTAGGACCTTATAACTTTGGTTACTATGAAATATCATAAAAGTGAGCTTAGTAACTTGTCTAGTGCCAGAAATGACCAACCATCACCAGGCAAAATTAGCACCATGGACAGCGCTGCCTAAGCCTCCTTGATTCCACTTATACCAGTTGTCATTGTCCTTTTCCTCCCACCATGTACCACTGGGAAAAGTTTGGTTCTATTTTGGTAACCCTCCTACACATATTGGCAGGTTGCTCTTAAGCCTTCTTTTCAGCAGGCTGAAGAAATCCTCTTCTCTCAGAAGATTCTCCTCACAGGGCAAATGCTCTTGTCCCCTGACTAGTTTGGTGGCCCTCTGCTGAACTTGTACCGGTTTATCAAAGCCTGTCCCCAAAATTTATAAAATACTGTAGGTATAGTCTAGCAACTGCTGAGTATGGAAAGTACAAATGCGTACGGATTGAGGGAAAGTCACTTCCCTCAATCTCCTGGCTGTGTTGCTTATAATACCGTCTAGGAGGAAGTTTGCCTTCTTAGCTGCCGGTGTACACTGCTGGCTCATATTCAGCTTGTGCTCTGCCAAGATCCCTACAGCCTTTTGTGCACAGCAGCTCCACAGCCAGGCAGTCCCTAGCCTGAACCTCAGACAGGGGTTCATTGTTCCTAGCTGCTGGATAATTCAGGAATTCTGCTGGCTAGTAAAATAAACAATCTTTGCAAGACTTCTCCTACAACTGTCTTAAAAAGGAAGTAAGTATAAAACAAGTATTTTAATGAGTGGTATTAAATGTTACAAGACAGACTTTCAAGACTTTTGTACGTCTTATGTTGTAGATTCCATGTAGGAGTGTCTTAATCTTGCAAGGTATCCTGTTGATGGGCTAAATGAACACAAAGGAAGGCAATGCACAGTAAGCAATATGCCATGTTTTCTTAATAGCTAACCAAATCATTGCATTAACTGCAGACAAGGAACATAAAAAAGAAAGAATTCATTCTATAATTTATAACTGAAAGAGAGAGCATAATATCATCGAACCAAAAACATTGATTTTTTTTTGTTTCTCTCTCAAATAACAGGTGTATGCCCCCTTGCCAAACATTGTATTACTTTCTCAGCTCAATATGTTCTAAATACCACTTTGTTGTATAAAAAATTAATCAGCACCAGCTGTCCTAGCCATTATTTCTCTTGAGTATATTGCATAAAAGTACAAAATATCTCTCAACTAGTATTCAGTGAGTGGACATATTGAAAATATATACCAAGGAAATCAGATACTTTGCAAGAAGACTTATAAACAGATCTGAGCTCAGGGATGTATTCCTGTGAAAAGATTTTTCTTTAAACTATGGTTATCTAGAAGCATTTAAAGTGATAAAATATTTTTTAAAAATAAATACTTTAAAGAGGTTTAAAGGGTAACAGATAGCAGTTACCAACCTGAAATAAAATGCATTTGTACATGCTATACACGTATTGACACTTCTCGAAGAAGAATGTAATTAATGTTTTTAAACTGTATAACACACCAAGGCAAGTTTAAAAAATTTCTTATTCAATACTCTCCATTTGTAATGAATTAGCAGGTTCATTTTGGTGATAGTTATACGAAAGTCTTTAAGGATCTAAAGTACAAGATTTTGTAGATGACAGCATTAGCCATGTTTTCAATGTGCAGACCCCTTCAGCTGGAGACATAAAATACCCGTTTCCCATTCATCAGCACAAATCATCCCACGCAATCACTTCACTAGAGGACTGCTATCATCAGATCTGCAAATTGTACTATGTATTCCTGCAGAATGTTTGCCTAAATTAAAAATAAATTAACAGCATTTGCCTTATTTTCCTCTGGGATATACACACACTCACACACACAACTCATTTTTCTATTTGCTCTATTGCCAACTTACTCTTCTTATAGTTCCCCCCAAATATGCTTTTGTAATAAGAAGACTTACTGGTTCTCTGAAAGCAGAAGAGAAGATGCAAAGGGCAAACATAAGTATGAATGAGGCAGCATCAAGGAAAATCATCCTCTGCACATGTCTGTGTGTACATGTGGGTATGTGCATGTGTCCTGGCTTGTGGTGCCATGGCAATAGCATGGATCCTTAGTTATCCTGTTGAACAGAGCATGAGAAAACCCTGGGACCCCAAGCAAAAGTGCAAGGCCAGAAAAGTGGAATTGCTCAGGGCAGATCCATAGTTAAATCTAATGGGAATAGGACTTCTATAGGTGTGAAAGGAAGAAAACAAGGTAAAACAAGGGGAAAAAAAAAAAAAAAGGAAGCAGGGCTTCCACCTTGAAAAGAGCAGAAACCTTCACTAATGGCCAGTCTTAATAGTTGCTCTCTTCAGCAGGAGCTGGGAAGGATGCAGTATTCCTCCAAATGCTGTAAAATTTTTGGGCAAACTACTCAGGGGCAATATGTTGTTCAGACAGAGTCATACATATCAATCTTTTCACAGGCAGTACTCTGCAGTCACAACTCTCCTTTTCCCCTGTTACATCCAGTACTTTTTGCTGAGTAGGAAGAAAAGTGGCAGATTCTATAGGGCTGGTGAAGCCCTTTCACAATTTTCCTGCACTGGTAATTCACTGAAGGCAGTAGCTTTCTCTCATGAGACTTTGCCTTTCTCAGGGGTATGATTTCAGGACACTTATGGGCTCTATTATTCCTTTATACACTTCCATTCCTACCACAACAGAGAAGATCTGAGGAAAGGCAACCTGTTGCTTGGTGTCTCAAGGAATTAAAGGAATTGGCATTGAAAACTGCCAGATATAATAACGGTTCTTGTGGTTGTACGTTATTGTACCTATTATATTAGATATTGCCTATTCTTCATCTGGCCTCAAGATCTATGAACACAATGTAAAATCACCTTGCAATTTCTCTCTTTCTTAGTTCGGGCTGGATTGTTTAGTCAACAACCCCAAAAGAAATTTGGTTTGACTAATTTACTTGTAAGAAAGTTTTCCAGCCTGTCAATCTGCAAAGAAGTATAACTCCAGAGCAACTTCACCTTGATGTATAATTGTACTCCCTAAATATATACAGCATGACCAAGTATGTCCCACTGATAATTTTGTACTGGAATTTTAGGCCATTTTGTGAGCAAGGTCGAACATTAAAGGAAATTTGAATTAAAAAATTAATATGGCTTTGGGCAAGATACTACAGAAGATGAAATGTGAGGAAAATCAAAGAACAAGCTAGGCAAAACTTTCAAGAAATAATTTGAATGTGGTTAATCTTCATTTTGCTTTTATGGCATAGTTAGATATATTGGGTAATAGGAGATCTGTTTCAGCTTTATTTTCCAGCATTAAAAATTTTGGAGTAGTGGTCCACAGAAATCACAAGGACCATTGGTAATGGGAAGCTTGTGTATGGAAGATGAGCCTATGAGAAGGAGAGGACATCTTCAAAGGTCTGTAGAGCAGTCTCTAGGCTTGTTCCTTCATGCTTTGTTACAGCCAGTGTAAAGCAAAGCTGAAGCTTGACAAATGAGTATATTCTGCTTTCCTTTGTGCCAAGAGTTTAATATTTTGCCACAGGCAGAATCCCTTAATGTTTTCCCTCAAAGACTCTATTATTGGTTTGGCAGATATTGGTGCATTTCAACAAATCATAAGTTATCTTAATGACAACTTTCTGTAGATCATTTCAGGGTGGTTGGGATTAATTTCTTAAATCCTTTTGAGAATTCTTTTGAAGCACTCAGAAAAGTGATTTTCCAGTGCCTCCTAGGCCCTACAGTACTCTTAGAGATTTACTTTCTCAAATTGGACCCAAAGCAACAATGATATTACAAAATAAATGTTCTTTCCATTTAAATATATTTGACATGGGCCTGGTATCTTCTTATAACAGTAATCCGTTTCCTGTGACCCTGCAATCCAATCAAGTGTGAATCAGCCTCACAATTCCCTACAGTGGGAGCATTGGCCTTCAATCCTAAACAGAGCTTCCTTCAATTGCCACTACAAAAAATATGCTAATAACAAATAAATGAAGCGAGCTACACTAGGTTCCATGTTATCAGCAGGTAAATAGGATGGTTCAAGCTGAGATCCTTGATAGGGTCGGCAGTGAAGAGAAATGAGGGACCCTCTTAGACTCTCTCTCACAAAACACATTTCCTTTATTTCAAAGGTGCTTTTTGAATATCCGTTTTGTTGGTTGTTAACAATTACTGTCACTCTTTCCTCTGCTTTAGGCGAAAGTGTGCAAGTATGGGAAGTAGTCACTTTGATATTAATCTGATGAATGTTTGTAATGTACATTAGCTTCTAATACACCGAAATTAGGAAAGTTCTATATTCCAGAAAGTCACGTGAGAAACTTTAAAAGGTAAACTTATATACAGATACACTGATAAATAAATTTAAAAAATGCCCGTATTTAGATATACCTATACACATGCACACAGAAATGGTGCAGATGACTTGTGATACATATATACATTTGAATTTATTACTTTCTTAAAAAAAAATAAGTCTCCTTCATCTCATTTCTGGACTGAGAACACAGATACTGAACGTAATTAATAAACTGTTGCCAAAAATAATTAAAAAAGGTTATTTCTCTCAACTGGTTGCTGTTATAATAAATAATAATAAATAATAAAAGCATTTTTTTAAGCAGACCATGCAGAGAAGTAACTCACTAAGAAGGATGCAAATGATATGAAAAACTGTCTTTTCCTTTATACCTTCAATATTTAATAAAATGAGCATCTTCAGGCTCTAACTGCTTCTGTTTTAAAGAATGCAAGGGCTACTGCATATTGTTATCAGTTGCAACAAGCCATATAGCATCTACGTCCTGTTAGTATTCACTGGATCACTTCTGCAAGCCAGCTGCAACTCATTTCTAAGCAGACACAGGATATGCTTTCAACGCCATGACTATACATGACTATACATTAGGTAAAGTTTGAATTCTGGTCTGGATTCATAGCATTTGAGATCAGAATCAACATATAGAAAGAAAGCAAGGCCTGAATCACTTATCAAAGTGGACTGAACCACATTCTGGAGGTGTCTGCTTCCATCCATTGACCATAAAGGCAACCTACAGCTACTAGCATCCTAATTTGGGAGGCTCAGTCAAATCAAAGAGAATGAGCCCAGACCTCTATCTTTACCAGACATTTTGTTCTCTCTGTTCAAAACGTGTGGTAGTTAATAAAGAGCTACAAAGCAAAAAGGTGAAGTTAGCTCTGCCTATCCTTGTATTCATCTGTGCAGAAACAGAACACAACAAAGCCCTTGCTCTTAAATACTTTATCCTTGGTATACATTGTGAATCTTTAAAAGCTGGACTTTACTTGCAAGGGCAATCTCTCTTCCACAATATAATAATGGCTCTGAGTATACGGTTCCCAGTATTTGACAATGCCCTTATTGCCATTACTATTCTTTGTACCACTCAAGTTTCTCTCTGCACAATGCATGTAATTATAAATAATAGTGTAGAATTCTGTTAATGTGAGTTTCGGTGATTTTTTTATTTATTACAAGTTTTATGGAACTGGGCAGTTTCATTTACTTTTGGTAACTATTTTTTAAGGGGAGACATTTTCAACTTATTCATACATTAGCATCATGTAATATTTAAAAAATACATACAAACAAGCCATTTGTAAACCTGATATATATAGAACACTACTTGACAGGTTCAGCTGATATATTGGCAGGAAAGGAGTCTTCTAACTACATTAAAATCTATCAAATAAGGAAAACATCTATGAGTGGTTAAAAATACAGTTTCTTGGCTCTTTAAGAAATCAGCTTTCAGATACATAACACAGTTTACTCAGGACTGTATGTTTCAGTCAAATTAAAGTGCATGCATCTGTAAGCAACTGGGCTGTGCATGATTATTTTAAGAAGTACACCACAATAGCATTCCATGACTTATTGTCCTCAGCCAAGTGAACACTTAAAATTGAATCCTATTATGAATGCATTATCTCCCTGTCAGGAAATATCACTCACCTCAGAACTGTCTTACCACCTTCTTTGTGTGCTGTGTGGCCCCCAACTGCTAAGGGACGTTATTACTTAAGAGCTTTACAAAATGCTGAATCATTTTTGCATAGAGAGTGAACACATGATGAAGTCCATGCTAAACTCGAGTGGCATGGAACTGCATGCTGCTCAAAAGTCAGATTAGTGGGGTGAAGAAAGTGGCTCAGCAGACTGGTAACAGAGTATGGGGCTTTCTGTTCCTTGCCAAAGCCAAATTTATTAACCTCCAGCAATTCTGACATAAAGGAGAAAGGATCATCTATTACATTTATGGACAGAAGCAATGACGATGCAGGGTATCTCCATTTTCGTAATCTGCCTTTCAAACCTTTGATTAGATTAACATTTTTTCCTGGCACTGGGCATTGCAAGCATAGAAAGGAGGTGAGGAAAGGTGCAGTTATTTCTGCAATGTAAGAGTTATGTATATTTATCTCCCAAGGGTTGTATTGGCATGGAGAATTCAGTCTTCTGGCTACCACAAGGTGTTGAGACATTCTGGTAAATCAGAAGGATCTGTACTGATTTTACAAATTAACTAAGAAAAAAAAAGTGAGAAAAATTATTTCCTGTTATTTTTCTTACTTACATACGTATTGGGGTTTTGTTTTTTTTTTTTTTTGCATTTTAAGGGGAAGAGGGGATCTGTGTTACTAACTGTTTTTAATGTAATGAAACAAACCACACAAGCTCTAAAAATATCTTAGAAAATATGCTTATCTTGACCATAAAATTTTTAAATATGATTTTCATGCTCTTGCACAATAAGCATGTTTTATAAAAAAGTAGCACTATTGCTGGATGATTGATTCTTCAGATATTGTTTGCAGATATGCAAATGTATTGAGGTGCAGTTACATTCTCTAAAGCAACCCTTTTTTCCCGGCACTGTGCAATTCTGTGTTCTCTTGTGCAACAAGCTTTCTCACTCTGTAAACAAAGAGGAAAAACTTTCAACTTAATCAGAAAGAAAATTCTGAGCTGTTTTCTTATTGGGTGACATATAAGCTGTAATGGAGAGCCTGTGATTTAGTTAACTGTTCTGCAGATGATTTACCAGCCAGAATAGAAGCAGATCTCTATCTTATAGTTATTTTGACTTTGTGCTGGTAATGTTTTTGTCATCCTACAGAACAGGAGATGGTACCTTCTTATTTACTGCAGGGAAAAGCATTTGAGGAGGAACATGATGCAGCTAAAAACATATAATAGCATAAACACTGGAAAAGCTAAATACTTATTTAAATGAAAGGATAATGTAGACAAAAGAATGTTAATGTAAACTATCTATAAGTAAAAGCAGTTTGAAAGTTTTGTTTCTAACCATCTGAATAATCAGAATGGATAACCAGAACAATATGAAACAAACCCAAAGCCTAAACTTGCTACTTTAGGATGTAGGCTAATTTGTTATGGTGGTGGTGGGATCTGACATTAAAGTACAGGGTCCTATAATCAATGCATCCAGTGTTTCTTAATGGGAACCCTGGGCACTTCTGTGAAACCTACCAAATAGCTACAGCCAACATCACACCTGAGTGATCTTGAGCTTCATCAGCTCTTGGATTAAACTTTAACAGCGGCATCCTTCTGTAAGGACTTAATAGGGCAGATCCACTCAAAGAATGAAGACAGACACCTGGATTCCCTACTGAAAGAGAACAGAAAACAAACTTTGTCCTTTCAGTTAAATACTTAAACAAAACCAGGTAGATTTACAAGTGCTATATCACTTGTCTGTTAATAAAATCATACATAAGGTTGCAACAAATATCTGAAATCATATATAAAATGCAAGTGCATTTATGTTCTAATACATAATACATAACTTTCATATATTGTGTGCTTTTTTCTGTAATATTGCTAGTATAAAAAGAAGTCTTTAGAAATATACACAATTTTGATACTGAAAGAGGACCATTGTATAACTAGACACAGCTGTTACATGCTTTGTAGCTTATATGACTGCCTACCATAATTATAAAGAGACTTAACTATTAAGGATTAAACATTAATGGTTACTCTAAGGGCCATATTCTACCATTTCTACACTGTTCACAGAAATTATCATTCTTATGAGAATTCTAATGTAAAAATATTGCATTCTCACAAACAGGAAACAAACATTTAGACAACTTCTCTTCCTGTGGTTTTGTTTAATATACCTCTGACAGGAGATTTAAAGTATGTATATATGCATCGTATCTATTGTATCTAAGGTACCTATATATAAATATATTACAAATTTACACACTATCAGGAATAAAACATTTGTCTGATGATTCTCACTGGCTGCTGCACTGGTTCTCAAGGTGGATTCTTAAATCTATTTACAACCAAATAGAATCTTTTAAAAAGTCAGGATAAAATGTATTGTACAGAAACAGGCATAAATAGAAAAGCTATATACTAGAAAACCCCATGTGTTTCCATTTCTAGTTGCCTTGGTCATTTTCATAGACTTGATTAGTCATAGATACCCTTTTATTTCTTGTTCCATCTGTTCTCCATAGGTTAAAAATAAAGAATCTATATAAATTCTAGAAATATTGTAGGGTTTTTCTAACTGGTTTCTGATTTAGCTTATCTATTTCTGATATTCTGTTCCATCTGCTTATTTATCAGCTCCGCTTCTTTTTCGAAAACTACTAAAAAGGAAATAATATTGCTTTATAAAAGGACACCAGACAGGTTACTGCCTGAGCTTTCCATAGATAGACAATTTTGATGCAACTTTGTTTATCATCCTTCTACACTGGGCAAGGCATTCACCATGTGTGGCTTATTAAACAACATTCCCATCATGCATGATATCACATTATAGTGGGCTGATATAAGAAACTCTTGATGAGAAAGAGCCATTGATAGATTTTAGGTACAGACCTAAACATAGTCAATAAAATCACATCACAAATAAGAAAAAAAAAACAGTATAAAAGAACAAAACCTCTAAGATAGTGACGCCTAGTTGTCATTGCCTTAAGCTCTCTATTAGGATTTCTGGAGTGCTCTAATGGCTGAACAAACTCTTTCTCTGCATCCATCTGCATCAGTGTGTGTCAACATATCATGCCACATAAAACTTGCTTATTCTGAAAATTCATGGGTAAAAGATGTCTTCTTCCCCTTATAGACCTTTACTTTTCCTGTATATTTAATATTGGTTTGCTTACCACTTTATCTCTGAAGCTCAAATTAGGGCAAAACTTAAGCAATCCTTGGAGCTGAATGTCACCAAGGTAGTGATCCATCTGTAGCTAGTATTGTGAAATTCTCATCTGCAATATTGCTTGTTGTCCTATAAGGACCATAATGCTGTAAGGTCGTGCTAAAGGTCATTCATTGCCTTTGGTTCACAGCTGTTTTAGTCATGATTATCACAGAGAGCTATAATGACACCCGTTGAGTAAAAAGCAGGATGGGGTAGACCTGCCTGTCTTTAGGAACACTTCCAAATATATCTCTATGTGCCTTCTGAGAATCCACGTATGCATTCCAGCAGAAGTCAACCCATTCTCTTCTGAGTCTGCTGGAATACAGTTAAAAGAGACGTGTTCCCCCAGGAGCATGAGATTTATCAGAGGTGGAGCAGTTCCCCTCCTAATTAAGAGTATATATACACATGCATATGTATACACATGTATGGAATAAATAAATAAGGAAACATGCATAAATATACATATATTAGTACTACTTTGATATCCATTTGTACTTTCTTCTTCCTCTGTAAAACACTTTTTTTTTTTGGCCTGCTGGCTTCATTTGTACTTTGCTGACAGAAAAACAACAATAGTTTGGGTCTCTAGTGTTTCTGTGCAGTGCTCCAGTTCTTTTCTGATCAGAAACACTGAGTAACAGCTCTGCAAAACACAGTGCAGGTGCTTTCAGTGCAGGTGAAATAGTTTCTGATGTGTTTATTCCTTCTGCAGCCTATTCAATGTTGTTTACTTCTTCCTTATTCTGTGCCTTGAGTAATAAGCACTACTGAATGAGGCACCACGGCCTCACTGCCCTGAGGGGAGAACAGGTAGTTTTCTGCTTCTACATATTCTTCACTGAAATGCATACACAACCCTTCTTCTGTAATATAGACAGATTCACAATGGGAATCCAGTGTTTTTTGAGAGACTTTTGCAACTCCCTGTTTAGTTCTATGGGTGATAACTGAAGGCTAATGCACTTATTAACCAAATAGCAATAACAAAAAAAGGTCTCATCATGGTATTTTTGTCAGACATGACATTTTATGTCACAGACATAGAGAACAGGAAAACAATGCCTGGAATAGCAAGATTTTTGTTTAGTTACTAGAGCAAGATGCCATCTACTAGATATTAAAAAAAGACATCTGTAACATCCTTAGAAAAAGAAAAAAAAAACAAAACAGAATTTCAAGTCATAGCACAAAATATGGAATAAAAGGCAATAATTTCACACCACTATTTTATTGGAAAGTAACTGTGTCCACCTAATCACTTTCGTGACATAACTGTAATCCCACTTACCTACTTTTAAAAAACAATTTATGCCCACAGACTGCTGATTTCCTTTTGAAATGATGTTTATGAAACTGTTAGAAATTAAAATCTAATAAAGTCTGCAGTCCACTTGGAAAATTCCTGGAGCCCCTAGGCAATCTGTGCTCTCGTCTCTACTGGGATAGCTGGGTTGGCCTCAAGCACCAGCCAGGAAGACCCTAGGTAAGGGTCTATGCACTCTAGAACTGTGAACTAAGGTCTCTGGAGGAAATACAGAGACACTAAGTGTATAGTCGTGCTACACTGTTCAGGAAAGTGAAATCCATCATGAGGATTGTCATAGTCTTCATGTTTGGTTGTTTACCTCTTTTGCTGTCCTCCTGAAGTGGATTTGTTGTAGTAAAATCATATCTTGCAGCAAAATCAGTGTGCATTCTGTGTATTAAAGGTTAGCATGTAAAATGGTAAGTACATGCTACACAGAAGATATCACTTGTAAATTCCTGAAGCTTCAAAGACGTATCTAGCCCCCATAAATTAAATTGCAGTGGAATAAAATCTAATGACAGATAGAGGCAAGAATCCAAGAAGGTTTATACACTGAGACAATATATCTTTACAATACATAGTTCTGTCTATACTTGAAGCTTTGTGCAATATAATTCTAAGTAATAAACACACATTTTTAAATTTTTTAAAATCATTTTGTAGTAATGTAAATTTGGGAGATCATATCAGTAAGGAAGTAGGATGGTTTCCTGTGTATTTTGGAAATATATGGACCCTGAATGTTCTTTCAGGCAAACCAAAGGAAATGGAGTACTACAAACAGGCAGAGTTTCTGTTTTCATATTAAGATACTATCATCAGTCTTGTCTCCATCAGAGAGAAGCAGAAGGTATGGGATGGATAAATTCAGCCTACAGGGTGGCTAGATGCAACTCAAATATTGAGACATTTTTCAGACTCAACTCAGTGGAAAGGTTCCTATTCATACCAGTAAATCATAAATCAGTACAGTTGGGGGTGTTAATGAATTCCACAGAACAATTCAAAAGGCCAAGCTTTCAGGCTTAGAAAGATCAGTACTGGCCTAAATGCAACAAAAGGCACAAAGGGAATTTCAAAGCCAAGTAGGGAGCTTCTCACTGAGGTCTAATAATTACTGATCTCTGTATTATATAAACTAAATTACTCGTCAGAGAAGAATCTCAGCATTAAAAATGAATGTCTCAGTTAGGGTGTTTCAGCATCTGTTCCTATCCAGACATGTTCCAAGTTATCTCCAGAAGCGAAATAGAATAATTAGGTCAGATCCCAGCCACATTTGCCTAAACTAAATGGGAGGAAACAACTAGCAGTCTTTATCATCATCCAGGTCTGGATATTCAGGAAAGCAGTAAGACCTTTTCCATCAATTTAATCTTAATTTAGTTACCAGTCAAAGGTTTTTCAAGTGCAGAATGTTATTATGTTTAACACCTGCTGTGTTATGGCACAATTTTCTTTATGCTGACACTAAAACAGGGAGAGGAGAGTGAATGATTATGTTTTAAGATACAAGCTATACTTTTGAAGATTTACTTCTTGGTAATTAAAAAAAAATGAACATATCTGCGTGTTTGCCTTTCTCCATAGTGAGGTGAAGAACACTCCAGTCAGTACCATTCTATTGTTTATGCTTATTATCTACTTTCACAAGCTGTGGAAGTTCTGCATTGCAAATTATGTTGATGCAACATTTTTGTTGTGGCAGTGTTTGAGCTGTAATGGCAAGACCTAAAATCCATAGTTATGGGTAACTACTTTCACTACCACACAGGCCTAAACATGGCAGGGTTCTCTATAACGGCAATGCAGCTGCAGCAGTGAAATAATCTGCCCAGCTGGCTGCTGAGAAACCCTTTTGGGGCAATCACAGTTAGCTGGGTGGTCCCCAGCTTGTGAGGGTCTTATGGACAGGCCATCTGGCAGATGGTTTTGGGCTGCGGGCCAAAGCAGGTGAGCAGTCAGAAAAACACTCAGCTCTCCAGATCTGCTGGGAAACTAGTTTACACCATCATTGTCGGGAGTTCTGCAAAACATTTCCAATTCACCTAATACAGGTAGAATAAACTTTTTTCAAAGTAGATTACATAAGACCTAAATCTTCCTCCAAAATACATGGTAGGTATCAGTATTGGTGAGTGTACCAACTAAAGAAGCATTTCTGGCAAGAGGATCCAAGACAATGCACAAAACAAGAAGATGCTCAATGTTGGACTGCCAGCACAGAGGAACATGTATTCTTGTTATTGTGGGCATATAGGGATGTGATTTATCTTGTAGACATTCACATGCAGTGGACATCAATGCAAGCAATGGTGTACATTAATGGAAAGCTGATGAGACACTATGTATGCTGCCAGGATAAGCTACAGTGATGAGAAATTATACCATTAGCTGGTGAGATGGAGACTGGTGTGAAGTGTGGATGAAGAGGCAGACAGCAGGGAGAAGAGAAGATTTTTCCCATGTTATCATGCCTGCAATGATGTTTTATATAAACACACAGGTAAAATCTGTAGAGTTAGAACACAGCTTGGTTTTTTATCAGTTTAAGAGATGTACATCTGATAGCTGCATCTGCCACTTTTGGCCTCCGTCAGCAGATTGAAGGGTGAAAGATGTCTGATCAAATGAATTAAAATGCTATTTCTCTTTAAAAAAAACAACTTTTGTAAGGCTTTTCTAGGGAGACAGCTGATGAAGAGTCCTTGTTCAGCTACTTGTTCAATGGCTGCCACCAGGTTAATGTTTCAAGTGTAGTCAACCATTTTTCAGTGTTTGAGGTTGCAACCATTTATTGCTGCTACATTTAAAGAGGGTTTGCTTACAAGTTTGGATATACAGTGGAAAAAAAATTATTTTAAGACTTTTGAGTGGTGGTAGGGAGAAAACAAGGAAACAAGGAGACAAAGGGAAACAGGGAAGTTTTGTCATCCTGTCAGAAATATTCTTTTTTTAAAAAAAATTTTTTTTAATTAGTTTGAAAAGCTATTAAGACTTGGTGTGTTTGGTTTTGGGTTTTTTGTGTGTGTGTGTGTGTGTTTTTTTAAGATTAGAACTATCAAATGAGCTTGCATTTTAATCTTCTGTAGCCTATCTATGATCTATAATCTTCTACAGTGAACCTAGAAGGTTAACGCTTAGCATTACTTAAAATTCATGTGAACACTTTCAGCCAGCGGTAGGATGTAGTAAAGGGATTTATGAATTAAAGCATGATTGATGTTGTAAGAAGCTCTTACTGACTTTACAAGACAATTCCCTCATTTTTCAGTCAATTTCGTAGTTTATTGTATCCAAGGTAGGTTAATGGAACATTACATTCCATTTTCTTCTTTCTTTAAGTAAAAGGGGTACTGGCACTACAGTGTTAATTGTTTAATGTTATGGTTAGATTATTGGGTTGATTAAATTGGATTAGTGAGATTACTGGCTCCGAAACAAGCTATCATGAATCTTACATTCCTCCTGCTTTGGCATATTTTAGAGTTTGCAGCATTAAAATTTTAGAAACCACATCTATACACAGACATATTTAGAGGTTGTTATTGTAAGATAGAACTTAAAATATACTCCTTAAAGTTTGGTCAGAAGGATCCAGGACTGTTTGATAAAAATAATATCTTTTTTCCCTTTTCATAGGAAGTACTTGATACAAATATAACTTGGTTCCAAAATGTAATTTAGGGAAAAAGAAGACCATATTTTGACACCAACTTTTTCCCCAAAGTAGCTTAAGTAGTTTGCAATGGAGATCTATCAATAACTTCTGCAGTGCCAACTCCACCACGTTAGGGAGACATGCCAACTGTTCTCTTTCTGTGCTGCCAGCTGGACTTTGCTGAGCATTCTCCACTCCTCTGCCTGACCCTCTCTGCACCACACAGAACTCACACCTTCTCTAGGAATTCACAGAATCATAAGGTCATGGAATAGTTTGGGTTGGAAGGGACTTTTAAAGGTTATGTAGTCCAACCTTTTCTGTAATAAGCAGGGACATCTTCAATTAGATCAGGATGCTCAGAGCCCTGTCCAACCTGACCTGCAACATTTTCAAGGATGGTGCATCTAGCACCTCTCTGGGAAACCTATGCCAGTGTTTCACTGCTCTCATTTTAGAAGACGTCTTCCTTATATCTAGTCTAAATCTTCCCTCTTTTAGTTTAAAGCCATTACCCCCTGTCCTAATGCAATAGGCCCTGCTGAATAGTTTGTCCCCATTTTCCCTGTAGACCCCCTTTAAGTACTGAAAGATTGCAAGAAAGTCTCTCTGGAGCCTTCTCTTCTCTAGGCTGAACAGCCCCAACTCTCTCAGCTTGTCTTCACAGGAGAGGTGATTCATCCCTCTGATCATTTTTGTGGCCCTCCTCTGGATCTGCTCTAACAGGTCCATGTCTTTCCTGTGCCGAGGGCACCAGAGCTGGATGCATTACTTCAGGTGGGGTGTCACCAGGGCAGACTAGAGGGTAGAATTGCCCCTTGGGTTTGGAAACTATTGCTCATTTTGGCACATCCATTTGCTGAGCAGTATTACAACTTCTTCTGCAATCTTGACACTAGTAGCAGTGTGACACTGTGCCACATCCAAACATTGGCTGGTAGGCATTTCCCCTGAGCCACAGCTGGGAGCCACAGGTCTCTCCTCTCATGGAACTCAGTACACTTGGAAGTGTCCTTATTTCATGCCCTTTGCACACCTGTTAGTCATATGAACACCATACACAAAATGCATCTTTCCATCACTTAAACTGTCATGTGGAATCTCAGATATCTCTATCACAGGCCCTCCCTGATACTTTCCTAAATAGGAATTAATTGCTGTTTCAAGGGAAACCTTTAAGGACCACAAAGCTTGAAATCATACTATCTTTTGCTTGAATTTAGTATCTTTGCACATCCCCTACATGCAATGACATATGAAATCCACAGTCATAGTTCAGAGAAGCAGTGCATTTGCTGTCGGGATGGAAAGTCCTAACTCCAGACTGCAGCTAAGTTCCAAAGGTACAAGGCCAATTCTTCCAGCACCCAACCGTGGAGCAGAGCCCCTCTTTACATGACATGAACTTCAGAGCAACCACAGCCAGCATTATGACTGGGAACTATGTCTGGGAAAGCAGACCTTATGTCTTCTCTCCAAAAGCCCCGGAAAATAGACGGTCTGATTTCTTCACAGTTGTGGATTTCTGCTAAACTTTTCTTTCTGTCCTTGTTTAATCTCAGGGGGAAGGTGAAGAGAGACATCTGGACAGGAAAGCCAACAACCGTGTTACGTTTCACACTCCTTAATCCTCTTCCCATCAGTCTGCAAAGGTGCTGAGGAAGATCATCTGGGGAACTTCTTAGTGCCCAGCCATTCCTGTCAATGCACCCAGACTTGCCTGGTCGAGGCCAGTTGCCTTTCAGTCACAGCTGCTGCAGTCTGGGTTCACACCTCTAGATCTGGGTTCACACTGAGCTGTTGGGTTGTGATGGAAATCTGGTCTCCCTTCAATGTAAGGCAACTCAGGAAGGGAGAAGAAAGGATCTCATGCTACTTCCAAAAAGATAATTTGACTTGTTGCACTTCAGAGCCCTGTTTCCCTTCAAGTGCATTTTTGTGGATAAGGTGGAGAGAAGGTGCTGTTCATGGTGGAAACTCATTCCTTGCAACAACAGTTTTCCCAGCATCTGTTGTGTATTCTTCCTCCTCTTTTTGTTCACATTGAGACACTGAGTTTCTACTGCAACCCATAATCTCATTAGTTAAACAAAAATGCATGTTCTGTCATGTGACAGGTTTTTAACTTTGGAATATGTTCTTAACTTGATTAAATTGGCTTTAGCTGTGTAACCCCTATTAACTTTAATGGCAGACACATGGCTGAAGCTCTGAATATGAACTTGAGAATAAATCATTAAAATGCAATTGTTTAACTTTTATTGCCCTGCATGTCAGGGATATCAGCTGTAGAGAGTATTGGAGTCTTGCATATAACTGAACAGGTGATTAAATCCATTTCTTGATATTTCCACTAAGATGAAACTTTTTTTTTTCTGGTTTTCTATATGCTAAATAGTTTTGCCTTGTAAAAATATGTTAAATCTTTAACTAATCTTTACATCTATCTAACGTGGATAGACATAAATGGATATCATAAAATTAAGTTAACATAACCACTTTTTTACTTTTTTTTTGAAATGTATAACTTAAAACCTTAAAATTGTTTCCAGGTCTTTAATTGGACTCATAATAAATACATATATACATGTCTCTTTTTGTGAAAGTAGTTTTCCTTCTTAAGAAATGGCCCTTTTTCTTTTTTCAGAAAACAATTTGTAGCAAAGCCTAGACTAGATTTGCACTTTGCTGAATACATTTTTGTACCATTGAGCAGTCAAACTGCGTTTATGTATCAGAAAATAACATTTATTCTACTTCTGAATTTAAGTCATTTTGTAAATAATAAATTAACTCCATGGGTACAAAACACTTCATATCAAAGTGCTGGTCAACCATAAAGGTTTATAGTTCATGATTTCTGCAAGTTCACACTAAAATCAAAGAGATTAAAAATCTGTTCCAAAAGCCTACTGAAGTAAGTGAAAAGATGCCCACTGACATTAGTAGGAGTTGGATAGAGCCCACCATGGGAAAAAATCAATAAGCTTTGAATGTGCCGAGTTCATACACAGGGCACATCCACATCTTGCAGAATGAGGCATTTGACTTCCTCCAGCACATGTAGGAGATATTGTTTGGATTTTAATTTAATCCCTTGTTGATTATTCATTGGTATGAGGCTGAACAGCGGATAGAATCCTAAACCAGATACTTTTAAAGCCATACAAAAGATGTTTGCCACTTTTAAATGTGTATTCAAACTTAAATAAAACACTGTACATATAAACACACTGCCCACATGCTCTTGTTCTCTGTGTTTGCATACATTCATTTGCATATATATCTATATAAGTATCTAAGAGAAAAAGAAAGACTGTTTAAAGCATGAAAAATTTTATTACAATTTTACATCAGAAATTACTCTTTTTCTGTGATTTTTGTAAGTGAATGAGTGCTGCAACTATCTATAGATCTGGATAAAAAAAAATAGTTACAGGAACACAGCAGGCTGGAGAGAGGAAAAATGCCCACTGAGATGATTGTGTGGGAAAGTTTCCCAGGGACTGATAACCTCTTGAGTCTGCAAGAACCGATAAACTCAGAACACCAGGAGTCTGCCAAACCCATGCAAAGCCACGAGTGCACACCAGTGTCAACAGCTCACAGTTGTGATCTGTGTGTCTGCCTTAACCCATTCCTTAAACAGGAAAAAGGAATTTATGGCATTTGGATGCTTATATGACCAGGCTAAAACAATATTTTTCTTTTTTCTTTTTTTTTTATGACTGAATACTGAGAAATTAATTTTTCAGTGTTCCAGCAATCCTGATGTTATGTCAAAATGTTTGACTTTTGTACCCTTTTTTTCATATAGTTTTCATATAAGAGTTTCATTCCTGTTATGGCTCAGCTCAAGTTTTATTTTCTGTTAAATGCTTGCCAAAGAACACTAAAATAAGCAGTTTTGGTCTTGATTGACATTTGGCATTTATTTCATGTTTGGATCTGAAATAAGCAGATATGATATCTACTTGCCACAGAAAGCATCAAGATCTATGTGGCATACTCAGCCATGGTGTCCTTCACCTTCCTTCTACATATTTCTTGGGAAAAATCATCAGGGCAAGAGTAAAGAAGAGGTTTCTCAAGGGCGATAAGCTTTGCGTGAGTAGGTTTTACTATAGGCAGCCTGTAGATAGCTTTGTGTGCTACATGGCTAGTTTTAACTACAGCCAAGCTGTAGATAGCTGCCTGTGTTATATTTGATCTAAACCCAAATCTATCTTAGTAAAGTGCTAGACTTACCCTGCAGTCTGAGGTCTTGAGCATTAATGAGGGTAAAGGCTTTAAACCACATCAAGCATTGTGTAAAGAAGCAATGTTACAGATTCATGACACAGGCGCTGACTTTTGTACTGCTTGGTTTTCAGAGGATTAAGTTTCGTGATTAATTCACAATGAGAGGGCTTGAGGACTCACTGAGGACCCTAACGTTAATCTGTGCATTAAGAAAGCTTTTTAACAAACTTCGTAAACAGGCACTTGCAGGGCAAAAGGGGAGAGATAAAAATTCCCACGGAAAAATTAATCTTGGCATTTCCTACCTTCTGAGTATTTTATTTTGTATCATGATTGTTTTCCCAGTATATGGAACACTGGGGAAGTGTGTCATAAAGCTGGTGATAAATAAGAGGGAAGCAGGTTCAGACAAAGCAGTCTGTCGCCCTTGCCACAGATGGCACATGGTTTCTCTAAGATGTTAAAAACAATCTGAATCTTGTGAGCCTGAGAAGATGTAGTACAATGAAGACTTTTTATGGTATGTGATTTATAATGTTTTGTAACTGTTCTGAGAGCAGTGTGATCTCACAGGAAAGCCATTTAAGGCAGGAGGATTACACCAGCAAAAAGTGCTAAGTGAAAAACACAGCAGGAGCACAAGCTAGGAGGAATCCCCTGTATAACGAGTGGAGAAGTGCACTCACTTATTACATTTGCATAGAACAGCAGCATGAATTCATTCAGGAATAGAACCAGGAGGGAAAAAGGAACCCTGTGTTGATTAAAGGGAGCTGGGGAGCAAAGTAAACTAACGCCTGCATCTAGCCTATGTAAATACAGTGTTTCTTTCCCACTTGGTGATCATATTTGAGCAGTTTGTCACAAAGGCAATAGAAGACACTCCTACTTCAGGTAACCCACAGCCCATCTCAAATCTCAAGTACCGTTTCCCCAGATAGAAGTGGTGGTTTGACTTCTAAGCTTTATCTGCCCACTCCTCACTTACCAACTGAAGTTTCTATTTTCTGAAAAGGACTGATTTTCTACTACTTACACAGTATAGTCAGTGTTGAAAATATAATCTGAATGTAAAGATATAAATTTCAGGATTTAACAAAGAGATCTATTATTGCTTCATTTGAGCTCTGAGCCAAAGGGGAATATGCCTAGATTTTACAATGACGTTTCTAAATAGTGCTTCAAAACTGTCATTTTATATACCATCAATCAGAAAAAGATCTTAACCTTTTACTCGAGAGTCAAAGAGTGGGTCAAAGAGGAGAGTAGCACAGACACTCACAGAGTCATTGTGAAATGCCCCCGATCCCTAAACAAAGTACATTTAAAAGGCAAAAATCGCTTGAAAAATAAAATATCCTGACAGCATTTTATGTGATTCTGTCTGTTATATGAGGGTTAAATGAACATGAAATATAAAATGTCAACCTAACAGGGAACTACTGCTGCGTGATTGCTGTTTGTTCGACAACGAATGTGTATGTGGGCCAGATGCTGCCTGACAAGCAATTTCTCTGGCTTGTAGCACCATGTGGCACTAGGAAATTGGGCTGTTGCACCTCCCTGATACCAGGGCAGGGTGCTATGGGACCGAGAGCTGCCAGCAGGAAGCCATGCAGGGTGACTTCTCACGGGACAGCGCTCCCTGAGGAGGAGACACGGTGGGGTGGTTAACGGGGACATGGGGGAGAGCTGGGGCAGCTCAGTTTTGACCATGAACACAGACAAAACTGATTGTTGCTACCCAAAAGAGTATCCTCGTGGTTGGCTTTGGGCAGCTTCACAAGGGTTGCCTGCTGAGCAAGGAGGGCAGAAGAGGTGTCAGGGGTGGAGGTGTCAACGTGGGTTTCCAACAGTGGAAAATGGTGCAAGGTGTCTCGCCTGGGGAAGGTGAGGACATGGAAGGAATATACAGTTATTGGAGGAGTTTGTTGACAAATTTTGGAGACATTGCAGGTATAAACTTAGGCCATAAAAAAATGTGTGTGTAACCCCCTAAGTTGGACAGAAAAATCCACCAGCTTGGGGCAGTAGCTATGCCATAAATCTCCATAAATGCTTAGTCATCAGAGAGGAATAAAGAGCTATATTGTCTTTTCAAAGTTAAAAAATAAAAGGGGGGGGGGCGGGGCAGAAAATGATGTTTTAGTTCAGCTGAGAAAAAAAAAAAAAAGGAGTATTTCCTAAAGATAAAAGTACTTGTTAATTACTTTTTTTCCGGGTACAATTTCAAAAGTGTAATTCTCAAAGAAGAGATACTTTATGTACTTTTTCACAGCCTATTTTTGCCTTAAAGACCTTAAAGCAAAATAACTGCAAAATCACAGACACCAAATCCTTTTTTTACTTGTTTAAAGCTGTGCTTACCTGTGTTGGCAGCCACCCTATGCAGTGGCATACACCTAGCTGGAGGTTCATTTCTTGGGATCAGGCTACAAAACCACAACAGTTAAATTTTCCTTCACAGTTCCTAGTTAGGCAGGGAATTTTAACAAATACTATATTTTGAAACATCTATTTATATGCAATCTAACCTGTCACACGATGGAATCGGTGTTTCAAACACTACTGTGTACTTAAATAATTACATGGAGTGAAGCATTCATAGCATGTATGGGCAATTTACAGTTTATAAGTGTTATCTAATCCTGCTAGAAAGGAAGTTAAGATGTAAATTTTTTTTGTGACTGACTTCTTTTAAGCTGGAATAGTGGGTTCCTTTTGCCTCCTATTCTCCTATCTCCTCATGGATGCATTCTCTCTGCATCCATGGTGGTACATTTACATATGTGCCAGGAACTTGCAGTAAAATCTGGATTTTTAGATGTTAATCTGAGATTTATTTCAGTTGTGCTTACTTTCTGCACTGTGTTTAAATAAAAAACCAAGTCTCAGGACTTAATATCAAGACTACTACAGATGTTTCTCCAATGTTTTCCAGAAAAACACAGTTCCAAGAATTCTTGCACCAGGTTCTTGTTCAAAATGCAGTCTTTATTGATAGTGGTAGAAAATAATTTTCAATATTCTAATTCTTCCAATAGCAAGTAACAGCAATCAAACTCCTACTGAACAAGTGTTATGAAAGCATAGATGATATCAGTACCTTTGGTGAATTCCTTCATGTCTGATATCCACAAAAAAATTAATGAAATTAATTTTCCACAGTTGTCTGTACATCCTAATTTACAAGCAAGATATCTGCTTTGATTCTTATCCTATGCCTCTGCCATTTTAACATTCATCTAAATAGAAGTATAGCAAAAAATCTAAAAGTTTGGTAGTTGCTTTGCTCCCTCCTGAGACAGATAATTAAGCACTCTGGGGAAAGAATATTACAGATTCAGAGCTATAGCTGTACACAGAGAATAATATAGCACAGAAGAATGGTGTTGACAATTTTATAAAAACATCACAGCTAATACTATACAGTCATTTAAGTAATACAATTCTTCTGGTCCTGCCTAGACTAAAATTCCTAAATATACAAAAAAGAAAACACCTGTGGGGAATAATAATATTTCTAGGTAACGAAATATGAGTAAGCTACCAAACAGAAGTAAACCAGAAGCAAACAAAATCGGAAGCTTAAACGTTTCAAAATGTTTAAGCTAACATTTCAAAAGAAAGACAGAAGATGGCTGTCGGTCTGGGAATATGTGTCAAAACACAGGCTGGCATTATGGGCAAGATCAGCTGAGAGTAACAGAATCACTTCTTGTCACAGTCTGGAGTGTCATGTAATAAATTACATGAAGAATTAGACATGTTTTGCCTAAATGTAGACAAACCAAAAAGATACTGAAGATAAACAGCTGAGTGCCCAATAATTAACTCAGTTCAACATCAAAAACTGAAGAGCTTAAAAGGCTTTAGGTACTCTGCAACTGCAATTTTCTTCTCCTTTCAGTGAAACATACTAAAGAAAAGATCCCTCAGACCTCCACCCACACGCCCTGAGGAATTATTGGAATGAGTGAAAGCAACATAACAAGGAAAACCAAAAGCCCTTGTGCAATCTCCACTGCATGCAATACTTTTATTGCAGGAGGAATAGCCCAAAGGGAAAAAAAAAAAAAAAATCCTCACCACGCTTACTTACATATTAGGAAAAAACAGCTGTAGCAACCTGGAAGAAGAGCTAAACTATTGTCATATCTGCACGCCAATATTAACAGTTCTGTCAATGTCCTACCTGGAGGATGCTCATCAGGTCACGCTTTTTTCTTCAACCAAAAGTTGCACTCAATGGAACAGTTAATCTCAAAAACGCTAAGGAAACCAATTTCTAGCACTTTCAGAGATAAGAACAAAGCTTTTGGCTCTTGCTACTCAACAACCACTGATAGTGTTTACATTTCACTTCAGAAGAATTGTTTCATCACTTCGGTCAGTGCAATTGCTTATTTCTTACAAGGTCCTTCAACTTCAAAATAAAAAAATAATATACATGTAACCCTTTCCAGTACTAACTTTCTGCCTGAAATAAGCCCTTTCTATAAACTGAAAAATCATAGTGTTATTTGCTCTTTTTAAAGAGGTTGAGAATTTTCCTGCTGCTGGTCCAGCTAATGAGAAATAATTTCACATTTTAGTTTTACAGACAGCAGCATGGACCCTAAGGCAACAGAAAGTCACATGGTAAAGTCTGGTAACTAATCACTGAATTCTGATCAGCAGCTTTTGCAGAACGATTTAAGCGATCAACAGGAGAGCTAAAAAACTGAGATAAAGAAATGCAAATTTACACTGAAACATGGTCAGGGAAATGGGAACCTGATTTTCACTTGGAAGAGGGGAATCCCACATCCTGTGGCTAAGTGTAACTTATCACTGAATTAGAGACATTCTTTTGAGTTTATTATGTAAATAGAGAGTTAGTCTTGCTTGCTCTTCTAGCTGTGATTGGTGCATTACTGGCTGCAGGATAGACTTCAACGAAGAGAAGGGGAGGCACACATTCATCCCTTAGAAGTACCAGTAAATATCATCTGGAAATTACTTCAGTGATAATCCTGTACTTTAATTCAGGTTTACTAATCCGGTGTCATATAGGCTATACCCTCTCCTTGAGAATAATTCATCCACGGAACTTTCAAAACTAGTTAAGGAATATCCTATATCATGCTTGGGCTGGATGGGTTCTTTTGATGCTCTACACTATCTTTATTTTATTTTTTTTTTTTATCTTCCCTCCATTACACACACACACAAAAAACCAAAAAGGAATAGAAATTGAATTATATAACCTTGTGCTGTCACATATCCAGAAGAGCTCCTAGCAGGTGGTGGGAATGCCTGCATTTTGGTCATATGCCAGTCACATCTCTGGATGTATCCATCATATCTCAGTCATCTCTTGATTTGTATCCAGACTAGTTTACACATATTCAAAACTTAGGATCTTGTTTAGGCTCAGAATACACTAAGATTTAAGAATTACCTATATATGGTTGTTCAAGCAATAATGCTTTTGTTTGATGCCGTTGAAAGTAGCTTTAAAAAAAGAAGGAGATAATGGGTTTTTTTCAAGTTTTAGGGTGGATTTAATGAGACAGTGTTGATAGTGATTGGCTATGTGAAGACAGAAAGATGTAAGCAGAAAGACAGCTAGTGCTTCTCAGTTTAGGGAGGACAACTCTTTTGCTCAAATGTTCACTCCACTGAAAAGGATAACCTAAGCAGTATATCAGAAACTATGTATGTGGCAATATAAAAAGGACATTTTGTAACAAGTGCATTTTATTTAAACAAATGTTCTTCAGTACACAGAGAAATCATGATGACCTTTTCAAGTATCACTATTTCTGGAGTCTTCTTTACCCTTCACCACATTCATTGTTACAGTCTATCTGGAAAAGCCTGTATGAAAAACTATAAACCACCAAATGTCAAATGAAATGTCATCATTAACTTTAATGTGTTGCTCTTCATCATAATAAGTCCAATCTTGAAATAACTTGCGTATAAACTTGCATAGCTACACTGGTAATGGAACTTCTCCTAACTTACATAGAAGACCATGATTGTACCGTGTCCTAAAAGCAGCAAATTCTGCCTCATATTTAAATAGTTTCCTACTAACTGGAGTAGATCCTGTCAATTTTACTGTATTATTATGCCTTAAAATGAAATATTTTGGTAAGGATTTTTCTGCTTTTGAGCTGAACAATGAGTATGAAACATTCCAGTTGAAATGAGGGCAGTGTCCTGCCAGCAGATAGAGCAATCAGGAAGAGTAAAAAGTCAAAGATACAATTACTTTTAAAGCCTTCAAAGCAAGAATAAATCACCTCATACCCTCACAATAAGAAGCCTTTTTGTACTAAAGTTTCACCATAAAGTTTTTATGATCTAAACAGCATTAAAAAAAAAAAAAAACCAAGAAAAAATATCGAAGAAGAATTCATGCTGCCCTTTCAGAATTCATTAAACTTTTGTATTATACATTTAAACATTTTGCTAGAACCTGTTCTGAGGTGTTAGCCTTAGCAGGATGGACACTGCATAGATAATGTGCAAGCAGCATTTAATTATAAAGCTGTGTTCTCAATAGCCAAATAACAGGGCTTCAGCAGAGCCTGGAGGGCTGGAACTTGATGACCTTTCAGGTCCCTTCCAACTCTAACCATTCTATGATTCTATATGGCTTTTTTTTTTTTTTTAAAATAATAATTTCACAATTCCCTTGTATAATCTTAAACATGATAGTTAGAGATTTTGAGGCACAGCAAATAGCTGGATTAGAATGGTGTGCTGAGTTGGAGCTCTCAGCATAGGAAAGATACNTGTATTATACATTTAAACATTTTGCTAGAACCTGTTCTGAGGTGTTAGCCTTAGCAGGATGGACACTGCATAGATAATGTGCAAGCAGCATTTAATTATAAAGCTGTGTTCTCAATAGCCAAATAACAGGGCTTCAGCAGAGCCTGGAGGGCTGGAACTTGATGACCTTTCAGGTCCCTTCCAACTCTAACCATTCTATGATTCTATATGGCTTTTTTTTTTTTTTAAATAATAATTTCACAATTCCCTTGTATAATCTTAAACATGATAGTTAGAGATTTTGAGGCACAGCAAATAGCTGGATTAGAATGGTGTGCTGAGTTGGAGCTCTCAGCATAGGAAAGATACACCTGTTAGAGCAGGCCCAGAGGAGGGCCACAAAAATGGTCAGAGGGATAAAGCACCTCTCCTGTGAGGAAAGGCTGAGAGAGTTGGAGTTGTTTAGCCTGGAGAAAGGTCCAGGGAGACTTTACTGCAGCCTTTCAGTACTTAAAGGGGGTCTACAGGGAAGATGGGGACAAAATTTTCAGCAGGGCCTATTGCGTTAGGACAAGGGATAGTGGCTTTAAACTAAAAGAGGGAAGATTTAGACTATATAAGTTATAAGACATAAGATATTTAGATATAAGGAGAGAGTGGTGAAACACTGGCATAGGTTTCCCAGAAAGGTGGTAGATGTGCCATCCCTGGAAACATTCAAGGTCAGGTTGGACAGGGCTCTGAGCATCCTGATCTAATTGAAGATGTCCCTGCTCATTGCAAGGGTGGTTGGATTAGATGATTTTTAAAAATTCTTTCCAACCCAACCTATTCTATGATCTTATGAATCACTGAAAGCAAAAGAAATCATGTAATTTCTTCTTTTTCCTCTTTACAGGGCTTTACACATTCCTTCTCCCCCAATTAAGATATTTCAGAACCATACATCTTACATAGAAAAATTCTGCTTTGGTCTAGAAACTGATAATTTGCGAATAATCTGGAATAGCTCAAAGAAAATGGTGAAATGAGGTCCATCTTTCTCCATCTCCTCAGATTTCATCATGGTTGGTGAAAGGATGTACTGGAGTCACTGCTTGCCTTTCATCTATGTAGCCCTGATTCCAAAGCTGACTAATTCACTAAGTGCACAGTAAGGTGCTGTGGATAAATATCTTCTAATTTTCCTGAAATTCACAGTCTTAGTCATAAAACTAAAATTTTACAAAGAATAGTCCTCATGTAAAGCCTTTCCACAAATTTTGATATGATTAAATACTTCTTCCTTATCAGCTACTCTGTCTAAAAAACCCTAAGGACAGAAGAATTGTGGTATACTTAGAGAACAGCAGCAGCACTTATTCCCCTTTAAATGCTCTACTTGGTCCTAAGAGAATACACCTGCCTCCCTGAGGCAGTTCCATCTGCTCCCCAAAAAGGAACCTGAAGAACGTGGCTGCAGTTATATTTAAACCTCACATGTAGATCTTCCTGGTCCCTGAAGAGCATTGTGAACTGAAACAGGCTTCAGGGAAAACAGCCTATTTGATAATTAGTCCCCTTGAAACAGCCTCCATTTCTCTAAATACAGTATACTTCAGTATATTTTAATGACTGCTAAAGGAATCTGAAAATACTGAAGTACCAAAATTGCCTCATGGAACCGTTCAGCCTTTGGAGGACCTTCAGAGCATAACAGCTGTCTTCAGGTGACACCAGCCTCCCTGCACTTGTCCCTCACACTTCACCAGCTCAAGCTATTAAAAAAGACACCATGTTCAACTTAGAGTGGAAAATTATAGCGGTTTACACTTCTAATAGTGCTCATCCTCAGAGGGTTTCTTCCTCAATGACATCCCTCAATGGAGGAGACATCTCTACTTGTTTTGAAGCACTGACCCCTTCCACTTTTCCATCTTCCTCTCTTCCCAAGAGGGTGATGTCAGACCTGCCCACCCCAAATACAGACCAAAGTGCACCAAAGTGCGCAGCACCATGTTAAAAGGGTAGCAGGCTTTTGGCTGGCAGAAAGAGAGCAAGCCACTCATATTTTCTTATTTGCTAGGGAAAACAAACATGTTTTTGAAGAAATGTATTTTCATGTTTTCAAAAGCTTTCCCATTTTTGCTTTAAAAATAAGTCGTCCTTAGTGACAGATTCTGCTAGGAGAGAAATATCCAACCTCAAAAAATGCAAAAATAACCTTAGATCTTAAGTGGATTTGCATTTTCTTACCAATATTTTGCCTGGTGTTGTTAATTTTAAAGTGAATGAGTTATCTTTAGGTATACTGAATGTCTGAAAGGTTCCTTTATAGCACTAGTTCAATTAACGTCACAGCACATCCAAGCATTCTGAGATTAGGGAGGCAAAATTTACTGGCGCCCTGCCATCCTTAGCCATCTTCCAGTTGTATTTATAGTCTAGGGAAGTCCCAATGCTACTTTTACCACATATGTGCAGTACAAGTTAAAAAGTCTTTTGTATCTGGGCTTCTCTTCAAAGCTGTTAACTTGGGACATTACCAGATATACCTCCCCATGACAGCAGAGGGATCTAATGGAAATTCAACTGAACGCATTGCACCAGTTTTCTATTTAAATTGTGCTACAATTTGACTGGAGCAGAAAGTGCAAGGTAGACTGGAGCTTTCATTACAGGTTTTAGTTTATATTTTGAAGTTTATCACAAATTGCTCAGTATTTCAATACAAAATATGTATTTACTATTGTTGAATCATTCATAATACATGCAACTCTCAAAGGTGAACAGACAATCTGTGTGTGTCTGTAATACAAAGCTTTTGCCTAGTAACCTGTAAAATAAGTATTCCAGATACTCACTATAGAACAGACTGTGCTTAACTATAGACAAGGTACAAGGTAATTTAGAGTTTATTGTTAGAGGCAGCATAATGAATTGAATTATTTCATGTCAACAGATTTCTGAAACCAATTAAAACATTTTAATGGCATGCAAAAAAACACAAAACCATTCCCAGGACTGCTATTGTAATTTACTTTGATATGTTCTTAAAACTAATCTGGACTGTGTCATGTTTGAAATCACAGCACAAGACACATTATTAAGCTCTTGCTTACACACTTGCTACTGTGGTTTTGCTGTCATGAAAGGCTGTTATTTGAACAAGGACAGGACAAGAACTGTCCTTCAAAAACCTAATAACAGCAGGTACCTTGGGTTTTGTTATGCTTTCCTATGATAAAAGTCCTAATCATACAACATTTTTTTAAATTTCATTTCTTGCATTTAATTTTTTTCCTTTTTTTTTCTCTTTTTTCTTTTTCTTTTTTTTCTTTTTTTTTTTTTTTTTTACAGAGCTAATGTAGGCAAGATATCTGTTTCATGCACCAATATTTTCTTAGGAGCTGAAATGTTGAAATACTGGAGAAAGAGTTCTTACATAATATTAGGCAGCATGTTAAATTGTCCACAAAGGGCCCAATACAGAAATCTGCAAAAGGATCCCAGGCTGTCATTATGATAAATGTGAAAAAAAGGAAGCCATAGAAGGTAACAGCAGCAGTTGTGATTTAACCATAATGCAACTGAATTTAAGTGAAAAATTAATTACTGCAAATTAGAAAGTGTTGTACATTCATAGCTACATGACTAGCTGTGTATGTTGGTTCATTATAGAGCAAGTGCAGTTAGCATTTCTTATATGTTCCAGTGCTACAAGATGTTTCAAGAATCAAGAACCAGAAAAATAATACTGTTATTAAAATTCATACTGAGCAATGCTGTGCCAGTCTTTCTAGACATCCTAATGACACATAAACAGCAAAAGTGAGAGGGATTTTACCTAACATATTTATTGGGGAAAGAATTATCTATTGTTTCTGTGCCCATCTTCTGAAGTATGGAATTGTACACAGCATTCAAAATCCTTTGGAAATGGACTATTATACTGAGCATGGAATAAAGAGATGTTGTACAAATTTATATTTTGCTAAACAAAGTCCAACCCCCTAAAAAAATTTCAATTTTCTTTGTAGTTAATTTTCATGCAAACCACAAGAAGAGGCAACAAAATTGTCCGTTCAGAAGTTAGTAGCACTGGAAGTATTGGCAAATAGCCAACTTCCAGAACTCTGTAAAAAAAACCCAAAATTAAAATGAAAATGCTTCTCTTTATAGGGTTGATCAAAACCAAGATAGCTCAGATACAGGATTCTATTCTGACATTGAGTCGATTTATATGTTTCCAATTTACTAGGTTTTTGCTTTCCTGTTCAGAAATTCCATTTTAGTGCTATTCGCATGTGACAATAATTAACCTGTAGAATATTAAAGATTCTTGAACGGAAAATCCTATGCTACTGCATACGTTATTACTGAACCTATGACAACTCAGAAATAGAAAAACAGAATCAGTACAAAACTGTACAGATTTAAAATTACTTTAAATAATCTTTTTACTGCCCTTTCTCAATCCACAACCTGATTTTGAAATGTTTCTCCACTCTGACTCACTAATCTGGGGCTTCTTAGTAAACTTAGTAGTACATATTTTTAAATTTTTATGTCTACAATTTTCAAACATTTATTTGCTTCCTTTGTAAATGCAGTCTCTGTCAAACTTGCAGGAAGTTTTTTCATAAAGCAGAATCCCAAATCAGTTGCAAACAATGGCGAAACCCCAAGTGAATTTAAAAGCAGAATCCTTTTTTTATCGAACAAGTGGAATTGTCTTTGAGGAAAACACGACTTATAGTTTTATATAAGTTTATTGGATGTACAAGGTAAAGAACAGGGAGAAATAGTTTTATTTATAATTTCTCATAATTTTTTTTACTGAATTTCAGAGACTGTGTTTTATTCCTGTCCTCAAGATCAGCTAAAGCAAAGAACAAGCAGTACTTTTATGAAGCTCAAGAAATACATGTAATGAACAAATGTACTTAAAAATTAATTTAACATATTTTGTTGTTAAAATTAATTTCATTGTCTTTTTAATGAAGGTATACTCTATAAAATGAGTTCTTGGAATTTCTACAAACCACAAATATGTAAGATACAAAACTATAAAATTAATTTTCCGATATCCAACAAACAAAACCAAAATCTAATAAAGTGCATCTCCAGTCACTCCTAGGGCAGGGAACTGGACTGAGATTGAAGCAGCTCACTTTCAGATTTTAAATCTCCAGATTTTCTCTAAAGAGATTGCATGAAATCATCAAAATCTGATTAAAACTGAATACACCTGGATACTAAAGTAACATCGCATATTCCCTGTAACTGTCTTTGAATCTAAAGACCGGTCAGAGTTTGCCTTTTTTAAGAAGACAATGTTTACAGGGTTTGCTTTTTTTAATAGAAAATACCTGATAGCATTTTGTTATCCTGTGCTTCTCTTCACCCATACAAGATGCCTTTTGCTATTTGTTGCTCCTCAGAAGAATCTACCATGGGACTTCTGTTTTTAATACCAAAACACTATAATGAGAACTTAAAATGAGTGTGGCAAAGGAACCTGATGTGTTAGTTAGAAATTTCCCCTCCAGCTATATTATTTATTTCTCTAAAGAGACAAGGATTTGAGTTCTTGTGGCACAGTGTTTTTAATAACCAAACATGTTGTCTTGATCTTGTGAAAACTGTTCCTGTCCTTCCCTCTCTGCCTTTCTCTCAGTTTCTTTCTCAACAAGAGCCCAAATCAGCTAAGAAAAAAAGCTCCACGCATTGTCCATTATGTGTGACTTGCTGCTTTTGCAGTTCCAGGTCCCCTTCATTCCCTGTGAATTTAAGGTCAACTGCACAGAAGGGTGAAGCAACAGCATCCAGGAGAGACAATAATAGTCTGAAGAAGTCTCTCTTGATCAAGTGCTCTGCTTCCTTTTTAGTAAGCATTCCACACCAACAAATAACTGGGAAAAGAGGAGGGAGAGGGAAGAAGATATCAAAGATTCACTTGTTTTTGAAATGCTAATGACTATAAGAGAATTAAAAGTATTCCTCTTATAGAGCAAACTGCCAATGTTTTGTAGCTGCTACACATAAAATTAATTTCAAAATAATGAATTGGTTACATCTGAGACGTTTTAAAAAGGATTATGCAGACCTGCAGTTGAAAACTTTAAGAATGTTAGTAATATATTACATCAGGAAATGGTGTGGTCTGTAAAATTAGACTGAAAGAAAGAGAATAATGTTAGTGGTTGGATATGGTTTGTAAATAAAAGGATGCAATCATGAGAAAATCAGATACATAGATATTAGAGAGCACAATTGAAAATACTTTATGACATAATTGCAGAATATAATTCCAGAGCTGAAACTACTCTTTCTTTTCTGTTATTCAGGTAATATCAGGTGTTAACATGTTGAATTATTTGCAAATACTCCTTATATTTAAAAATAACTATTCTTGCTTTTGAATGCAGGTAGATTGGTTTTAAATTGAATTAATTTTGATTTATATTAAATGCCAAGTATAGAATCTATAAATCTTGGTAAGGTTGATGAAATAAAAAGCGGGGTAACAAAATCTTCTGCTATGAAGGACCAATTTATCTTTTCCCAGGCTATGCTCTAACACATAGGTCTTCATCCACATTTGCTGAAGTTTTATTTGCAAAAAAAAAAAAAAAAAAAAAAAAAAAAAAAAAAAAAAAAGAAGCATGATTTATTGTAGGAACCAGTCGAGCATTTAGAAATGCATCAGTTGTAAAAAATATCTTGAGAAAATAAAATAGGAATAATAGCATTTGTGATTAAGCACCAGATGAAGGTTTAGTAAAGAAGAGTTCAGTCACTGGGTCTTTTGCAGGTTCCCTCTGGGGCTTTGCTAAATATCATTGCTTAAATCAGTAGTACGCTAACACCTAGGAACTGCATTCGGGGGCCACACTGCACTAAATACTATGCAGGTACATAAAGGAAATTCTTAACTGAGAAGAGTTCAGTTACTCTGTGTCTCAGTCACCTACTAGTAAAATGAGTATATTACATCTGTTTTTCTTTCTCATCTATTCTCTGGGGTAGGGAGTTTCTTCTACTGTTTCTTTGTCCAACTCTTAGTACAGTGGGATTCCAGCTTGCTCCTGTTGGTGCTAGTGTGATAATCTAATAATAATAATACTTATGGTCCAGCTACAGATAGTGATAAAAGTTGAAATTGATTGCAACTGAATTAAAAATTCCTCAGTGTAGATGTCTGCATCAGAACTAGCTATGCCAGGCTCTTTTCATAGTCAAGGAAGAGAAAAAGACACTCTTAAAATACTATTTGTCTCACCTGTTGTAGAGGTGATTTATCATCTCTTTAGGATGAGCAGTATCAAGCATGAAAGATACCTATTTCTCTCCTTTGGCTATTGCAAGAGTCTGGGTGAGCAGCTCAGACAACTGATCCCATTGACAATACCTGTTGTCTCACAGATAGGGATGACTGGTTGGATTTTAGGGTTTTTAATTTATATGTATCATTATTTCTTACCTAAGACACAGGACAGTGTATTTTGCAATTTCTATGGAAGGAAGATAAATCTGCTCCCTAATAAGGTCCAGCATAAATTGTGACAGATTCAAAATAAGATTTTTTTAATTTATTTTTTCTTATAATGTCTGCATCTTTACATGTGTAAGAGCTCTTTTGGGAATTTTTAAAGGTTTTAATAATGTCCACAGCAGGTCTGGACCTCTCTTTGCAAGTAGAACAATCCAAAAATAGACAGTGAAAATAAAACTTTAATAGCTTTGAAAAATTATTTTTGCTATGACATATAGTGACATATGCAGAACGTCTGTGAGTATAGTATCATTCGAAGGTTTAATCAAAATTATTAAGAACAGTATGGATAACTTGCTTGTGGTCTTTTCTGTTCACAAGGAAGTGCATCGTACAAACTGGATTGTATTTCTACAGCACTTTGAAACTTACTTGATACTGTGTCCCATTCCATGCAAATGAACTATCCCAGTGGCAAAAATTCCTCTAATTTTGGATGGCCAAAATAGGCATGGCCTCTTCCAGTGAGGATGGCCTCTCAACAGATTGGGCAACTCATTATAATGTTAGAGAATTAGTTGAAAAGTCTTTTTGGAAAGTAGAAACCTAATTTTTTTGACACCTGATATTGACAATAGCTTGAGCTGTGCTGTGAATAGAGGACCACCTCTACTAGTTGATGACCCCATGAAGAGATATTACTGGGGAATATAGTTAAACAGCAGAAAGGTCTAAGCTAAAGATATGTTATATGTGATACAAGATTCAGGTATATGCAGATATGGTTCCTCTGGAGAAATAAAAAAAGGTCCTTGTTGATAAGATGCATTTTCCCTGACTATTTTTGTTATCCACTTTCTTTTCTGTTTCTGTTACTTCCCATCTCTTACCTTTTTTTTTTTCTTCACTAGTCATCACTTCATTTATTTTTAGTATTTTCCTTTGCTACTTTTTACACTGCACTACTTTTTCTTCCAATAAGTTGTTTCTCCCTTATTCTACTGGCAGTTCCTCCCCTTATTTCTTATTAACTTATTAGCAAAGTTAGGTTTTTTGAACTCCCTCTGAAAATCACTTTGACATTAGTGCTATTGTCTTGGCTGTGTACTAAAATGAAGTTTAGTCTGTGATGTTTCTTTCTGCTCCTATGATACATTTCCCCTTGATCTCAATAGTGCATTTTGTGAGAGAAATGTGGAATTCAGTTTATTTTCTTAGAACTCCATAGATAGTTTCTTAAGAACTTTGTAGTGTATATTGTACAAACCATCTAATTTACATTACTTTGCTATACTCTTCAGTTAACAGCATGCTACCAATTTCAAATTGCTCTGTGCAATCTTGGAGTCACCGGGAAAGATGAACAACTGAAACAGAAAGTAAAGGCACTGCTGGAGAGAACTTAGTTCAACTCTGGTGAACAATGTTCACCACGTCTTCATCCAGAAACGGTGTATCTAGAGATAGGAATACTAATGTATAAGGAATTAACAAAAATCTGGAAAAGGAATAGACAATTAAAAAAATCAAAGATTTCCTTTCCATGAAGGAAAAACAAACCAAAACAAAACTTATTTAAAACACTGTTATAGTTACAATATTAAGATCTATTTCCCACAAGGCTTTATGATTTTACTTTATACTTTGGTTCTCTCAGTGTGTCCAATTATTATACACTAGCTGTGATTTTCGGCAATTTATGTCATATAAAATCCTTGAAGTTTCACTGATAAGTTGATGAAGCTTTGTGATAAGTATACAATACTTTGAAACATATGAATAGGTAATTGTTTCAACTGTCTGTGGAAACGTTAGCAAGCATTTTAGTGTTACTTTTAAAATAAAGAAAATGTAAATTCCCCAGATTGATTAATCTGTTACAAGTTTTAAGTAATAAAACATTCTACAGCACCATTCCAGGGCTTCAGAAACAAGATTTTCTGTAGAAACCAGCCATTTTTATAACAACATTGAATGATTTATGAATATGCTTTGGGGCAGAAGATAATTCTGAGAACCCAAAAAAGTATCTTGCCAAAATCTAGGGGGTGTATATTAAAATGTTCGCCTTCCATCAATCACAACCTCATTTTCCTAATAGAAGAAGATCAGATATTCAAGTCTAATCATGTGCTATGAAAAATTAATTTAAACCTAATGCATAGTAGGTTTTTTTCACCTTAATTCTTCCCTTGATCTAGCACTGTTTTTTCCTTTAGATCTGGATTACATAGTACAGTGCCTATTTTTACAGTAGTCTGAAGATCTACAGTGATTTTCTTTGAGCTTTTTTACGAACTTTTTCTCTTGTAGGGACTGTAAAATTTTATTTTGATATCAAATCACTGCTAAACTCCAGATTACTATGTCAAATAGAAACAGAAGATATTTAAATGCTCCCAGCTTTGACCTTGAGAAACATAGACTGCAGTTAATTTAATTTTTACTAGTTAAGGATTCCGAGTTGGGTAATCTTTGCCTTACCGAAATAATACTAAATGAATCTGAATGTGACAGAAAGTGGAGAAGCTATTATTAGAGGGAGTAGGATTTATCTGACTAACTGTAGATGCCCATGTAGCATTTTGTTACATTTTGCAGACAGCCTTTATAGTCACGGAGGCATGATTTGTAATGCAGGCATCAAGATCTGGGGAGACATATCAGGAGATGCAAATGCCTGTTTCTTTGCAGTGATTTTAAAGAAAGCTGAAGTTCTGTCATTGTGATATGACAGCTACTGTGGATGCTACACTACATTAGTGATGTGTAGAGGCGAAGGTGTTAATTGAAGCAAAGACCACTCTACAGCACCATCTGGGAGACAAGGTGGAGTAAAACACAGCAGGTCACAGGTGTCCCACGGCGGTCCACAGAGGGAGGTGAATCAACAGAGGGAAAACAGCAGGAGACACGGGCAATAAAAGGCCTTTCAGATGATCTGGTGCTTTCAGAGACTGCCTCCATGCTTGCTGCTGAGGAAATACAGAGGCATCACCTCAGCTTTTTGTTGCAAGGATCCCTAATTTGTAAGAAAAGGAGAGCCTTCATTATGCAGTTTTTTTCTTCTTTGATAATTGAAATTTGAGTTGCCAAAGACTTGTGTTTCCAACAAAGCATCTTTGCCTTGTGATCAGTCTTTAAATTCCAGCTTTATAGAACTTAGTGGCTAAACTCTGCTTGAAATCTATGGAAGGAGGGTTTCATAGTGTTAAATATTAGATGCATTAAAATGATATTTAAAAAGAATGTGAATGGCGCAGAAAATTTTAAACCAGTTTAAATTTCTCTCTATGGCTTTGATGTTTTTTGTCTAAGTGGTATTTTGAATTTTTTTTTTCATTATGAAGTTACTTAAATTCATATTCTTTATTCTTCCGACAAAACAGTGTTTAAAAACCTTTACCTAACCTTTTTTTCTGGAGACTTTATTCTGCTTTTTATTTTTACTTTGCATGATTTTTTTTATTTTTAAGGATTTTTTAATCAATCATTTCCTTTCTTCATGAGACGCCAAAGCCATTACATTTTTTTAAGTTAAACTTTCATTGGAGAACTTGTAACTAAAAAAAAGTCCATAAAGATAAATACTGGTTTAAGACATGCTCATGCAAATGATGAAAACACTCTCTTGCAACTTCATAAAATCTGCTGCTTTAACTGACCCCTGAAGAAAAAGATTGATTACTTTATTTAGTCTACTTGAAAAAGGAACTCAAAATGTACTTTTCCAAATATGCTGTTTCTGAGGACCTGATGGCCACTTCCATCTCCATTTGTCATGTAGAACAAGTGGCTAAATGTTAAACTTCACAGTGAATTTAACATCTCAGTAAGAATGCCTTCAGGAAATAGAAACGTGCTTCTGACAATGTAATGTGATTTTAAAATTTCAATGTATTAGATTATCTCTTCTCTCTGAGGTATTAAAAGGGCAAAAAAATGGCAACAGCTATACTTACTTTACAAAGTTTTCTGAACAGCATCATCTCTGAAGTTAAAACTTGGTGTGGTCTATTGGGAGTGCTGCCAATTCATAATTTCATTGTAGGAGCTGAAGCTCATGCAGCAAAGTGGCCACATGAAGAAAAAACTTTAACATTAAAATACTTGAAAACTGAGCTTCAAATGATCCTATTTAAGATGCTTCATTTAAGAAGACAGACTCTTTAGGCTTTCTCAGAATCCTATAGGTAGAAAAAAGACTTCTGAGCAAGATGCAGAGCACTTCAACAAGCTTACTTTTTTTATTTGGACTCTTGTGGAGCTAGTGTTTCTTTCTTGGCAACAGTGGGACCGTAAACAAGTAGCCCCTGCTTTTAAGACACCAAGATATTGTGACCACAAAGAAAACATTGACAATTAAAACTGAGAACAATTGAAAAGCTCAAAAATTGGACTTGGCTAAACTCTCCAATCTCATTAAAAACTAATGCTCCTTTCACAGAAATAAGAAGGAAAATAATAAAGAGAAAAAGTTAATTAGTTTATGTATACTTTGCCTTTCTGAGTAACCTCAGCTTCTAGTGTGTAATATCATATTGGTAAGCTCTAGAACACATTGCAACATTAAACTATTTGTTGACTGTACAATGTTTTATTATGGAAGTTAATGGTTTAAGCCAACCATTCATATAAGATGACCTATTTCTCTAGCCATCATATTGATATTTTGACTACTTCATTGAGGCATAGGAAACTGATACATTCAGTGGAGTTGTGGAAGTCAGATATGTAAATTATACATTACACATAAAATGTATCCTAAACCTTAAAACATTCCTTTTATTTTGCAGCTATAGGGCCGAATGTCTTTATAATGAGACAGATGACCAATATTGTAATCTCTTATTACACAACCATTTTTCTTTCACTTACCATTAGGATAGAGTCTCATTTGCAAATAGTGTGACTTTAAAATTTAATCTAGCACCTGATTGGATAAATAAGGTCAATTTAGGATGAAGCAACTGAATACTATTACACTGAACATCTTTCACTCTCTTGCACCACAATTCATCTGATAAAATGGTTAACTCTTCATCAATTTCTTGACATAATAAGAATGAAGTCGTCATAATAGAGTGCTGTCATAAGATCAATGTTTCCAACTTTGAAATTAAATGTCTTGGCTCTGCCTCACTATTAATGTGGCAGCTGGAGAGCATTAACCTAAGACAACTTTCCTTTCCACTGACATTATCTCTAAATTAAGAACACACTTCTGAGTACTCTTTTTGGTATGTATCAAGTTATTAAAATTAATTTTAAGATAATAAAAATTATATTGTATACTATTGCTACTTGAAAGAAGCAACTGCAAGTGATAAGGAAATTTTGAGTAAGAGTAACCATATCTACAAAATTAAATTACGAGAAATGCCAATGTATAAATATGAAATATTAATAAGAAAATCTGCTGAATGATAGAGTACTGCCAATACAGTAATGTTTTAGAACCATGATATTCTAGACAAGATCTCACACCTCTCAAAGTGCATATGTAAAGTGAATATTAATGTACTCATTTAAGATATTAACCTTATTAAGAATAATGATTTAAGACATATACATCAGTGAAGTTAACATGGGTTTTATATTCTGAATTTTATTCCTTCTTTGCTTCTGGTTAAGCCTAATTCTGGAGGTAATCTCAAATAATGAAAACAGAGTACAAAGATTTGTTTGCAAAACATCAACATAAAAAAATGTTATCAGATAATGCCTTGGATCAATTTTTAAAACCTCCTGCAACTTCGCAATGAAAGTTGCTGAGTATTTTATTTTCATCGTTGTTTTATCACTCCTGTTACCAAACTGCACATCTATTTTGCAATATGTTTGAATGTGCTAGTTATTCAAAAATAGTCAGAAGTATCTCCAGTAAATTACTGTTTGCCTGTTCTGCAGTCCTGTTTTACATTCACTGATTCCAAGAGAGCTATATGACTTAACATAAATAGTGCCATATGACTGATGTAACGAGCCAACACATAACAGATTGCCAATAGTACAAGCTGAAATTAACTTTCGGGAGATATCCCAGTGTCGTATTTAAAATTTGCATGTAGTGATGTTAATATACCAATGAAATCTGAGCACTGAGTACCAGAGGAAAATGAGTAAGAATCCACCACAAAGATAGTTGAATAATATTTTTTTTCTTCCATTTATACCATCCAAATATCTTTTCAAAATAAGAAGCAACTCTTAATACACATAAAACATATTATTAGAATGACTGGAAAATTTATGATTACCTCTGTGGGTCAAATTCTTTATTCATTCAAATAAAAGACCAACCTGCCACTGAGCTTAAGGGACCCAACAGACCACTTAATTCTAATATATTCGGAAGCTCCAAGACGTGTGAAAATGTTGCCTGATGTCATGATGATGGCAGTTCACAAGTTATGACACACCAGGGTATTTGCCTCACTTTAATGTACATTAAACCTAATCCTGACTGAATACCTATATAGCTGCATAATGGTCTTAGTAGCAACTCTTTCTCTGTATCGACTGAACGTGATAACGTGATAGCCCAACTACCTAATCAGGGCTCTTAATTCATATGCTTAATTTAAACTCTCACATCACTGGAATATGCACGTCTCTAACCTTTGACCAGATGGCCCAGTTGTCAGAGGCTTTTCCCTTCCTCTGCGCATCTTCAGAAAATGACTGGACAATTAACCTCTCCGGGTATTCCAGGAATTTTGAAAGACAAGCTCAAAAATGGCTGGGCAGGACATGAATGAAAAAGTTATGACTTTGGCAGCTTGTAGCCCTTTCATACCATTTCTGCCATAAATAACTTGGAGGGGTGCAGCGCAAACATGTAGCTGTCACTGGTCAAGGCTGTGTTGAATATAATTATAATGTAGAAAAATCATTAGAATTTGCCATACATCATAACTGTGCTCAGCTATGTGATGCAGGTTTGATCATCAGACTATTCTAGTCATAATAGTCAAAAGATTCATCATAACAAAGTGTATTTGGAAAAAATGCAAAATGTGGATCAAAATATACACCAAAATATAAATCATCATTTTTCTTGATATTTTCACAAGCGAAATGCGCTGAAGCTCTTTATCACTGAAGCCCTTGTGTTTATTTATTGCCAATAAACAAGAAATTTTAGTCCGGAACTGCATTTTCTAGTGTTATAGACACAGTCACAGTCTTGCAAGTTAATGTCTGTATCACGTTGCTTCTAGAAATATGGCACCATACGCTTATTCAAGTGTGACTGAACACTTCCAATCAAAATCATCATTAACGCAGCAAAAAAATTTCTCAGGTGTAAACATCCTTACACAATATTTAAAAATTCTAAGAAGTCACTGGTTTTTAATAATTTCTTTTAATGCTAACTTGTTTCCTCTCCAAGGTTGACATAAAACAAAGTAAACTAACTCTAATTAGATCTTTTCTTTCCCTTAAATTATGTCAGTATTCTAACAGATTGCTTGTATTTTATATAAACTGAATTCAGCTCAGACCATGGATACGCTTTTAATTATCAGAAGCATTTTAAGTCACCTAACAGGGTTGATGTGGATTGTAGCACAAAGAACTTTCAGGAATCTTGATTCTAGAAATTCCCTAAAAATTTTGGTTGTGGATGCTGCTTCTTCAAGAACAAGACATATTATGGAACTGCTTCATTCCTGAGATGGCAACTGCCAGGAGTCTTGCCTTATTTCAGTGAGAAATTAATTGTACAAAGCACTATAAAGGAAACAGTTAAACAGTCTCTGGTGCAAACACCGAATTCAAGAGGGAACAGGCATGATGGTTTAAAAGAGAAAAAAGCAGTGCTAATTGAGACTGACTTCCTTTGGTCGTTGGGAGATTTTTAACAGAGCTTAACAGGCTTTAAAGTGAAAAAGCAAGACTTTAATATATTGACACCTCACTTGCTCCCTTTATTATCTGTTTGTAAGTCTAAAGAACTTACAGTGACATGGGAAAATGGATTCAGTTTAAGATTAGAGTTTTAGGGCTAACATTTGCACTACAGCTTAGATCCCAAATGTGCATACCTTAAAAAAACCCTCCTCTGGTTCTGGCACTTAAGTGCCATATTTCTGTGGCTGGCACTGTACATGGCTTGTTTCAACGGTTGTGGTGCCAAATCACCTGGCATCAGCCCCAGTGGAAATACAGACTAGGTGATACCTTACTTACAACAGTTGCTGAGTTGGATCATCCTTAAGACACTGCAAAAACCTATTTAATTGGTAAAAAAAGTAAAGCATTTAAAAAGAAAAACTGGAAGTGTGACAGCTTCTATTGCCTTTTGGCACAGTGAGTGGAGACTAAAATAGATGTGGGGAGACTTGGATGGGTCTTTCTCCATGCCTGGGCTACAGAAAGATTTGAGATTAGATATACCAATTACTAGGCACATATTCTACCTATGTGAAGGGCTGGGGAGGAGAAGACAGGATGGCCATCCTCATGATGCCACCATGATCATGGAAGACCTGGGGGAATCTTACAGTGTATAAATATTGTTGGGGATTAAGGACCAAGTAATATTAGGACCTGCCCAGCACAAGAACTAAAGATTCAGCAAAACTTTCTTGGTAGGACTCAAAATACTAGATAAATGAGATCACAGGAGAGTAAGAATTAGAAGATCCAAATTTTGTTTTTATGTGCTTAACTATCACTTTGTTGTTGTAGGCCCAAATGTACAGAAACTTAATATTGTTGAGATGAATTAGAAAAAGATTGAGATGCAGTCACTTCTTACTGGTAATTATAAAGTACTTAGATTTGTTGTTTCTGAGTTTTTGGAGTTTCTCATATTATTTAATTAATACAGCCCTTAAGGTTCATTTATACTTCATGTAAATCAAATATAAATGAGCTGGAGATATTACCATGGGAATTGGAATGAAATTAATTAATATATTACTTGATTAGTTCTTATCATTAATTCTTAATAATTAGTTTTTTTCCTGTTCAATTAAGAGACGCCTGTACTATAGGAGAAGCCATAAAGTTAACGTGTTTTGTTAAACATCATTCTTGGCCTCCAGATACCCCAAATTACCAGCTATTATAGAAGGATTCACATTCCTTAACAGCCATGAATTAGTCCTGTTAGTTTTGCCCTTGCTAAGGTGTTATTTCTCAATTGTATATTGATTACCAGGAAGAATCAGTATGTTCATCAGAAAGTGTTAAGATTTTGGGAACGTTAAACAGATGCAAGTTTGAGCCAAAACCCACCTGGTAGTTAAACACAGGTTCTGAGAACAATATGTCATCTGTGGGAAGTATTCCTGTGGAATTTTTTTCTCTCATCATTCATGCTTATTTCTCATTCATCTTCCTTCTCTCATATAAGGTCTGACAACTAAAGCAGCATTACATAGCATGACAGCCAACCATACAAAATCCATCTTTTGAAGGCCCTGTACCCCACTTGCTATTATGCTACACAGAACCAATACAGAACATCATGAAGGCACCTGAATATTTACTCCCGCCCCACTGCGGTGTGATTTCTGAAATGACAAACTTAATGATTGTGCAACAAGACTTCACCACATTGGTGCATTGTTCACTAACAATGTCCTGCTGCGAATGTTGTACTATTAAAGAAAAAGCTGATCAGTGAAAATATTTTACAACTCATGAATTGACTTTAGCACAATGTATGCATAGCTTATAAAAATATGCATTAATATTCACCTTTATTATACACTATGTATGGTAGACATATGTACTTTGACAGAGGCAAAGCAAAATTTTGTAACCATAGCCTACATAAACATGCATTTTTTTGTCTTTTTATTTTCATTAAATATGCTCTTTTTAATGGAAGACTTTTTGAATCAGCATCTTATAGACTTTTAAAATTACATTGCTGACAATACTGAATCAGTTAATTTCCCCTCATTAAAACTTCAGTTTTATGGGGACTGACATTTGCATTAGTCTCCAATCATTATAAGCACTGTAGAAAAATGGGAAATATATTTTAAAGTAGCTCAACACTGCTATCACTTCATCAAGAAAAATTCACCATGAAATATGCTGTTCCCAATGGAGAGCTAGTACAAGAAAAAACCTACTCCGTCCTTGCAAGTGTCATGTTTAATGAATGTATTTGACAAATTCTGAGATCTTTAGTAATACATAACGACACAGAATGATTGAAGCAGACTATTAAATATATTTCTTCTATTCAGGTTCAAATTAAACTGCACGAATATACAGAACAGGTACACACTTCATTGTAATTGGTGATATGAAAATCCCAAAGCAACACATTTATCAATTTATGCACTTTGCAATTAGCATGTGTTACACTGTCTTATCAAAGATGGAACTTTAAGGGAAAATTAAAGAACCTCCTTTTCTTGCTTGGTACATGAAAAAGAGAACTGTGTGTAATGAGTAGGGCATCATGTTAACACACAAACATTATCAACTATATCTTAACTGTCCTACAGTTTGTGAATAATGAAGAAACAACCATCTTTAGGAAGGACTTGGCATTTGCCTCTTCTGGCCATTGACTGAGTTGAATAAGAACATTCCATTATGTATTTAGATAAGATTTGCACTCAGACTCTATATGAACTAAGAGGTTTTAACTTTTTCTATATTAATTGATAACTAGATGGATACTCAACCCCCCCAAATTTTCATTGACTTACTGTAAGTTTAGTGTAGGTTAATAATTTAACAGATGGAAAAATATACTTTTTGACTGGCATAAAAAAAGCTGTTGCCTTTTTAGGAGATAGAAATAACAAAATAGTTAATTAAATATGTTTTCTTCTTCCTCTTCACCTTGGGTAGGGTTTTCAGAATTACTGAGTAATTGGCAGTTCCATAGAATTAAATGGCTGAGCTGATATCACTGGAAATAAAGTTAGGTCAAAAATGAATTTAAAAATGCTATCTAATACCATCTGTATACAAAAGAACAAAAATGAGTCTTTGCTTACTGAGTAATTTTCTGTCTTTCTTACCCCATTTATGTCTACTACATTAGGATTTGGAGTAATTTCTGTGTAATTTATACATACAATAGATATGAGGAAAAGTTGTTGATATCTTGAACAACTATGGGAATAATAATGCAAAACAAAACAAAACAAAATTTTGCCAACTTGAAGAACTTTAAGTAAATCCTTAATATAAGACATATCCATTACTTCCTGACTCTGTTCTGAATCTTTGCAGTAAGTCTTGACTATAATCTGCTTCAATATTTGCATTTCTGCAAAGCAAAGCATTATTGTTATGAATATACCCAAATGTGTTAAAACACATAGTTAAAATAAATCAGTAAAAATTCCACTGTAAGCAATGTACTTTCCATATGGGTTATTAATAATAAAAGAATGATGCTTGTCAATGATTAAATGTTGCACTAGACTGTATTGTAGAATAGCAAGCAGAATATTTAATACAGTGCACATTATTTTTTCTTTTCCTTATTTAAATCTTTCTAGTAAGCACACACCATGACAGCCAGAAACACAACAATGACTGAATAAACAAAGATACCAGTAGGTCATTCTTCCTGTATTAAAACCATATTGCATGTAGCAATGATGTTCTGACTGCTCAGTGTTATTTCTGGGTCAGCATCATATGTCTCCAGGAAAGGTGTTTGTGCTGTTGGCTTGACATTCTCTCTTTCTGATTTAACTGACATAGTTGAAACCGTGCCAAGGTGAGAGAGCATTTCAAGTTCAGCAATGAGGAAAGCAGTTTGGGTAAATGCCACGAACAAGCAGCTTTATGAGAAAGATGTGTAACAGAGATTCAGTGCATGATAATCTTGAAATGAGGAAGACATGCACGTTTGCATGGTCAATATTCTTTTACTCCTTTCCTATTCTTCCCCTCCCAGAGAAAACAGAGATCAGAGAACATGTAGTATGTTATATTTCACCCCCCAAAACATTATTCTAATTTTTGAATTATAATTTGAAGATGGAAGAATTTAAGTAAAGTATTTTTTATGGTAAATCTTATCTATAGGCAAACTTCTCAACGAAAATAATTCACTTACTTCAAGGTAAAATGGGATTTTATTCAGACAAGCCCAGAAAAGAAAGACCTGTCATAGCATTTAAGAAGCAAACATTGTTTTTTCAATAATACCTCCATTTCCCTTATTAGCATGATAATCTAGGTACTAGGTACTTTATAATTAGTATTGTTATTTACTGTAAAGTGTAAAACCTTGAAGCAGCACAGGCAGGGTCCCTGTATCCACTGTGCTAGGTATTGTGCAAATAGAAGAACAGAGGCAGGCAATTTAAATTTTAAGACAGCTCATTGGCAAGTGCAGGCAGACAGAGACTGCAAAGGCACAACCAGGTAATGTTAGTCAGTATGAGTGACAACAGTTTTGTCAGGGGTTGTGTAAGCATTGCAGCAAAGGAAAGGCAGAATTTGTGGTCTGAAGGAAAACAGCGAGGGAGTTTGGCAGGTGCTTGTGGGATGTACCTTTGGGTTATGGATGAAATCACAAAAGTGCATATTGGTAGTCTGCTGAGTGTGAGGGAATATATGTGTTGGAATATACATGTGTCTGGGTGACTATGTGCATCTGAACAGTCATAAAATCACAGAGTTGTTGTAATTATGGGGTCAACAAAGTGTCCCAGGAACAGGATACAGCGTGGCATTGTGACAGTCATTGCCATTTTCAGGACTATTAAAATAGGGTGGTTTAGAAATCAAGGCACAAATCGAACAGTGAACTGGGGATTGTGTGTAGAAAAAGTCTGCATCATTTATGTTTTCATTTCAAAGGATGTTCTTCCAGTAAAAACCAGGCTACGGTACAAAACCTTAACAGAGGTTTACATATGAATGAACCTTGGTGTGAACTTATTATCCAAAAGAAAGAAACAACACCTAAAAGTCTCAAAGCTTGAATCTGATATTAAAAGCTACAGTGCTGTGAAACACAGCAGCAGCCTGTGACACATCATTTCCCCAAGAATAAATAAATAAACATTTTTTGCCAGAAGCTTTCAGTTAACAAGGAAGGAGACAAGACTGAAAGCCAGAGCTGTGCCTAGTGGGCATGCTCTAGGACAGGGACTGGCCAACAGGAGCTTCAAGACAGCTGGGAAAAGCAGTAATTTTTTAGAGGATGGAAGAAAAGATTAGGAGTGGAAGGGAAAAGGAAAAGCAGTAACACAGAATGTTTGGAGAGAAAAACAAGGTGCAGTTTGGATACAGGAGATTTTGTAAAGCTTTTTTTGGCTATCACCTTTTTTTTTTTATTTAACAGAAGTCATCATTGTGTAGCTACGATTATTTTTGTGGTCTTCATTTCACCAATTACAAAGGGTATGATCTCTTCAGTACAACTTGTTCATTACACTGGCACAATTCCCAAAAATAGCCTCCCAATCAGGGTCAAATATAGTTGTGATTTGCAGTCTGTATTGACTGACGAGCCAGCTGACTGAGACAGCTGGTACATGATAGCCAGGCTTTAAGGCATTCCGTAATTTCAATTTAATTTCAAAGGGTACACTCTAAGTAGGCACAAAATAAATAATTTGCATGAGGACAAAGATAATCTCCTGAAATAACTATGGTATTCATAAATTATACAGTTATAGAACAGCCTCTCATTATTTTTTACTGTCTGAGCACAGTAGAGTTGGTGTCAGTATAATACTACAAAATACATAGAGTATAATTACAAATGCACATGCAGAAGGTTTATTGATAGTATTATAGGTACAAATTACAAGAAAACACCATCCATGTTGTGACTGTCTACATGACTACGTGTATGTATAAAACACAGCAACAAACTCCACAGAATTTCAGAATTTTACCATTACCATTTATTATCAAATAGGTATATTTAAATATACCAATATTTATGAGGCCAGCTTCACTGAAGCTAAGCTGTTAAGGATTCATTAATTTAATTTAAAATCATGAGTGTATTTCATCGGCCATCACTTTTGGGGACTGGACTGTCACTTACTCTAGTCCTAAAGCTAACTGTTCTACACAGATGCTGATTAGAAATACATACAGCTAATTGTTATTTATATCTGTGATATAGAATCATGAGAAGAGATCTTTGTACTGGATGGGTAAGCCCGTGACTCAGGCAAACACCTCTTTCTTTGATGTTAGGTGAGGGTTTGAGAGATCTGATATCTAAAATGTAGATGTGGATGATGTTTGGGATATTTAAGAAGTAGTCTTTTGGGACAAATGTGAAAGACAGAAGTTCTAGAAGGAACTAGAGCATAACTAATTGAAATAATGAGGAAAATAGTAAGTGTTCTTCTGTTGTCACTAACTGAGACTGGATAAACAGTCTGTGAGCTTCTTACAAATGAAGGCAAATCCTTACTTTTCGGATGTTCTAAACCTCACATACAAGTTTAGAATACAAAACTTTTGCAAAGTTTAGGGTTTGGTGAGCTTTCATCTTTGTGGTTTCTTCCCAGCTTGTATTTCAAAACCAAGCAAAGTCTGAATGTATTTCCTTGGCGTGTGAGTGCAAGCAAGGAGACTGATGTGAAAAATACCTACACCTGTTTGCAGGCATGAAAAACTGGGCACAATGGCATCACTTCTTTCTTTGTTATGTGACAAAAGACCTTTGTGCCCAGCCCTGAGAGGAGGACCACAGCCCTCCCTGACGGCTGCTGTCTCGGGGGCTGAGCAAGAGCAGACACAGAGCCTGGGGAGAGGAAGCCTCACCATGGACGTCAGCTCTGGGGAAGCTGCATAAAGCTCCTTCAGGCTTTTTGTCTCATTTTTTTCATGCAGACAAGGCAAGTCCATAAACTTGTCAATAGAACATAAACTTAAAAGGCAAGAGAACAATTAAGGAGCCTGTTGTGTTCCTGTTGAAGTCAATGACCAAGGTGGATTGGACTCAAGATATGAGTAGGAGCCTCTGAAGACAGAATGGTCCATGTACTCAAATATCATTATATTAAAAATAAACCCACCCGTATTTTACTGCTGCTGTTTCAAAAAATCACTCAGAAAGGTCAAATCATAAACTGGCATATGGAAGCTTTCTCATAAAATTCATAATACATGGAATCCTCTTAGAGATAATGAGGCAAACCATTACTTCTGAAAAAAAAAATATTTTTTCTCCATGCAAATATTATGATCTTTAATAATTATGTTAATTTGTCATTTATATTCACAGCTCATCTTGTAAAATCATTATATGTCTTAACATTAACTTTGATTGCATAAATATTACATTAACTTTGATCATGCAAGTATTGCACAATCACCATTTTAAATAGTTATGAAGGTGACTGAATAGGTTCCAATTGAGTTTAATTTAACTGGATTAGGAAATATTTTTCCTTTTATTTTCCAATAATATTTTTGATTTGGTTATTTTATATACAGACTGTTGAAGTTTTCAGTCTTTCATTAACTCATATAGAAATGCTCAGAGTAGCATTTCTACAAGCAAGAGGGAGTTTGAGGCTGACTACTACATAATTATCAAATTATAGTTATTTCTTCCCTTCTATGTGTTCTATGGGATGACTTGGGTCCTGATACAGCAGCTTGTATATCATAAGCATGTGATTAATTACCATGATTAAACTCACTTGCATTACTTTGCTATTAAACTTTTCTTCCATGTTGAAGGTCCTCTATTTTGGGGGGTAGATTTAAAGACGTATATAACACTTTGCTGGATCCTGGCTGCAGCAAGATGTTGCTGACAGAATTTCCAGCCAATCCCTCTATGGCATGGAAGGCTTTGGTGCCTCTGAACAAATGGTAGGATATTGATTCACTGAAATTGGGGCCTTTTACCTTATCTGAACAGCAAAGAAAGCTGTCAACAGCTGTCTTGAATGCATATTAGCATGGTCACAGGGCATATAGGAACCTCCTGGAGAGTAATGTTGATATTATAAATGGCAGTTTGTTCCTTCACTGCTTTGAGGAAAGAGAATGTTTACCAGACTGTGATTTACCCATCTATAGTACTTGTTTGGTTCACTTACCTGGCCTTTTAGAATATGAAATTTGAGTGACTTCTTATCCCTTGCTGAGGTAATTTTCACTCTTCAAGAGTGATCGCTCTGGGGTGTCCATGGAGGGACATTGCACTTGTGGAGAACAAACAGAACTACAGCCAGTTCGTTATTTCTGGAGATGCTATCCCTGGATACAGCCTCACTTTGGTGGACAAGGTCCAAAGAGCCTTCAGTGTCTGCTGGCTTTATTTACGTACACAAGTACCTTTTTCTACAGTTATATATCATCCTTGACAAACCTCTCCTAGGACAGCAAATATCCAAAGCCAACACAATCTTCTGCTCTATCTGCAAATTCTTTCCTTAGATCTGTATTACCTTCTTACCTCTGCAAGAGGGGAACCATAAACTATTCCTCTCCTTCTTGGGCAGATTCATACTAACAAGTCCTACACAGCTCTTCAGTGTCTCAAATCTCTCAAGATACCACAGTTCTGATCTAAGCACAGTGAAGAATGATTGAAAAGGAGAGAAGTAGTTCCAGATTTATGAAACATCATCCCTGGTTTCCTCAGGATCTGTTTCCCTGCTCAGAGGTGTTGCTTGACACTTCTGGATGAGTATATTTTCCTCCTATCTGGCTTCTGGGTATTTTCTCAATTTGCAAAGCTGTTCTCTCCAAGAACAAATGAGGTTTCTCTTTCCTCTTTTTCCCCCTTCCCCCTCATCTTTTTTTTTTTTTTTTCCGCTGAGAATGAGAACTGGAAGCCCTTCAGATTGCAACCTACTCCCTCTTTTTCCAGCCCTTCTTTCCTCTCTGTGGCAGTCTGGGTGTAGAAGTCTATCCACCACAAGAGGCTGGGATATATCAAATAGGATTTTCCATTGCAATTAGCTAACAGGACTAGGGTTTTGGCTGAAGTCATAGAAACTATTCTAGAGGTGCTGAGTGCTGTTTCTAGAGCTGATCTAATCCAGTAGGAACAGGAGATTTCTGTGTATGTGTATTGGGATAAAATCTACTGCAGGCTTTTTAAAGTAAAGAAGAGATTATGAGTTTTTACATTTTACTTATGTTCTTCTAGAAAGAAATGCATGTTTTTAATTGGTTGTAAATTCTGTTCTTGAGGCTAAAATCAAAAAGGAACAATTAAAAAATTACTTCAGTGACTCTAAATTGGCAAATGTTGACACATCATGTTCATGCTACATTTTTTTTTTTTCTCTCTCCCTCTCTTTCTTTGGGGTAATTATGTCTCTTTTAAATTCAGGCTGTGTTTTCAAAGCACAGGTTAATATATCCAATAGCTTTGACTTCATATTGTATTTTTGAAGCCTTTAGAACATTAGCATATAAAACTGGAATAATGCTACTTAACTGCCTTCATGCATTAAAGTCTGTTTACCACATGTATTTTACTTTAGTTCTTATATTGCAGAGTTCTTCAGGAAGCATGAATAACTCAAGTAGACAGAACAGCAATTGAAAAACAAAACTAAGGAGCAAATGGGAACAGATTTCATTGTAGCAAGACAAAAGATCCCTTTCTCTGGAGGATATAGTACTGAAAGAGATATTGTATTAACAGCTTCTTTTACAACATCTTAATTGTAAAGATGCTTTAAATGAGTCTTTACCTTATTATATTTCAACAGAAAAACCACATTCACTGTGTTGCAAGTCATAATTGATCATAACTAGCACGTATTATCTATAAATAACCTAATCAACATTCAGCAAGGAATTGCATAAATGAAACCTTCTACATATTGCACCTTATAATGAGCCACTACACAACTAATGACTTATTAGTGCCATGGGCAATGAATGATTAATTAGTCAATTGAAAAGTGACTTTTTAAGGGTATAATTGCTACTTTTTCTAATTTCTGAAGGTTAGACAGAATTAATGTCATGTTGGCAAACTAGACTCGATAGAGTAACAACTTTGTTTGTCAACAACGCGTTAAGAGCAGGGGTGGCTCCTGCGAGCTGATTGCACTAAACTGAGTATGCACTTGGGTTATGGATTCCCCAGATGACAGTCAAGTACTTTACAGTGAATCTTGTCTGGTGAATCTTGGGGAAATTTAGGAGAGCAGCTAGCAAGTGAGAGCTGGAAGTGTCAGAGAAGATAAAGCATTCAGATGCTGCATGACTGCTGCTGTGCCCAGAGTGTGCTGCTAGCTTTGATTCTGGACCATAACTCATTCCCTCCTCCAGCTGCTGCTGTTCTCTGCCTCTTCTTGCTTCCCATCTTCCCTTTGGCATTTATGTGGGAGGGCTATGGACTAGACATTGCTCAGCACCTGAGTGGGCAGAACCCCAATGCTTCAAGATTTGTAGGAAAGGCCCATAAACATGTGTGACACTAGAAGCAATTAACAAAAGAAGAATTTTTTTTAGAAAAACTGTGTTTGGTGCATATGTAGTTCTGGGAAGGCTTTCAAGGTATCACTATACAGTGTTATAGTCTCTGGTAACACACCGACCTCCATTTGTCTCATTCAAAATCCACCCAAGATCATGGAAAAAGTTCCACTGAATCCTGTGGTATTAGGTAAGGCAATAAGTAAAGGAGATGAAAAAAATCTTAACTTGATTACAGTGAGCTCTGTATGGGAACAGAAAACTGTAGTGATGAAAGCAGCAGATTTCTCTGCAACATTTCTGTTTTTGTGTAGGGGAGTCAGTAGAGGAACCAAAAAGGCCAGCACAAAAACTACAACTACGTGACCATTTGGCCCTAATTCAAGGTTATGAAACAGGAGCCTGTTCAGCAGGTGATCTGTTCTGCGATTCAGCAGTCTCACAGGGCTAATCAGAGCAAAGTGCCACTTCCAACACCCATCTAACACTCTCTTTCAAAAACCTTTGGGTACAATTGCTGACATGACATCAATTAATAAAATGAAGTCCTTGGTTAATCAAAGTTGCTGCATACAGGACTTTATTAGAGGTTTTTATTTGACTGACGTTAAATTGGAGCACTGTTTCTACTAATGTTAGTGTAGAGACCAAAACCATTACTTCTTAATTTAACACATCTAACTAACACCTATGCCCTCAGCTTACACTTGCTGAAGAAAGTACTGAAATTATCAGTGGACAAGCATAAAAAAGGAATACAACAATAAGCAAGACACAAAGGGATTGCACCTGTGTAGCACTCATCTGCATTATTTTAGGTTACTGAGAAACACTGTGGTCGTGGAGCACAGCCACTCAGTGTTTGGCTGCCTCACATCCCTGGACCTGCAGCACTGCTCCTGGCTGCAGGAAGCTGCGAAGTAGCTACCGCACAGCATGCATCAGATAAGAGGTCTAAAGGGAAATCTAGCCAGAAATTAATACTGTTCTGAATGGCAGTAACTCTTCGTAGCTTTAGCGCTTGAAAAGAATAATTTTATTTCATTTGTACAGAGCACCTTTTGTTGGAGGATCTCATTACCGCATGGGATGTTGTCAGACAGCATCAGTAATGCTATTGCCTATATTAGAGTGAAAGACGCTTTTCAAGGGCTGAACGGCATTTAGGATCTGGAGTGATGAAAAGTTAGAGCTATATAAAGTGGAAAATTAACCCTATTTTCTGAGATTAAGTATCACTCTCAATTTTTCTCTTCAGTTGTCAATGAGCTTCTTCCAAGTAAACAAACATTAGTTACTATACACTACTGATTTCCAGTGCATAGAAAAGCTCCAACTCTCCTATGAATTACTTAAAGGTATGGAAACACTTATCTTAAAAGGGAAACTTCAGGTTTTATTTTTAAATATATACAAATAGGCATTTATTTATAATTGAAGTCTAATATCAGATGTAAAGTAAGATTTATGCATCACGTAAAAATTATGTCCTTTTTCCATGCTTTTATTCTCACTAAGACTTGGATGATATTTAGGTTTCCTCAATGATTTTTTTTTTTTAATTTATATAGCCCATTTCTATGACTTTATTTCTTTTAGTTTCCAAACAGGTGGAAATGCATCATTTCCCTTTATAAGAAGGTATTTCACAGACTGTGTCTTTTAGTTATGCCTTTGTGTCTTTATTCTTTGGATTAAAGATTACTTTTAAGTTATCTTCCCCACCTCCTGAATGTCTGGTTGTGTCAGAGACATACTTGTCCTATTATTTTACTATTTTTCACATGAAGAACCGTACCATGAACACTTTAGCTAATACAGTGGTGAACACATAATCTCCTGCCCTATGCTATCATTTGAATTGTTGCTGGAAATAATGTACCTGCACTGGGAACAGAATTACAATGAAAGCATTTTATGTCACACATATTACAATGTTATGTCCCATGAATATATAGAATAAAAGTAGTAAAGGATTATCTAAACAAGATCCATCAAAGTATAACATGACTCAACAGCTGCAGTCTTTACTTGTGGCCACTGGCCATTCATTGCCTAAGAGGTTTAATAGAACATGGTTCTGTTTGCTGCAGGAAATGTGAATGTTGCCACTGAAACTAACTGGGAGATAAAAATTTCGTGTTTTTCTCACAGCGTTTTCCACTTTCTGTTGCTGCCCATGGACTGGCAAAGGTTGTGACAATGACTAAGTCCTAATTGGTCTTATTGACAAAACATACATCCTTATAAACACAAAGATAACAAGAAGCTCTGCAATAAAGCATATGCATTTTAAAAGTAATTAAAAGGTATTTGTCTTGCTCTTTGATAACCATTATAAACAATATTGTTCAAAATCCTAATTATGACATAGGTTGCTTTTATGTTATTTTTTTCTTGAATAAAATGCTAATTAGTAGCTGATACACAGTTGCACTACACTTTGCATATAAGTGAATAGACAATAAAAACACTGAGGTTCATTAAAGTGATCAAAGAGAACTCCACGCTCTCCACTTCTTTTAATAACTGTTCTACAGAGGGCTAGAAGGTTTTTTAAAAGCCTAAGCAGTCTTTGCCATTAATGTATTAAGTGAGTATAATTACCTAAATCAAGAGAACACAACTTATTTGCAATGAACTTTCCAAATTGAAATCAACGTTTGACTACTAACATAAATGAGATTCCCTGAAAGGATCATTATAATTAAGCAAAAACTATTACTTTAAACTATCATGAACCCTCAGGACAATGACCTGAGTTTGTAAGAACTGTTCTTTATAATATTGAAACCATGGTACTAAGTCTGATTATCTGGATTTCAGTTTAGAAAGATGTTACTCACTACTAAGGAGCTAAATCCACATTCTATTCACTGTGAAATTTACTGTGTGTGAAGAGACTCAGAAACTCTTTACGAGTTGCATGTTTGAGAAAAAAAAAAAAACCATGAATCGCTTTTTAACTGCAGATAATAATTGCTGGGAAACCATCCTGTTCTGAAAAATACATATGAAGATTCAAACCCAATGAAACAGGAAATAGTACAGGCAGAGAGAGACAAATAAAGCAAAAAAAGTGAAATGATGTCACAATTAAAAGAGTTACACCTCTAGATCACTAAAAAAACAAAGGGCAGAATAACAGTAACTGAAAAACTCCAGTCTTCTGTTTTTCTCATGGGCTTGTTGTTAATATAAAATGCTAGTTTGGATTTAAAAGAGAAAAGCAAAGAGAGACACCCCCATAAGAAATTAGCTGAGTAAGAATGGTTTAAGACTATGCTTAACTACTTTGTTAAATCTAGATAAATTTCTAACAGGTGAAGTGCCCGAGAGTAAAGTCAGCTCTTAAATTTGAGAATTTGGCTTACAATGGTTTAACGAAATAAAGCACTGAGGGAATAATCTGTGAAAAAATGCAGCAGTTCTAAAGGGAGAAGCTGAATGGTTTTAACTCCTAAATTATTAATTGTGTAATATATAAAATAGCAAATTTGTTAAAATCTAGCATGAATAAGAAAATGCCAAATTGCAATGAACAGGCCTGTTATGAAGCCTATTTCTGGTTTTGTTTCTGAAGGAAAAACTAGTGTCTATTAATTTAGATTAATATTATATTATTTTGAACATATAAGAACGATGCTAGACACTTTTAAATCTCAATTAAAATATTTAGTAGGAAATAAGCAAAAAAGAGTCTGTTTTTAAGTACTTTTAAGTTTTTAAGTCATATTTACACAAGAGAGCCAGAGGTGCTCGGTTTAAGTGCATAGTTTCAGAGTTTGCTGGACTGGAACCTTATTAATTAGAAATTAGGTCTTTGGTGTTAATACTAAAGTGTGTTTCAATGAGAAAACTAAGTCGAATTGTTTTATTTGTAAAGTATTGTTTATGCTGTGGTATATTGGAGTACTGCACAAGCCAAAAAAAGTATTTTGTTCCTACTAGTGATTTTGTTGAATACACTTCAACGTGAGCAAAAACTTCCAGTTTTTCTTCTGAAAAAACTTCTGCTTGGGTGCACATGTTATATTCTTGTCCTAGGAAAACTTTAACTGTGTATTTATACCTATAATTTGATTGAAAGCTTTTCCATTTGTGCTGAAGGTATTTCCAATTTGTTTACATTATACATTTGACAATACATTGGCTTAACTGGTACCTGCACATTTCACTAATCCTAAATAGCTTTCTGGAGCAGAACTTTTTTTTTCCCAGAATCAGCTTCCTTTGTGAACTCCATGTAATTATTTCTCCCAATTCATCAGAAATATCATGATCTGATGGGTTTTGCTGTAGTGGAATATACAGCTGACCTCAGGTATCTCATAAGTATCTTATAAATATATGAGAGATCATTTTTGTAAATTGTTGCTAATAGTTTTTAAACATTTTTGTATTAGTTGGTCTTCAATTGCATGTTAACAACATTAAAAGTATTAGAACACTTTCCATTAGAGCACAAATATGCAAAAAGCTAGCGATGGAACAATCCAGGAAACTAAATTCAATAATTCATTCAGCAAGTCTTTGTGGAATTAGTCTCTGAGTCAGTTTTTCTGGTTCTCTGCATGGCTGCTTCTTCAATTAATAAGATTTTAAAATACTTATAAAAACATTGTTGCAAAGTCATATATTGTTCCTGAAACACTTATGTTAACCTATAGTTATGTTATCTCTATCCGTATCTATATAAATATTTATTGTCTTTGTACGTATTTGACTGCATCTGCAAGGTGCCTGCCACACCCAGTGCTATAATATAGTCATGGTAGTACATGGTAGCACAAGTAATAGCAGCTAACCAAGGATTTCAGCATGGTCTAGCAGCTGAAGGATTCACCTGGCTTTTCCAGTACTCCCTCGCTGATGTCAATGTCTTGTGTGAGAACCTGTGCCAGTTTTATTTCACCTCAACTGTTTGAATCACTCAGCTGAGAAGTGATGTTCTGAGCACCAATCCTGCCCAACAGCTGCTTCCAAAGCAGTGGGGTGAGCTTTATTACACCCACACATTAACTTTAAAAAGATTCAGAAAGATAAGAAACTATTGTGCTTTCTGTCAGCAAACAGAGCAGTAGAAGTGACACACTGTTCTTCTCATGCTCTTAATTTTGAAGTAGTTAGGACATACAGTAAAAGCAAAACCAAACCCCAAACTTTCATCAGATTGATAGTGCTCCATGGAATAATGCCAATCTACCATTATTCATAATCTAAATATGCATACTAATATTTTGCTAATTCTAATAACAATTGTTTCACATGGTCTTGAGGATGGCATGATGCCTGGAAACTCTTTCACTAAATTGCATACCACGAAGATCTACTCTTTGGATAATCGCCAGGGCAAAGGCCATGAAGTATAATTAAAAGCAACTAATAATTAACTCCCATAAAATGTAACATGAAGGAAAGGAGTGATAAATTTAGGTATATATTATAAGTAGCTTTAATACTTTACCCCAAAATATCTAGATATTCTGGTGATTACTGATGTACATAAATATGCTAAGATAAAACCTGAGTAATGTGTCTCATTCTTTACTTCAGTACATCAAAACAATGAAATCAGTACATCTTAATGTGCACTTATTATTTTGTACTTCGTTCTACATGCAACCTTTTATCAGAACTGCAACAGTGCATTTTATATGGAGAAGTTTCAGAGGCTAGCTTCACAGAAGCATGGAACCTCAGAATAGGTGAGGTTGGATGGGACCTCTGCAGGTCATCTGGTTCAACTCCCCAGCTCAGATCAGGCCACCTACAGCCAGCTGCCCAGGGTTATGTCCAAACAGCTTTTAAATATCTCCAAGGATGGAGACTCTACAACCTCTCTGGGCAATATGTTCCATTACTCAAAAAATAAAAAAGTTGACTTTATTGCAAGTAAAAATTTTCATAATGTTTCAATACAAAAAAAGATAAGGAAGCTTAAATCAATTCAGCATACTTCTATTTACTAGATTTCTCATACATTAAATATATTAAATGTACTCTGTCAAGCTGTAATAATTCTACTCATACTATATATGAACCCTCACTTTATATAAATATATATTTCACAGAATCACAGAATCAGAGAATGATATGGGGCTGGAAGGGACCTCTGAAGATCATCTAGTCCAATGCTCCTGCCAAAACAGGTGCTCCTAGAGCAGGTTGCACAGGAACTTGTCCAGGTGGGTTTCGAACGTCTCCAGAGATGGAGACTCCACTAATTCTCTGGACAGCCTGTTCCAGGGATCTGCCACGCTCATGGGAAAGAAGTTCCTCCTCATGTTCAGATGGAACTTCTTATGTTCAAATTTGTGAGCGTTACCTGTTGTCCTGTCACTGGGTACCACTGAAAAAAAGACTCCCCTTCCTCTTGACACCCACCCTTTAAGCGTTTGTAAGTGTTGATCAGATTCTCTCTTGGTCTTCTCTTCTCCAGACTAAAAAGACCCAAGTCCCTCAGCCTTTCTTAGTAAGAGATGTTCTCTTTAGGGAGGGTTTGAGTGTGCATGGGTGTCTTCAGTTACTATATAAACCAGCAGGCTAAGAAATTTTGCTTTCACTTGGAGCTAAGTAAATGTAGAGAAATTCTATTGAATAGGTGTCTTTTATAGAAATATATAAAGTGACGAAATGGAATAACGCCAGGTCTGCCTGTATTTAAGTTACCACCTTAGTGACCATCTATATTTAATTACTATGGAGACCTAAAATACTAGCATTTCACTTACTAAGGTTACCTATTAATGTATCAACATGACATAGTAAATAATGCAGTAGAAAACTCCAGTGTCTAAAAATATGCCAGAATCACAAATAACAAAGCATGCATATTCTTCTAAAGTATGAGTTGCAAACCTTGAGAAATGGGTGAGTAACAATATATTAATCTTTCTTAATACACCTTTATGAATATGCTCCATACCTAAGAATATTTTTATAAGCAATGGTTTGTAATATTAATTGCAAAGATGAAACTTAACTGCTTTTGAAATATGTAAAAAGCATCTTCTGCACTATTAATTTTGTGGGACCTACAAGTAATATGTTAGTGTCTGTGAAACAAGATAAACATGAAGGCAGTAATTAAAGACATTGCAAAAGAATGGCAAGCTCTGATTCCATACACAGAGCAAATGTTGTCTTCTTCATATGCATTTAATCTTTCCTTCACACTACCTTAAAGGACCTGCCATATAAATATTTCTAATGATCAGTCAATACTGCCAGTGTTGTCATCAATCACTATAGAATGAATACTCTTTTAACACAGTAATCGTATAAATCGTCTTCCAAGAAATTATAATTTCTCCAGACACACCTCTTGATCTTTGGCAAGGTCGTTTTAGCTCTTGAAGCCTTCATGGAAAGACCATATATGTCAAAACTCAAAGATGAATGAATGATAAGAAAAAGTAGATTCAGTTTAAAAAAACGTCAGAGTAAGCAAGCCTGTCTCTTTAACAAGCAATGTATCAGAAACGTTTTTAATGAAGAGTTTGATATTTGCTGGTAATGTCTAGTAGTACTAATGCTTCTACAGAGAAATAAATCACAAATGCTGGTTTGTAATACTGCCAGGAATTATTCAAAATTTTGCCACAATGCTACGGAATCAGATTTGAACTTTTTAAAATAATTCTTGGGAGAGATCTGTGTACCTGGTTAACAAAAGTATCTGTGCATAATTTCTGACTACATGAAGGAAGGAAATATGTGCAAATTAATTTAAATTTACGTCTGCTGCTTCAGTGTCTGAGATGCTATTAGAAACATTAATAATAGACAAAACTTTAGGGCAAATCCTTGTGTCTCTTTTCACTTAGGAATTTCCATTGTCTTCTTTTGAGCATGATACAGCCTTTATACTGTGTTTTGCCTTTATGTGCATATTTTAGGAGTGTGTGTTTTGCTTGCTGTATTCTTTCCCTTTAAATGTTATTTTCTCCATTAGATGTAAAATATACTGAAAGAAAAACTGAACAAAAGTCTTTCATTGATTGCTGTTGTTTGTCTTCCTTAAAAGTCAAGAGAAAAAAAAATTATGGAGAAATTATTTCTGCAACAACATAATTATAAACCAATTGCTCACAAATGCCTTTATGTAAAACTGCTTTACAAAAGAAATGGTCCACCAATGAGAATTATTTCAGCTGAGGAAAAACCTGGGATAATAAAATGATACGGGGGTAAGAGCATTTAGGGTCTGATTTATTAAAAGATGACTTGTACAGATGAACTGTTTTCCTCCTAACATGGTGTATGTGTTACTGAATTTACAGATCATCTCAGCCTGTCAATAAAGAATAAATTTACAGAGATGTAAAGAGATGTAAGTGAGTTGGAACAGTCATCTAGGAAAAAACACGTGTTACTTGAATAAAGTTTAATGGCCAAATCTTGTCCTGTGGAAAGAGATGTTGGCTCTTTGAAATGATGCTACAGTTGCAGATAACAGTCAGTCAGAACAGAAGATGCCAGGAAGCAGAAAATAAGTGAAATCATAAATTATATCTAAGGGGGCAAACGACTGACTGGAGAGAACAACTACTTATTACCTTTACCCATAATAGGAAAGGTTTCAAAATCATCACAAGTTCTAAAAAACAAATCAAAAGAAGAGCAGTTTTCTTCACTTAAGTGAACTAAGCTAGATTTAGATGAATGTTAGCTCACAACACAGGAATATAATAATCCTCATATTTCCCTATGACAACTAAGCATATAACAATAATTCACAAGAAATTTTGCAGCATAGCTGAAAGATGTTATTGGTAATCAATAGGACAAGGTTATTCTCTGGAGAAACAGCACCCACTAAATAGTCTGGAAATAAAGCCCACATACTTAAAGTGTTTATTGTGAGATAACACAAAATAAAAAATAAGCATAAAGCATATTTACAAGCTGAACAGGAACACCTGGGCTCCTGATGTATGAGAGGTGTTCTGGAACGTTTAAGTGCCTTCACTGCAATGTTTCCTTCATAATATTATAACTTATCTATGCTGCAGTAGTAAAGAAGAATTCACTGCCAGCAAGCTTGATTCAAATTAGGAATTCAGTAAGGCAAACTCATCTGAATTCCAAATAGTTTAAATTGATATATACAAGAGAAGGTTGGTTCTGTGGCTATGGCACAAGACAGAAATCAGGCAATAGAATCAGACCTGTTCTCTACCACAGCCTTTCTCTGTGAATTTGAGGAAAGACAGCTGTGTCCAGACTGTTTAAGGTAATGAGCTGGAGGACATAAAATATTATTTCCAGACAGGTCAAAATAAACAAAATTGGATTTTATTTTTTTTCTGGACAGAAAGCTGATAAATCCATTGCCACATAACAATGCATGTGCAGAAGGTGACACTGGATCAAAACCTGATCAAGTGAACTCCAGTAAGAAGTGTGTTACAAAGACTATTAAAAATGAAGACACAACTACTGGAAATAGAAGTCTCTGAGACTCAGATTCCTGCTATTTTGGAGGTGAACCCAGGGGAGATACCACAGCATGTTGACCCTACTCTGGTACTCTTTCATAGACACTGCTCCAAGTGTAGTGTGTAAGTAAGATGCCAGACGACTTGGATATTTGGTGTGGCCAGTTTTGTTTCTTACATTAACTTCTAACTTGATAGCTTATAAGTGTTCTACCCACTACATAATGAAATTAATCTGTTTGAGAAGATCAGTAAATATTGATGCAGTTAGTTGACAATGAACATTATGGTGCCACAGTTTCATTGTTACCACTGCAGTTAATGAAAAGCTGGCTTGTAGATATATGTAAGTTGTTATTCAGGATAAAAATAGCTTTAGATATTGAAGATGTACTTGCACAAACTAATTTTGAACTTTAATGTTATGACACATCATACATTTTGGGTGCTATATACAGGTGTTATAACTCGGTGTGAACACAGCTGCCTCATGTGAACATGTGCCATAGCATAGTGAAGGGGATACTCTGCCACCTTGTGCCAAAGGGCTGGAGCAAAGACAGGGACTGTCAATGATAAAAAGCTGACACAGCACAAAATGTAATGCCATTGAGACTCATTAACTATCAAAGTTGCAAATCCTATTGATTTTCAAGTAGAAAAATCATGCAGGAACATTGTCATGATACCACGATTTAATAAGATATACTGAATTAGCTGAGCAATTTTAAATGTTTGTGCACTCCGTCTTAGCAGTGGCAAATATAAAATAATTTTGTTTAGCCTAGCCTGAAATGATTGAAGTTCAAGCTAAGCTGATGAATGGTAACATGTTAAGCAGTAGTAACCTAATTGTGTTGTCTGAGTTCTCAGACTCCTAAGTCTGCTTAAGTCACTTTGGAAAATTGGATTTTGCTAAGTCATTTATAACAAGATTTTTCAAGGTATTTAGACATTTTACTCTCATCAAAATCAGTGGGAGATAGATGTCATGGTGCCTTTAAAAATCTTGTTTGTAGAGCCTTGCACTGCTGAGCAGAGAAAAAAGAAAACTAGACCTGCACCTGCAAGTTGGTTTTGGACAATGACTGCTTCCTGGGCACAAGAATGCAATGATAATTAATCGAGGATGGACGGACAGACACAAAGGGCTCACTGTGAACCCACAAAGACCTGCAAACCAAGGTCAGGTCCTCAAACCAAGATCAGGTCTCAAACACACATGACAAGGGAAAGGCTGGAAGGGAGGGGCTGAATGATACTAATAAGATGATACTCATCTTAGGCTGATTCTGAGGAAAATTTTAATGGTTATTGATAACTTGAAAGTTGAAACACACAAATAAGTATGGATGTCACCAATTTTTTTCCAGTCAGTTTCTTGATGTCACAGCAGACATGAAAAAACAAGATGCCAGTTCTTGCACTTTGGGGTTCAGTACATAAGGAAAGTCCAAAGTAATGACAGAAGTAGGCTCTGGTGCCCTTTCTCCCTGCTCAGAATGTGATCAGAGAGAGTCTGACTGCATGGAAGGATGAAAGAGTCCATGTGTCATTCCTGGCCATTAGAGGGCAAAGAGGGAAACCGCATCCCAGCAGGGGGCTGGTTGACCAGGCTGGCTGTTGTCTGCAGCAAATAAAAGCTAAAATGAACAATTCCAAGAAATAAAAGAGTGATCAGGATTTTTTCTTGTAAGCTGTATGAAGTTGAGAGATGTGAACTTTTAATGTACTGACCTCTGCCACTGAAAATTATCCTTTACTTTTCTTTTAACTTAACTTAGAAATGAGTGGGAGTTATACACCTGTTATGTGAGAATGGAGGGTGACCATAAAGCACCTCTCCTTAGAGTTAGTTTAAAATATTGTCTGAGGTGTAGAATACAGCCCTGCTTAGTGTGATTACAGATGTCTACAGTGCATTCCCTTTATTAGCTACTTAATAGCAAATGCATTGAAATAATCTAATAAAGTAGAGCTAAATATCAAAAATTGGACTATTCAAGCCATAAATGAATCTGAGCATGCCAACATTATTCTTTTAATAAGATTTACTACCTTTCCTAGTCTTTCAGCAGAAATTAGAGAACAGTAGAGAACGTGGCTGAATATCACTGCAAAAGTGACAACCCTGGTCAGTCTTACACAGCATGGCAATATAATTTTTAAATTGTTAACCCCAGTGTTTTTGAAATGTAAATTGCACAAAAAAGGTAAAAAACATTAGCATTTTTTATTGCCAGGGTTGTGTGTATTTGTGTTGCAGCTCTACATCACAAAAATAGAATAAAATTAATTCCTATCTAGGATTGCTCAATTGAGAGAGTTGCACATCACAAAATACTCAAGACATAGTACTAACAAAATTATAAAAAGTGAAAGATTGCAGAGTGTTTAGAAATGAAACTATGATCTGTGGGAGGTATGGTCTTGTTTTTCTCTCTACAGTATCTAAAATATCTTGCAACCTGTGATAGAACTTTAACCTTAGTTATGCTGTTCTTGAAATAAGACTCTGGTACAGAAGTCACATTCAACTGGAATAAAGTCAATTTCAGATATATTTAAAAGGAAATGAAAATATAAATGTAGAAGGATAGCTAATAGTTAAATAGTTAATGAGACAAACTCCCACTGATTTATAAAACTTTTGTCTGTTTCAGACTTCCAAGCTTTAGAAATAGTAATTCAGAAATAGCAATAAAGTAAATGCTTTTAATCCTTTCTTGTATCCTTATAGATGAGAATTATTAGGTAAAGCGAATATTGCAATGCTTTTGCATACTAGGTAACAATTTCCTCATGTGAATGGAATTTCTCATATGTGTTAGTGCGATGCAGGATATGTCATTCGGTGCTACTTATGAGGAAGTGACATTCAATATGAATAGAGTTATACAAATCACCTTTTAATAGACAGAATCATAGACTCATAAAATAGTTTGAGTTGGAAGTAAGTTTTAAAAACAATCTAGTCCAAACTCCCCTGCAATGAGCAGGGACATCTTCAACAAGATCAGATTGCTCAGGGCCCCATCCAAACCAATCCTGAATATTTTCAGGGATGGTGATACAGTGCAAAATCTTGTTAACCAGATACTAATCATCAGCCATCACAATTGGAAAAGAATTTCAGAGTTCAGCTCCTGTCTAGATTCATGGATGCATAATTCCTTGGAAAATCTGATTGTTCCTAACAGACAGACAAACATTAGAATTATGAGAAATAGAAAACCTAAGGCAACTCCTCAGAGTATCTACAGCTTTTCACAACTATATTTTTTCTTATATAATATGGTCCACTAATAATGATGGTAAGTGATGCTATCACTTCAGTCTATATCACACAACTATGCAGCAAGGCTGACTAGTGACATGGCAAGTGAAAGTCTTGATCCTTCTACAGATATGTAAAATTTTACTCTAAGGTCCTCAGGCTGGTTCTTGAAATTGTCATGAAAAAAAAGCATTCTTCTAAGAGATGTCTGCAAATGAGCACAGAACTGTTTGTCTCTGGGATTCAGTTGATGTCCTGAGCAGAGCAGCTTATGAAAATCTTTGCTACCAGACAGAATTCCTAGGAATTCAGGATGTTGTCATAACCTTAATTTCTCCAGCTCTCCTGCTGTAGCACTGAATAGCTGTGGCTTTCTATTTTTCATGCAACCAGCAGCATTCAAAATCTGCTGAGTAAATATAGTGGGAGTATTTTGAACAAATCTCCAATTCATAGTTGCAGCATCTTCATTAAGCAAATGACCATTTTTAGTACTACTTTCCAATGTCCTATGCTTTTATGTATCTATCTATGTATCCATCTATCTACCTACCAATCATCTATCCATCTATCTACCTACCAATTCTTATGGTTAATTAAGAGGCAGATATGGTACTAAGCTTGCACTTGTGAAAAACCAAACAGATGTTTTGTGAATTCAAATTTTAATACATATCTGCATATTTCTGTGTTAGAATTTTTGCACAGGTATTTATTCCTAGGTTTAGAGGCAGTTGAGAGAAGTCTTGTCATGTCATGCTTCTAGAAGTTGCTGGATATTATTTGGCAGAAGTGCACCTAGCTTGCTTCCATACTTCAGCCTGCAATACAGGCACAGTTTTGAGCACTGCTGTGGAAATACCACAATGTAATTTTAAGAAAAAAGGTTGAAACTATCACACTGCAGTATTCTAGCTATCACTGAGGGTATGTTACATGATTTCCATAAAGTTTCATGGAATCCAAAACATTTTAATGATGATTGCATCTATTTACACTAATTATGTAATTATACCAATTGCACAAATAGAAGGCAATACATATCATTGACTGTAGCCGACAAGTAATTATCAAAACAAAAACAACATGAAACTAAGCTGGGAGTAAAACTGAATGAAAGGTTAGTTGTTTATTCTTCAAGTACATACAACAAAGATGTACAACCACTCTAGTCTTTTCCCCCTTCTGTTCCCTTCAAAAGAGAACTCCCCCACTTAGACACTGTCTCAGGAAAATTTAATGTAAAGCTCTCTAAAGCTTGTTCCATATATCAAACCTGAATTTAAAGACATGCCTAAATGATGTCCCAAATAAGAGTTGAATTGCATAATCTGGGTGCAATATTGTTTGAAGGTATGTTAGTGCAGAGGACAATGATCTTCCAGAGAAACATGGATGCCCTGTTTTCCATTCCAACTAGAAGTGAACACAGCTGGTAGAGAGGTGAGCTCAGAGCCTGGAGTAACTAAGTCTCATTGTAAGGCAAGAACTCCTTCTCATGAAGGTTTATCCATTCAGCAGTACCTGGAAGCTACACCTCTTAGGAACAGGCGTTTTTTTAGGTGCTATCTGTACCATGCTTATGGAAGGTTGTCACCTTCCTCAGTACATTGTATCAGTGAAGTCTTACTCAGTGTGATGTTGTTTTGTCTTACATCTCTTGCTAGTGTACGTGGGATGTTATATTTCAAGAATCCCATGATAACATACAAATCAGCATTTAAAGAGCAAAAAGCCCTAATCAAGTACTTCAAAGTTAATTATACCTTAATTCACTAGTTAATTGAGGCTCATACTTCCCACATACAATCAACTTCACAAATATTTCACAATATCTAGATAATGCAACTTAATTTACAATCCTTTCCAGTGTATTTCCCCCCTGGCAGATCCCCTACCTATTTTTTTCTTGGAGATTATGGAAACAGGATGAAAATTTCAAGCATATCATAAACAAACTGAAGTAACTGGTTAGAACAGCCAAAAAATGTGTCTAAAAGTCACCACGATGCTTGAAAGGCTACCAAGGCTGTGCTTGGTGGACTCAGGTTTCCCAATTTATTTGGAAACTTTTGCTTTTGTGAGGAAAAAAAACCCAATTTGTTTTCAGAAAGAATGTACACCGGTGCTGTCATGTTGCAGATTTCAGTCTCTGTACAACTAAGATTCAGACTTAATGTGCCTTATTAGAGAAAATACTTGTAGTAATTTAAACATTTATTTTCTTCCCTTTATGCAGAACTACCATTGCATTTGAGTTGATGTGGGACAAGGAAAATGACTATCTGTTCACCAGTTCTTCTCTCTGCCTTAAAAGCTCACAGATTGTTCCAATAAAAACGTGGTGACACTGATTTGGGCCCATGTTAGGCAGAAGCACTGAGGTCTGTGGAGTCCTCGCACACAATATTGTTTCCCAAGCCAGACTAAGACAGTGACTAGCTTTCCTCTTTTGCTTGGCTGTATATGCAATGCAAGGCACAAACATATCACTTGTAATCCATATTGTCCATACTAGCTTAAAGGAAGAGAATACGATTCATTGTAAAATATGCTTTATCTATTCCAGATTGCTTATTATTGTTTTCAGTTATTCTTTCTATGAAATCTCATGCATCCACATGACACGAGAGTGAGTCTGTAAAGCACAGTTTTACACTTTTATTTGTTTCTGTACTAAGGGATGTTAACATATACTTCTAACAACAGATATTGTTAACTTTTAAAAGAGCTATGGTAATTTTACTTAGGGCACTCAATGGCATTTGCTAGCAACATTTAACTTTAATTGACAACTTGTCAACGTGATATAACATTTTCTGTTTTCAAATGACTATGGGAGAAAGAAGTCCAAACACCACTAAAAGACACTGCCAAAGGACTTGCCATTAGTTCATGCCACTAAAGAAACCACTTCAATGAACAGCTAGATTTTCAGGTTTCCTTTGAGTTCCTTATGGCAATTTGTAGTTTTTACTAGGAGAATGAATTTCAAAACTCCAGGTTTTGCATGAGGGTATTCTGTCTTTTATGCAGAACACTGAAATATATTTAAATTAAATCTTGAATACAATACAATTTTATTGACTAGTAATTTATTTTTTCCAGTAGCAAAAAAAAGATGATGTATATGAACAACTTTAAAACAATTATTATTATTATTGCCATGATCGTTATTAGTGGAATGCCTGAAGATTCTAACAGACCTGAGTGATCTATTTTGTGTGGCATTTTTTTGACAGCTGTTGCCTGCATTCATTTAAGAAATGCACATACATGAAGGAAAAAGAATACCATCCTGTAACCCTCAAATAGGTGCATAGGAAAGCAGTAATTCATCAAAACCCTGGCCTAGGAGGAAGAAATGTTCTCTCCTTTACTCTCTGTAAAGTCCATTGAGGGAAAACAGATTATCACAGAAGGAAATTCAAAAGAGAGGGAGTGGAACTATAAATCGAGCAATTAAGGAAAGATCATTATCAAGTGAATATTATAACAGCTGAAGATGAATTAAGTTGTCTAGCAATTCTAAAGAGTCATAAACCAATAAGGACATCCTCATATTGCAGCAAACAATCAAAGTCAAGATAGAATAGTGTATTTGGGTAGATACTATAAACATAATAAAAAATAGGGAGTAGCAGAGTTCATCAAATCATCATCAGAGACAGACAAATTGGATAATATTTTAGGTAACTTCTGCCAAATGAAAAATCAAGTTTGATCGTCTTTATAAAAAAAAAAAAGTCTATTATGAAGCATATATTATTGTGTAGGAAACAAAATATTTATCTATGGCTGCAGAGCTGAATCCCATTTACAAGTGTCATGAACTTTTGTTGGGAATTTAAATTGTTGCTAAAGGTCAAGGAATATACTTTTAATTACAATAAGAATAAAAGATGTCATAGTATAGTCCCTAAACAAATAACCCTTCTTAATCCATGTTACAAGATTAAGGTTCAGATTCACCTTATTTGGAACAAATTAAGAACATAGCTTCTCCATATTTTCTCTTTTTAGCCAAAGGAAAGAAATAGGAATCCCTAGATGACTGTACTACCTACACTCTAGTGTCTACCAATGGAACTAGATGGGAAAAAAATCTAGATCCAAGGGCTTTTCTGCTTTGGAATATAGTTTGGTATATCTATGCTTCAGTTGTTTTTTGACTCATAAAACTCTGAGATGTTCTTATCTCTCATTTGTGAGGAATAACCATAGACCTTAGAAGTGGATTAAGGTAAAGCACATTAAGAGTCTGATGTCGAATTTTAAGTGATAGTTACCCTAAAGTGGCTCAAGAGATTAATTTACACTAAAGCAAAGATTTTATCAAAACTACAAGTGATGTGATTGTGCAAGTTGCCATGCCTCATCTCATCTTGCATAGCTGTCAATCCATATGGTCTTAACTCAGGACACAATATGGTAAATTTCTTGACGTAAGTAATCACAAGCAGAATTTTAAACACATGCTTGAATCCCTCTGAGACTCAATACAATTTGAAGTTCAAAGTTAAGCATATGCTTAAATATTTTCTTGAATATGCATGAGCTGCTCAGCTGGGCCCTTCAGTGAACATGCCTCTTTTTAAAATTGTTTGCTAGAATATTTGCAGAAAGTGAATCCACTGGGGTCACAAACATAGCAAATTTTAATTTTTTTTAGTTCAAATAAATGTTTGTGAATAAGTTTTGCAGTATTTGCTTAGCATTTCTTAGGGGAATAATATCTGCCAATTGGCCTTGCCATCAATAAGGAAGTAACTAGATGCAAAATATCAATATATATTGCTCTCTCCAGAGTAGACATGTCAATGAAATTAAAAGGTAAATTACTGAACATATGGCTGGAACTATATTTTTAAGAAGCCTGTTCTAGTTCAAGTCAGAGAACTGGGAGAACGCCTCACCACTACTCAGGCATCTGCTGCATTCAACAGCTGCCTATTCCCCAAAGCTTTGATTGAGCTGGAAACCCAAGAGGGCATTTGAAGATTCATTTGGTGCAAAAAGAATGGTTGCAGGTCTGCAAGTCACAGAAGGAAGTTTTCCATGGTTCAGCATCTGAACAAACTCATGTCAGTGACCTGTGCCTGTACTATAGTGATCAAGTGATCTACGGAAAAAAAGGAATCACGGTGTAGCTTCAAACTTGCAGCAAAGATACAGTGGAAACAAATCTTAATAGGATTTTCTTATGAATTCCAAAGCCAAAGTATTATTTATTACTTTGTTAACTGTTTATTTCTCATTCATACACTGTAAGATAATAGCAGATGTAATACAAGACTAGAGAAAAGATGTCAATGTCACGTCTTTACATCTGCCCCACTGTTACGAAAGTAGGTTGGGTTGATGTTTGTGAAAAGTCTCCACTAGGAAACACCTACCCAGTGACAGGGTAGGAAAATATCTGATACCAGACATGTACCATAATATTTAGGAAAATAAGATTTTAATGACTTATGAAAATATAATGACTCAATGAAAATAATTTTAAATGATTAGTATATCCATTAAAAGAGTGATCTCTTAACTTCTTGTACGCCTAAAGCTCCTGGATTTTTCCAAAGAACCAAACCCCATAACAGATGAATCTATGTTTGGAGAAAATAGCACCCGTTTGTACTGAAATGTTGTACAATTCGTTGTCCACTAACTATTACTGATTGCTATACATGAAGTTGCTTAGTCTCGGTCTTATTATTGTGCCTGGAATATACTGATTAATTATCCGAAACCCATTAAACAACACTGGCCATCGTGCTACTTAAAATAAAATTATATGAAGGATACGATAAGGTTTAAGGTTCTTATTTTTACGGTATTCTTGAATGTTAGTGTAGCAAATCCAGAAAAGGGGGGCAGGGAGACAGGAACTCTGCCCTGGGTTTGCTACTAAACTTGAGTACACAATGCTGCAATCAGTGTTAGGAGGTAGTGGCTTGTGAATCATGATACAGGGATGAAGTGGGAGACAGTGATTTGTTCTTAAGTGTTAGTAACTGTTCTGACATTGAATATAAAAGTAAAACATTGATGAGACCTACTGATAAGTGCTGCCGGTTATGTGAATTATGATCTACCTGGAAACTATGTTGATGAGTAAACAAATCTGCTAATTAGAGCTAATCGTGTCAGATGCACGGCCAACAAACATAATTAATCTAAGCTCTCTGATTCCATTGGGGAAAAGGTATTACTGAGTGCATGAGGTGAAAAATGTAAATAAACCTCATAGTGGAAGGCAAATAAGCAGTAAAGTGTGAAGAAGCATTCAACTTAAGCATGGTTGAAAGCACAGAACATATTAAAGGTGACGGAAAGTTAGGCAATAGGGAAATACAGAAGCAGATGAATGCAGAGAAGGAAAAATTGTGCTGATTGATCTATGGTGAATATAGGTGAAAATTACTGATTTACAGTTTTTACATCAAAAACAATTGCCACATTGTTACTAATACTCCATTTGCAACCCTCTGACACCAGAACATAGAAAAAGCTACTAAAAAATCCTACATTTATATATAAATAATAAACCAGCTACATACGTCATATCTTTTGTTACTGAAGAAATATAAACTGTTCTGAAAATCCTGCTGTCTTCTATCATTGCAGGTAGGAAAAGATCACTATCATAAGTCAGCATGGTTGCCATCAGTGATCACATGCCTATCCAATTAATCTATCTGAGGGTCTTCCAAGCCATGCTTTCCTATTGATGTTCATGCTCTGAATTGCAAAGAAGAGCCTGGAAGGCTGTTAAAAAATTGAAAGGAATGTTTACAATCCTATGATTCAGATTCCTTTTACTGCGAATAAACAGGCCATTCTGTGGAGAGCAAAGCCATCAGCAAACACTTGAAATTTATTAAATACTTTTCTACAGCATTACTCCTCCACCTCACTAATTAGTGCAGCTGCTGCTACAAAAGCATTTCAATTACAGCTGAAAGGAGAGGTGGCCCACGCAAATCTTATGGGGGAAAAAAGACCCCTGTGATACTCCTCTGTGATGTGGTCTAAGACACAAATGTTTGTGTGACTCTTCAGCTTTCCACACCCATAGCTGGGCAACATTTTGGCTGTTGTGGTGCAAATGAAGAAACTCCCATTATCTTTAACAGAATATGATTTCACTTTTTGCCTTTGTACATTATACAGCTGCAGAGTATCACTGTAGGAACTAGAACAGTGAATCTTTTTCTTCTCAGTTACAATAAAATTAAACTCAGACAAGATAACCATAGCCTTACTTCTAGCTGCCACTTGAAAACAGAAACCAGAACAGAATGAGGACAGGTTAGATCAATTTCAGTTGAAGGAGTCAATGAGCACACATAGCACACCAAGAATGTCCTGTGGACTGCCTAATTTATCCTGTGCTGGTGTAAAGTAACTCTCCCCGTCAGTGTGATCAGACCACACATTCTGGGAGTTTCATGGAATTTTCTAAGTTCCTCTTTGCAATGACCCAACTGACATAAAATCAGATTTCCAAGCTTTCATTTCAGAAGCATGAAAAAACCTACATTATCACAGACACACACTGTTCTCTGTATTTCAAATCCCAGGAATGTTCCCAGTCAGTTGGGACTTGAAAATGAATTGGATGAGATCAGCTATATTTCTTTTTTCACTGTTTACTGCAGATGTGCTGTGCGACATTTTCTAAAAGAACCACCAGCAAGCAGGAGGCAGCTACCAGTTTTCCTTGGCCTGTGTTAGGAAGAAGATACTAAAAAGTGCAAGAGATTGTTCATTTCCTGGAGGCAGCTATGAGAAGCTTTGGGAGTGCTCACAGATATTGCGCACAGATGGCCTGCAGCACAAGATCCCCTAGGAGTCTGCAGTGACATAAGAAGGAGATGTCCCTATGGCCTCAGAAGTGATCGTGTGAAGGTTTTGCTGTCCAAGCAGCCAGTGAGCGTTGGTGATTACAAAGCACGGCTTTAAGAAAGGTTTAAAGAGGAGGCAGGTTTCATGAACATTTTCTTTTAAATTTACTGAGCTTTCCATATTTCAGTTACCTGGTTGTAGTTTGTCTTCTAATAAAGTATGGCTTTGAGGAAGGCTTTTACCGGGTTTTGTTTGGCCATGTTAAAATAATATAGGATATTTGTACCACAAAGCCATAGTTATCTTAGAGTTGTCAAAAGGTTCATTTTCCCCAAATATTACTGGATGAACTAAAAAATGCTAGGCCCTTTCATCTCCCTTTCCAGACATAGGAAGTGGGAATACGTGGCTTGCTGCTCTCAGATGAGTGCCTTGGCAGCTGCCTTTTCTGCAATTCATCCTGTACCACAATCTGCATTTCATGTGTTTCTCCAGGGTAAGCTCAGGGTGAGATTTCAAAGGGGTGGCCTTCCTTAGTCCAGAGACTAATGACTGAGCAGCATTGGAAACTTCGAACCTGGTTTACAGGTACAGGAAGAAGCAACTACTTATCTTTTCACTACATTTTACACTTAGAATGGGATTATTTTCTTTTTTAATATTAGATATTTTTTTTTTGTAGGGAAATATCTGAAAATAGTCTCTTATGTTTCACAAACATTTTTCAGCCTTTTAAAATACTTTCTATGTATTCTGTGATTAGGATTGCAATTTTGAGAGCCTTTTAGAAAATTCTGTCTTCACTCTAAACATCATTGTCATTTCATGTCAAAGTATATTCCCTTCCCTTCCCTTCCCTTCCCTTCCCTCTCCCCCATCCCCTCTCCCTTCACCTTCTTCTTCTTTGTCTTCTTTAAAAAAAAAGTGAAGTGACAGTCTCCCACATTTTTAATGTCATAATTTATATTCCAGTCAAGAAAAATAATAATTATTTGTCCATCTGCCAAGATCAAATACCTTTATCTCATTTTGAATCAAGTTCTAAGAGGAAAATAAAGATGTCTGTCTTCAGGAGTATGGCAGGTAGATTGACAAAAGATTGTAAACCACTGAAATGCTTTATTGATCCTTCAACAATACTAATTAGAGAGAGAGAATTTAGCTTGTGTTGAGATGAAATAGCAGAGCAAAATTACTAAAGGGGTCTGGGTTTTTTCTCTAGAATAATATAATTAAAAATGATTGCCTACCTATTTCTATTTGTCTGCTTTTTCCTCTTTTTGTTTGTAGCTTTACTACTCAGAAAATACTAGGGCTATGTTAAATACTTACATATACTCACAAATCACCTGAGATCAGGTAGTTGCCAAGATTCTCTGGACCATTGCAATACATAACAATCTTATTTTGTCTGAAAAAATGTCTAATCCAAAACAATTTAGGGTGAATGGAAAGTCAATGACGTCTGTAGTAGATAGGACCAGAATTTGGTTTTCCAACATTTGCAGTCATGTTATTGGTCTGTCATCCTTCTATCATCCAGTCTTCCAAATATTTTAAAATAAAATACAATGAGTAAAAAACACAAAAAAAGTAAAAAGACACTACAGCTATATACATGTACAGAGAATCAATATTCAAATTCAAACTTGTGAAATTCCAATAGCAGCAAAAAATGCCAAAAAAGAAGTGAAACTAAATACCAAGCTACCATTTATAAACATAATTAAACATTAAACCTAAGCTGCAGATGTGTTAGTTAAGTCAGTATTTTCTGTATGCTGTACACTTATTTGTATGAGTTTTACCTTATTTTTATCTTGTTTTATGTTATCCTCTGGTTATTTATATAATATCTAGTTCTGGTTTATTTACTTTATTTTATTTTAAGTCCAAGAAACACTTTCATGAACTGAATTCTACATATGAATAAAAACTTCTGTAAATAATGCCTGAAGTGGTGAAATTTATTCCTCACATTAGGCAACTAATGAGACACCCTGACTGAAAGACTGCCATTATCTTTTGGAAGAGTTGAACTGGGCCCTTAATCTTCTACAAATCATGTACTTAACAAAGAGAGAAATCGTGATGTCTAATTTTACAGGAGCTGTTAACAGAACTGAAATAAAACATCTCCTATTGGTGCAATAATGAAACCACAATGTGATTATACAGCAGTTAAATATATTTTAGTGGGAAACACACATCTGATAAATTATTTGAAGATTAATAACCACATCTACTTCATAACAGTGGTATGACAGAGATGAAACACTGAGCTCCACAAATGACGGTTATAATTCATTTACTTCTATGTTCAACCCGTGCTCAATGTCTAAGGAATTTACACAGTGAAGTGCAGAATGGGTCAAAGCTGAATAAATCTGTGAAGTATTCTTTAAACAAAGTAATATATTCCCTCCTAAACATTGCAGGTAGATAATCACAGAAAGTAAAGTATGATATATCAGTTTAGGTACTGCTTGAGTTCTGAATCTCCTGTGGTCTGCAGCCGCCATGACTGTCCATGGAAAAAGATTGCAGAATTATAGTCATGTAAAAAAGAAATAGTTCAAATAATACCTTTATATAGTATATGTTATGTGTAAAGCTCATTACTTTGTACTAAACGTACCAATCACATTCACTAAGACTCTTTTCCCTTCACCTAAGTAATGAGTGGAATTTAATATCAAAATGTTTAAAGTATTAAAGAACATGTCCTTCCAAAAGCAGTAAGCATGCTCATGCAGGCAAAGAGATTCCTGTATAAAAGTATTCACTAACACACTGTATTGTACCTAACCATCTTGCAAAGCTAATTATCATTATCCACCTTTCCTGGTACAGTTACAGAATACATTGAACCTTCATGCAATAACATATATCAACACACTCTCACTCTGTTGTTGAGGTGTTACCACTTCACGTTTGAGACCTGACAATAAACTTGAGCATCTGGGTCTGTAACAGGTATCTTGAGCAATTTATCTGTACTATAAAGTTTCAGGCACATTTCTAAGCTACTAGATTGAAAAATCAATATCAGGTGTTAAGAAAGGACAATATATGATTTGAAATAGTGTTTATTAGAAGCTAAAAGAAAGGATAAATAGCAAACTATTACCATTAAGCAGAATCTGAAGATATAACATTTTGCCAGGTAGGTCAATAGTGAGATAGGATCTGCATTACTATCTTTACTGCTTTTTGATTTACTCATAGAAGAATACACTTTTCTATGACTGCTATGGTATAGTCCTATTTTAACCACAGTTTTCCAAAAGACCTTTCCCTGAAGTTTCCTCTTGGGGAGGGAGGTTGCAATTTAGGACAAATTTCAAAGTTGCTTTTTCACTGACCATGACATCTTTATCTCCAAGGTGATACCTTTACAGAAGGCCAATTCCCATCCAATATTTCGTTGTATTTTGCAAGCACCTGTGACCATTTCTATATTAAAGGAACCTTTACGGGAACCTTGTGGATTCCCTCCTCTGCTTAAGGGAATTCAAAGCCTTTTTTATTCCCCACCCCCAGCCTATTTTTTTTGTCCTTTTTTCTGGTTTCATTACCGAGTATTAATGCTCTAAGTTCAGCTTGTTGCATTCAAGTAAAGACACACAGAAAATTAAATCAATGTTTCTTTGTAGTATTCCACTTCAGATGTCAAGTCCCAAATGGAAATTGATAGTCTAATACTTGAGACACTTTAGGTACTAAATTTAAGCTTTTTCTCCTTCATACCTGCAGAAGTAGGAAAAACTGAATCAGCAACAAAGAAAGAGTAAATGATTGCACCAGGTAGAGTGAAAGTAAAGAATCAAGAGCAGTGTCAGCAATGCTACAACAGCACAATCTTCTTTGTTACAATATCATTATAAGAATTGGCTTAATGGCATGATTATTTGTTAGCAATATCAAATTTCAGAGCTAAACAAAGATGAACATGAAAGATTTTTTAAAAATATTAAAATATTGACGTATTCAGAATTAAATTCTGCGGTGATTTTCTAACTCTGCACCTTGATGATAATCACAGGGATAAAACAACTGGAAATCTAGCCAGAAAGTAAGCCCTACGTTTCTGATTTAATCAGTATTTTTACAGCAGCTGTTTTTTTCAAATCAAATGATACTACACTGAAATAAACAAAGAAAAAAGGCTGCATGCTGATGAGTTTAAAGAATTTCAGGCAAAGAGAAAACAGTGAATGTTTAGTCCTACATCCTGCCTAATATAACCAGTATTCAGTATTTCAAATTACAGCACATACACTACAACTATATACTTTGCTAAGCTATTCTAATGTTAATTTCTAGACTGTTTGAAATAATGTCCAAAAAATTATCTGGAAAACAATAATTAAAATAAAAACCAGATGGGCTCCCTATCAACTCACCCTACTTATGGCCACCTGTATAACTTGGAACCTAAAAGTCTTGATTGGAACTAGATCTCCTGTGGCTTTGTGCCTCCTCCTGCACAGTGAGGATCTCAGAACCACTGAGGAATTGGCTTGTTTTAGCATTTGCAAGGTGTCAGGTGGACTTCGGACCAGCCCTTAAGCCTCATATTCCAAAGGCAAACAAATGAGCAAACAAAAATCTGGTGTTTAAATTTGTTATTCTTTACTTCTCTGACTTCTGTTAGAAGTTTTTCTACTGGACTGAAATACTCCCTGCTATCAAATTTCTCCTTTGAGTTTCTGTTGCAAACTATAATCTAGGTATTCCTTTTCATAACTTTAGTGGACTAAGAGCCTTTGTGTCTGCATTCTCTTTTGTAGTAAGAATAGCATAAAAACTATTTCTAGAAAGGTTATATAGAACACACAAGCCCAACTGTTGAACCAGTTTTGGCCTGTATGATGCTCTTTGCAGAGTCAACAAAAGGGAATTTGATCAAGGGGTAGAAATTAAAATATTTGCTCTATGGGTATCAGCTTATAATATCTAAAATTAGTGCTTTATGTTATTATTTTGTCAAATGGAGAGAAAATCAATATTAAAACAATTGTAACATGAATGTGTGGTCCCATCCTTTCCATTCATTTTACTGCTGAAAAAGGATTGTTGGATCACTTCATATCAGTATGTGCTGAAGCCAATGACTTGTGCCTCGCTGAAGTACAAATTGAGTTTGGCCAAAGAACACCTTCTTGAAAAGGATCCAGGCTGGATCTGAAGACATCTGGCCACTGCAACTCTAGTGCTTTCCTGTAGCTAATTCCCCAGCAATTAGTCAATCTTGCTGTTGCAGATTTTAGCCCAGTTTTCTATACAGTTTAACTATCTTCCAGTTATGAGTTCCTGTTTTTTTTTTTTTTTTTTTTTTTTTCCACATTAAAGAGACCTTTAGCAGTCAGTAGTTTCCTTTGGTGAAGAAATTAATCCGCTGGTCCCCCAGTTACCTCTCAATCTGCTTTTGAGAAGATAAATGGATCAATTCTAAGTGTTTAAGCAAAGCTCCACACTTAAATAATTCTCAACATACTCTAACAAACATGATGATCTGAACCATACCTTTTACCCTGTTAACACTGTACAAATATTGAGCCAGAAATTGCTAGTTATGCCATCTCCAGTAGACCTATGGAGATGTGTACTGTTGTGAGATCTCATAGAGCTGTGTTGAAAACTGTCATCTAAGATGAAGCCATGGATTTTATAAAGTGGCAAAATTCCTACCAGCATTAATCGGTCCAGAATTTCCTTCAAGAAGAACTGAAATTAAAAAAAATGGAGAGAAACAAACATCCAAAGCAACAGGAAATGAAAGTGAATTGCTGAAACATCTAATATTAGGCTTGTAAACAAAACACGACAGAGCCTCTGTAACCTATAGTATTTGTGGTTCCACTGATGTGCTATAGTGAAATAATATGCACAGGATCTTCATGGACCACAAGTACAGGTATTTTCTTTTGAAGGAAAACACTATCTAGGGAATTTTATGGGAAAATTTTGAATCATGAAACTGATTAAAAAGCATTAAGGTGTGGGACCTTAGGAAAACAAACAAATCCCCTAGTGCACACATTAATTTTTTTAATAATGAAAACTTTCGTGTTAGCAGTGTAAATGAAATTGCCTTATTTCAGGCATGTGTTGTGGGTAATTGTATGCATGTCTATGGTAGGCAGAGGTCCCCGTGTTGCAACAGTAACATTAGCTGTTTACTTAATTTATTTCTTTTTGCTTCCCAGATCCCAAAGAATGGCATGGTTCTTCCTACCTAATGGGTCTACAGCAGACCAAGCCATCTATATTCTTTGTAGGTGGCAGAGAGGAATGTCCCCAGAGGTACAGCAATGCGCAAGACAGAGGAACTGGTAAAGAAATCCACTGCCAAGTACTCTTTTCTCTTGACCACAATTAATGTCTAAACTAGATGTAAATATGCATGTTATTGGTATGAAAATTGGTGAGATGCATTCCATCCCTATTGATATGTAGATAAAGGAATTTTTTCAAAATAAATGTGGGTTAAGTCAGACTATTTCTTTGAGAGTCATCCACAAGTATCTTAATTGGTAGTGATAAGTAACTGAATTTCTGGGCAGAGGAGGGGGACGGGAATGCAAGTTTAGAAGTTATGATGGAAGACGAAATCCTCATCACTTTTCTTAGCATTTTAAAATGAAAATTCCCTTCCAGATCTCTCCACTACCCCTAACTTCCCCAACCAGATATGGCATGAAGACAGATGTTGAAGCCACTTCAAGATAACAAATTACAGATTGAGAAATCTTCCTTTTTGTCTTTGACAGCTGGTATTTTTGCTCTGGGTAATTTCCAAGAGGGTGACAGGAAAGAGGTAAATATAAAGTAAAGTGGTAACCTCCCCTCAGGGTATCACAAATATTTATTATTGTCAAGGACTCACAGCTGTATGGGTGTGCACGGATGATGGGCAAGATGAGGTGAAAATGGAGGGTTAAAACTGGCTTAATGAAGAAAAACTATATTTTCCATGAAGACTGCCCAGTTAATGTTCCTCTCTGTGACAACTGGAGTCAATTTGACTGACTCAGGAATGGCATTTCCCTGCATTGGAACAAAGGCTCACAAACTCAGTTTTCTGTCAAAGTATGGCAGTCCAATAGTGGGGGTTTGGTTCAGAAGCAAAGTGACAGCATTTAGCTGTTTTCAAGACGAAATGTGCTTGCCTGTCAGCCTATTTGCCTAGAAAGTACAGCAAGGTCCAGGGATCCCTGTTGCCAGACCTCTGGCTGACTTACAGACCGAACAGCTGCAAGCATGGGCTGGCTGCCCAGTGCAAAAATATGTGAAGGTTATCAATAAAATTTGAGATTACCTACTTCTTATATTTGCTTGGTGTTTTTGTGCACAGTGGAAATGCAACTAAGGTCCTCCTAACAAGCATGATGGTTGACAGAAAGCACTGCTGCCAGTTGTCATAAGGCAAAAAGCACAAACATCCTGATAATTAGAGGTGGATGGGCTGAGATGGCTAAAATGCTAATATTCTGAATTAGCAATGGATTGAATGGAATTTGACTAATTGTAATTAGAATGTAAGCACTTGGCTGAGAAGACACATGTCCTCAGCTAAAGCAGAAATAGTTGAAAAGTAAGGTTTCAAAATTATAAAAGTAAGAAGGAAAATGGCTTGTTCTGGTGAAAATGCAAGGGATATTTACACTGAATTGAGACAGTATTAAGAAGCAAAAGTTTCCACATGAAAACCTAAGTATCTTATACTAGCCACAAACTGCCTGAAAATGATGCATTTTATGCTGGGTCTGAACATTGACAAGTCATCCAGAATGCTGGTCAATGGGTACTTCGGAAAAACCAAGCAGGTTTTTGCTGCTGTAAGAGTAAATTGAATTTTTTTCATTTTTAACAGCCCTGTGGCAAGTCACATGGTATAATTAGAAAAACAATTTCTTACTGTATTGCATGCATATATGTTCTTCTACTGTGCTAGAATCTGTTATTATTTCAGAAATCGAGAGCAGGAAACATAAATTAATGGTTTCACCTTCCAAGTTCTTTGGAATGCACCAACTAAGGAGACCTGATCTAAGATGAGCATAAGAACTGTGATAATGGGTCAGATCAAAGGTACACTTAGACCATTAGCCTGTCTCTGATAGCTGCCAAGAATAGAGACTTAAGTAAAAGAACAGATACACAGTAAGAATAGCTTATAATTAGGGTGCTCTTCCTTCTGGTGTATCCTTTCAGTTTTCAGCTGTAAATAGCAATGGCCTGAACTGCAAATTGCATCTCAACAAGCCTAAGACATATTCTCCATGAATTTAATTATTGTTTCAACTTATGTATATGAACAATCTCCTAATCACATGATTTAAATTGCATACTGGATGAAAGCAGTAGTTTCTTTTGCTCAGTTTAGAACTGTTGCTTGATATATTAAACCAGATGTTCCCTAATTCCTCTGTTGTGAGAAGCTTATAGTAATCATTCTGCTTTTGCCTTCTTGCCATTTGTAATTTTAAAGAAAACTACTGTGTCTCTTTTCCAAGATGAAGAACAACGATCGATTCTGTCTTTGTCCATTCAAAATCTGTTCCTTGTGTCTGATAATACTTGTTGACCTCTCTGGTAGATTTTCTTTGTGCTGTCCTATTTATGGCAGGTCCCAGAACTTCTTTAAGACTCTTCTTGTCCAGGTCAAAATATCAAGCTAAGCTAATGACACGTTTTGGGAAATTTACTTAAAATTTCAAGTGAAATCATATGTTCATTTTTATGTGAAAATCTTTCAGAGACATTTAGTTGCTTACAGGATTCAAGATAAAGATGCACTACAGGCATGTATGATGTTATATATCTCCCCTCAAGTTCTACCAAAATACATAGTCTTTATTATACCACTTTGTTTTGGGTGACTTCCAATCACTGAGTTATATTTTTAGAAATTTATTCATGATGACTATTTTCTGAGTTGAAAAAGTTAATTTAGAGCACACCACCATATAATTGTTGTTATACATTGGGCAACAGTTCTGTTTCTATCACTTTGCACCTATCATTACTTAATTGAATGTTTGTTTTTATTGTCCAGTCACACTGTGTTTGAGAATTTTTCTGCAAGTCTTCACAGTCAGTTGTAGTTTTAGCTACTTTGAGTAGTTCAAAATGTAAACAACCCCTTATTACTCTTTTCCCTTCTAATTTTCTCTGCTCATTTATTATTGTATTAAATAGCACTTTCCTGGGAGAAATCCCCATGGCATCTACAGGAGAAAATCTATTCAAACAAGCCCAATTGTGCACCTGTTGAAATCAAACAACAAGCTGTGGATATAATGATTATTGTTCATATTAATATAGGGGTGTTTGTGCACATTTTCATTAAAAAAGAATAAGCAAGTAAAACATTTCCATTTGTTTTCTGTCCTAAGATTTCCCTCCTGTTAATACTGTAAACATCAATGCCTTTTCTCAGATAGTGCTGTTATATGCCTTCTATAAAAACGCATATTCAGTATTACAAGCTGAATTTCCTGGAGATTAAAGCCACATCGACTTCATGGGAAAATCAAGAGTAATAGCAATTTAAATTTTCCTATTATTCATAACCTAACATAATATTTAATAGACACTTATCTTTTGACAATCAAACCATTTCTACAATTTTAATAATGATGAACAATTATATCTCACTGTATTTTCTATGAAGGTTGCATGAGTATGACGGGGTTTGTCATAAATTGTGATTCAGTCAGGCATCACATCTCTGAAAGGATAAAGCGGGGTTAAAAAATTGCTGTTCATTTTTTCTTGTAATTTTTTTTCCTCTTTCCTCTCCTGCTTGTCCTTGACAATGATTTCCTGTGCACAAAGGTGCCTCTGCCCTTACTGAAACAGGGAATCGATCTGGATGTTCAATGACTCTTGCTATCAAGATCTCTTTCACTTCAGCTTGACAGCAAATACCTAAAGGAACTGGAGTGTTCACAATTTTTCCAGTCATTTGGTTAATGACAACTGTCATCTCCCTGTCCATCAGCATGACTTCCTTGCCACAAGACAGAACAGAGAAATGATTTTCCATAAAACTTTAGAGTTCCATATCCCGGGGCCAATATGGTGAAATGTTAGCTAAATACAATGCTTTTACTTCAAAACAATCTGTTTCAGCCATCCTTTATAAACACACTCTCTCCTTCCTGTCTTTCCACCCAGAAAAGGTAGTTATAGCAGTTATTTTAACATAAGTAGCTCTGACCAATAAAGGAGAGTAATTACCTTGACCATTAAGAGATTGAGAAGTTATAATGTCTTGCTGTTATTCTGTTTAAATACTGTTTGAAAGTCTAAACAGTAGCAACAACAGAGATAGTTTATTACTTTTTGGTTNTTTTTTTTTTTTTTTTTTTTTTTTTTTTTTTTTTTAACAGCTTGTGAATCCAAAAATGTTATACTGCAGAATCTGGCTAAGTATATATCACCTCCAATCATTTCCTGGATGACTGATTTCCTAATTCCTTTAGATTTCAACACTGCACATCATTCATCTTAACCAAATGTTTAACTGCTTACAAAATATGAAGAGACAACTATAATTACTCCATTTAGTCTAACTTTAAGTTATTTCCTGAATTATGGAATGAGGTCTAAACCTCTATAAATTCATAGTTGCACTTTAGAAGGTGGGTTTATACTTCCTAAATGTCAAAAAAGTAGAGTATATCAGAAAGTGTCAGACAAGAGAAAGATAATTTTGGTAGTTTTAGAAACCGCTATTTTAAGATACAACACAGAACTTTTAATTGGACATTTTCATTATTCAGAGTACTGAAAAACTTCCTACAACACAAATTCAAAGATTGCACAAAAAAGGACAGTTACGTTGCAAATTTAGGAGGGTCTGTGTTCATAGCAGAGTATGAGAGAGTATGATATGATAACAGCTATCAATCTTGGACACACACTTTGTGTCCTAATTCAAAGCACAACACTTTCAACATACATGTTAGTTGAAGGACAAGATTTTATAATAGAATCTCTTTGCTTATGAAAGACTGGTTTAAGCTTTGAGTTAAGTATGCCTTTTAAATACCTCACTGAATCATAGCCTGGATGTTTCCAGGCACCCAAACTCATTTACTGAGCACTTATTCAGTTAATAAAAGTGCTTTTTACTCTTGTATAGACTACCTGGCTCCTAAGTGCTCTCTAAGCTTTACAACATATACCTCTCAATGAGGGTGATACACAGAAATGCTGCTGTCCATCCGAATAAGATTCTAGCTTTTAAACACATCCTGAATTTTGAGTGGCTGAAGATCATGAGACACCAAATGTCAGAGAAAGGTAAGATGCCTTTAATGTGTGAGAAGAAAGACAGGAGGCTAAGCATATAGTTATCTTCTTGTATTGAAGATAACAATTTAACTCACTTGTGAATATGGCATAACTCATACAGTACAGCTCACTATTCTTTCCTTTATTTCTCCCAGTTTGTAGGAGGCTGACACCAACCCTTCTCTGCTCCAAGCAGAGATTACTGAGGGGCTAAGGTGAGTCTGCTGACGGTCCTCCTCTTCCTTTTCCCATTCATTCTTTCCAGTGAAGTGCATGCTTTTGTATGAAACTATATAATGAATATATATCTGCATAGTCCTCCCCTGTGAAGACAGATAAGCTCCATCCTTTTGTTCATCTTTGATTCCAGCCAAGAACATCACTGCCTTCACCAATTTCCTCTTAATCCTTACAGTATTGCACTCATCACAACATTTTTCACCTTTTCTCACCCGTTGGGAGGATGACTCCCCTATCCTTACAGCCATCTGTGGATGTCCAGAAAGACCTACATATGTAAACTTCAACCAACCTACTTCATGGAGGTCTCAGGAAAGTGGAAAACTCCTCCCTCCCCTTTGAAAATTTGATGACAAACGTAAAAAACTTATGCTGTCTTTCAAAGGTTAACTAGTGTGATGGATTTAGAAGACTGTAAAACCCATCCTCATGCCAAAGCAAGTCTGGAGCTGCTCATCTGTGAGAGATGAATCTGGTTATATTAGGGCTGAATAACATCATCCTGTTTGGGTGCCAACAGCTTAGTTAAGCCACACTGGCCAATATACTTGCTCTTCAGCTTTCCTCAGATGATAACTCCCTATTTTCACTTGTCACACAGAGAAAAACTTAAAATGATGTATTTTCTTGGGTTTGGTTTGTTTCTGGTGGGACTTCTATGTTGAGTTTATCAGATCATCTGGTTGAAGTGATAGCCTAGACAGACTTCACCATTGCATGGGGGATTTTGTCTCCTCCCACCCAGCCTGACATTGCAGTGCATGTGGAGGGCTACATAACGATACAGAATATTTTGCTAAAATAAGCGCACCTGCTGGGCATTAACTGTACAGAGTAAATTTAATAGCATTGCATGGGTATAAGGCAGGATAGACTTTGGCCTAAGAATTTTATGCTGGGTTTACATATGAAATGTCGCATTACATTTTCGGCTTCCAAAAGCCAGTTTGAAATCTGATATGTTAATGTGATACAGAGGTTTGGAGAACAACAGGGGCTAGTTGGCTGCACCGTCATCTGACCAAGCCAATTCTGTTTCTCCTATTGCGGATATTACTGGTTTTATAAGGTGATGCATCACGATGAGAGTGTCAGCTGCATTGTTCTACAGCTGTGCTAAATCCTTCTTCTCACAATGATGTCCATTATGGTGTCCTGACACTAGTAGGCTGAGTTACGAGCTGGACATGGAGTGCTGTGGAGTGCTGAAGTGGTCTGGCAGCCAGCCAGGGACACACTAGACTAGTGTGTGCTTGGTAGAGCGTAGCAGATGATCACCCAGCGCTGGAAAATTGCAGTTCTCTCTTGCTCTGCAGAGTTATGATAGGGTGTGATGTGTTGGCAAGTGGTGGCTATGATTTTATGGTAAAATTAAAACCGCGGTATAAAGCAGGATGAAATTGTTTAACAGCTTTATTTTGTCAGGATTTGATTTAAGCCATTTTTTTCTAGTAATGAACTAGGTCAAAGTTCTGTGATTCAGTACTCCAGGAATGTGGTCATTTCAACTATGAGCGTAGAAGTGCCTAGCTATTTTTTGTTCACTTGTGCTTGTGTTTTGTTTGAAGAAATGGCATGAATTTAGAATGGATGTTCTCATGAGACTGTCTCATGTGTGGTACTTCAGTTGAGGAGAAGGAATATTATGGTTCACACAATTTCTACCTGTAGGTGTCTTGTGTGGGTTTTCAACATTTAATACTGACTCCTCACTGAGTTATTGCTATAGGTATGACCTCATCCTAATGAACTAGTTAGGCTTTGCTGGTTGTTTCATATAAATGCATTTAGTCTCATGGGAACACAGTTGACAATTCCTTTGATGAATTCCTTTACAGGGAAAAAAAATCTCACATGAATTCTGAAAACTGAGAAGGAACAAGATCTTCAGATGTGATGATCCAGATTCTCTCGCCCCATTCCTTATTTTAATATTTTGCAAGACAGAAAATAATCCTATGTGGAAGATATTTTCTTGAATAAAGGTGAAATTTAAGAAAATGGTGTTTGCTTTTTCTGGTTTTGAGGTTTTCTTGTTTGTTTCTGTTTGTTTCTTTCTTTGTTTGATGTAAAAGGATTCAGAGAAACCTAATGTGATAGCCAATTAGTTTACATTTTTAAGAAGAATCCTTTTAACCATGGAACCTGCCTGTATCCTGTAGTGCAGAAGGGGACAAGAAATTAAAATTGAGACAGCAAGTCTTCAAAGAAGGAGAGATTTAGTTCTTTAGTGATCTATACCAGCAATATGTGCATTGTGGAGTTGGAGTGTCTAATATACACAATAATGTGTGGTCTAGACCACAATAACCATAGTTAACTAGTCTTGACTGAAGGTGACTCACCTTCATAAACTTGAACAGAAGTCAAAGAGAAGTGGTTAAAAGTCAGCATGAAAAGTGCCATAAGAAAAAAAAAACAACCCTTTTTTTTTTTTTTTTGTATCAGCTATCTTCCAGACCTCATCACAGAAGATCTTGACCTCACAAAATAAAAAATGATCCATGGTATCTAAAACTCCCATGTACGTCACTTCTTTAAACTGTTATTTTATTAGTAGCTTTTATTTTTCTGAGTACTAGACTGTATTCAAGGGGATGAAATTTAAATCTACCTTTTAACCTTATTCCAATGAAGGATCATGTTTTTTGTTAACCGTTTGGATATTCATTTATGTTGTATTCAATCAAGATACGTATTTTTAATTTTCTTCAATTTATATGTCTGTTGACTTCTACTTTTATAACCTTACTGAATGCAGTGATGTGCTAACATATTCTCCACTGTGTTACAGTCCTGTCTTATAATATTTTAATATCAAATATTACAGAAACTACATTCTATGTTGTAATTTCTATGCCTTTTTAGACTTTAAAAATAATATATATATATTTACACACACTTTACATTTAGCCATTTCTTTTAATTTTATACCTTCCAAGACAGCCAAGAAGCCAAAGAAATCAGTAGTCATGCAGCTGAAACTGCTACAATGCTATCATTCAAAAGCTCATTGAAAATATTGGGTTATTCTGAACATGGCAGAATCACAGAATCAGAATGATATGGAGTTGGAAGAGACCTCTGGAGATCATCTAGTCCAACCTTCCTGCCAAAGCAGGTCCTCCTAGAGCAGGTTGCACAGGAACTTGTCCAGGCAGGATGACACTATGGTCCAAATAAGAATGAAACTGAACTTAGATCTCTCCTTTTGCCAACTAAATCACAGCGCTTCTACTTTTTTAAAGTTTGCTTGTTAGGACAAAAAAGAGTTTGGACTGTAACTGTAAAAGAACTTGAATTTTCCATGGATTTGGGGAAGTCCTCCTACAATGATAGCATGGATGACACCATTCCAACTAAAATTTCTGACTTTGAATGACTACTAAACAAAAGTTTTAGTACTTGAATTGATGCCTCTTCTCTTCAAATGTTTATTTTATTAACTGAAACTCAAAGAGCATGACAAAATGATAGCACAAAGCTTTGCTATCAGTCACATTTAAAAGAAATTAANAATAATTATATACATATATAAAATATACTCTCATACAAAAATAGATTATCCAAATTAGTGGGTTACTAAGCAGAAACTGTAAGACATGAACAGTTTTTAGGCATGAATGTATATTTGCAGTTATCAGAATAGATAATAGTATCAGATTTACAGTAAAAAGACAGGAAAAGTAACATAAGACATTTTTTTAAATATACATTACTATTACTTCCTGTTAGCTGGNTTCTTCAATTTATATGTCTGTTGACTTCTACTTTTATAACCTTACTGAATGCAGTGATGTGCTAACATATTCTCCACTGTGTTACAGTCCTGTCTTATAATATTTTAATATCAAATATTACAGAAACTACATTCTATGTTGTAATTTCTATGCCTTTTTAGACTTTAAAAATAATATATATATATTTACACACACTTTACATTTAGCCATTTCTTTTAATTTTATACCTTCCAAGACAGCCAAGAAGCCAAAGAAATCAGTAGTCATGCAGCTGAAACTGCTACAATGCTATCATTCAAAAGCTCATTGAAAATATTGGGTTATTCTGAACATGGCAGAATCACAGAATCAGAATGATATGGAGTTGGAAGAGACCTCTGGAGATCATCTAGTCCAACCTTCCTGCCAAAGCAGGTCCTCCTAGAGCAGGTTGCACAGGAACTTGTCCAGGCAGGATGACACTATGGTCCAAATAAGAATGAAACTGAACTTAGATCTCTCCTTTTGCCAACTAAATCACAGCGCTTCTACTTTTTTAAAGTTTGCTTGTTAGGACAAAAAAGAGTTTGGACTGTAACTGTAAAAGAACTTGAATTTTCCATGGATTTGGGGAAGTCCTCCTACAATGATAGCATGGATGACACCATTCCAACTAAAATTTCTGACTTTGAATGACTACTAAACAAAAGTTTTAGTACTTGAATTGATGCCTCTTCTCTTCAAATGTTTATTTTATTAACTGAAACTCAAAGAGCATGACAAAATGATAGCACAAAGCTTTGCTATCAGTCACATTTAAAAGAAATTAAAATTTCAGTATGAGAATCTAAGAAAGGGAACATTATTTTTTTTGTAAAAGAGTGTTGCTCATTTTAAAAAAAAAAAGCAACCCAAATATGGAGGTGGTATATAGCGTGGAGTAGATCCACAAAGAGTATACATTATAAACTGCTTATTTATGAAAATGGCACTATACAGAAATCAGCTAAAGATCTATTACAACAACTATGTATTGCCTAAAATATACTTTTCTTAATGTATGTGTTACAATACCCTTCTCATCTTTCAAATACTCATAATCCCAGAAGCTTTTTCAGGAAANTTTTTTTCTTTTTCTTTTTAAATGAAAACATGCAATTTTTAATCAAACTCTTGCCAGTTTCTATCTTACGATAATTGTACTCAATGGGGACTTCTGAGATTACTGTATTGGAAGGAAGTATCATGTTATATATTGTTGCTTGACTAAAGAGGTAAACTAAAAGCTCTAATAACTTTTGCTATTGGCAGAGAACCAGCAAAATGCAGTATGTGTGGTTTATGGATTAGCTGATATTTAATGTAAAAATACACAGGTGTCATAAACAACCTGTTCTTCATTTTAATTGGCTGTACTTTATTGGAAATGGTGTGCACAATTCCTATTAAAATATATAGCATGGGATGAAGTCAGAAGTGGTCACAAAAATAATGCAGTATTTTATGGCTTAATTTATGCATCACATATCACTTGGTTCATAGACCAGTCAGCCAATTTTGATCAACGCACTGGTTTACTAGTAGCTAAGATTTTTCTGGATGAAAACCTATTTACGACAACACAGATTTTTTGAGTTTATACATTTTGACTACACAAAGCTGAGAAGAATAAAGTCATCTACATGCTTAATGAATTTTAAAAACATTTGGGATATTAGTCCCCTAAAGTGCTTTCCAGTACTTTTTTTTTGCTGCATAAAGGTTGAAGAGTTTATCTAGAAAAAAATCCCTTTATTTAAACTTTCTGTTTCTCCTGGAACCAAAGGAGAATGATAGCCTTAACATCAGGATTAGTGCAGAGAGAAAGAAACAGAGCTTGTGACTAGTAGATTAACATACTGTATATTCAGAAAAAATATATTCAGAACATATATACTGTATATTCAGAAAAAAGAAAAATTGCCATAGGAAGTATTTGAAACGTAATATATCAGTTTCAAGAATAAAATGGAACCATTTATTGTTATGCCACAAAGCCTTTTAAGGATATACTGATATATTTCTATTGTCTACATACAAAAACATGTAAACTGAGAAGATGACTGTAATAGCAGAGAAACACCTTTTTTTGAATATGCAAAAAGATGGTTTTAACCAGAAAGCTGCCAGTATCTATTTCTAGTCATCCTGTGGAAACCTAACTGCGACAGATGGCATCCAGCATGCCTGACATGAATTTTACCTGCCGCGTATTCACTGATGATTTAAATCACTAATACCTATGTGTGTGTACTTCTACATACATATCTTAGCCTATCTTTCTTTATCTTAATTTATGCTGCATGTAAAAAAATCTACTCCTCTGGCATGATAATGATGGTATAGTACAAATCTTTTATACTAGGACATTTTATTTCTTGCTTTTTTTCATTTAATTTCTAGGCAGGATATGTGACATATTCTCTTTGGACATCTCAGTTCTTCTGGATGAACACATCTCATCCCTCTGGACCCTCTCAGAAGAAGCCTTGGCACAGCTACGGCATTCACTCCATTTCCTTTTGATCTATTCCATTTTTCCACTTTCTGATTTTCTCTCTGGAATTCAAAATCCTTTTCTTCCTTTTTCAGATAGAGTATTTTATTTTATTTTTTGCTTCTTACTTGATATTCTGCTACACCAGCTAAATCTTTCCCTTCTTCTCTGTCTACACATTCTCCTACTCATTAACATGTTGTCGGTGTTCAGTATTCCTCCCTCACCTCACACACGTGGAGGTGCTATCTCTTATTCACCTCCTTCGGTGGCAACAGTCATGAAAGTGCTAGAGCCGGAAGGATGCCAGCATTTTAACTACTGTGTTGTCTAAACCTGAGCAGATGGTTTTGTAATCTCCTAGGCAGAGAAGCCTTGAATGTGTGATAGATAAATTCTTTGGGGTGAATTTGTGGGAAAATGGAGGGCTCTGAAATATGGTGCACTGAGGTCAATGTTTTAAGGGAAAGCTGAGAGGTACTTTGACTTTTCTTCCTTCCTCCATTTAGAGTTTCATCTTAAAATTTAGCCATGACAAAGATGAGGCTTTGGAAATTTTCACTTCACATAAGCCTGGCTGTTGTAAAGCCAGGGACGAAGAGCACTTCATACTTTCCACCTAGAAACATAGAAGCTTTCCTTGCTAAATAGTGTCAGTCTCCCAGTGTCACTGGGGTGTCACCTTTCTCCTAGAGGTCCTCTCAGAGCTGTCTGCGATTCAAGGACTGCTTCTGATATAACATGGTTGTGTAATCTTGGCTCAAATTTCTGAGAAAAAATGCTAAGTTGTGAGAAAGGGCTGTGAAAAAGCACTAAGCTAGAAAAGAAGGGTAAAATGACAGGCAGGGGTAAGATTGTTGAAACAGGGATAATTGGCATCTCAATGACACCAGGAGGAAAACACTGACATGAGAAGGTATAAAGATGGCACACCAGCAGCACTGAGGATGAGCAATGGAGACTGACCCTTTCACACCTGCCATCAAATTATCTGGTCAGCACAGACTTGCTGCAGGCCTTGCTGGGGGTTGTAACCACATTAAGAATTATTCTCCTTTCTTGCTTGTTCAGATTCTCTATTGTGTGTAACAGCCAAAAATAACTGCTTTACACTCTTTGGATGTGTACATCCTTCGTGCAGTATCTTTGGTAAAAATTGTCCAAACAAAGTGATGTAGAGGGCAGGTTACAGACATCAGCTGAGCAAGGGCGTCAGCCCTGTCAAGGCAAAATGTCAGGTGGTGATTAACAACGGAGATTTACATAATAGCTACTGAGTGGGAAGGCTCTCCCTAGAAATCAACAACACTGAAAAAAATTGGGCCATATAAGTTCTTAATATATGCAAATGAGAGCTGAACAATTTACCATTATTCTTCTCTTAGTGATCACTAATATCACTACACTGGTAGTACAGAAACCAGAACTTTGCCCTAAGGTAGTGAAGAAAAACCCCTTAATTTACTGCATGTGTTCCATTAATTGACTGATGTGGACCCTCCTTGCCCCAATCTATCCAAAATTACTAATGCAACATAAAAAGACAAATAAATTTTCCCATTGCAGTCATATTGTACTTTAAATACAAGAAGCAGGATGCACATTTTTTTCCCTCCTGAGTTTGACACGACATCATCCATGATGATCCAACAGGCCACTTCCACCCAGTGTCCACAAATCAAAAAAAAACAACCCTAGTAGCAAGGACAGAACTCCCTTTCATTCAAATTTAAAAAGTCAGAAGACCACATGGATCTATGAAGTACTAAGTATTTTATCAATGCTAATTCAAGTATATTGAAAATACTGAAGGTTTGTGCCAGTCAATATTGCATGATCACGGGAATGGATTTCAGTAGGATCCATCTGTTTTGGCATTTTATAGCAGTTCCTGCCCTTACATCTCTGAACAGTTCTGAAGTAATTAAACTGGGATTAAATCTCATCGTGACTTTGACTCTTTATTTCTCTCATGAAAGGATGCTCTTTTTTGGGGTAGCCAGATGTGACAAAACCTTTTGCATTTTAGAGGACAAGGGTACCCAAAACAACATCTGTAACTGAAAAATTAAAGCAAACAGGAAACAAATGCATGTGCCCTCTTTGAATCACAAGTCAGTATCTACAAAACCATGAAAGAAACCAATTAAAACTGAATGCAACTTTTATTCCTTGTACCACACAGTATTTCCCATGAGGTTGTTTTGTGAAATGTAAAATGATACAGTGAAAACATACTGCATACTCTAGTTCCATTTTCTATTTAATGCATGTCACAATCTGCCTCTAGAAAGAAAATATTTCCATAACACAAGAAGTAATTTTTGTAAACGTCTGTTGAAAGTTAGATCATTTTAAGTTGTTCTCTGCAGTGGTGACTTAGGTTTGTCCAGATGCTCTGGACATTGGATTTGGACAGTATGGATTTAAAATAAGACATTTATATGGCTACTTATACATATACATGTTTCAGGTACAATAATAATAGGAAATTTTCTAACATTCTAGTGTTTTCTAAAAGAGTTGAGGCCACTTTTCTTTACTTGATTTTTATTTTAATGTCTTTTGTATTTCTAAGATACAAGAAAAAAAATCCTTAAGTCTGTGTTTGTTTTTATGCAGATATGCTTTTTCATCAAGTATTGAGCTTGCTACAGCATATGAGAGTGATTCAAGCAAACCTGTGAGTCTGCTGTTACTGTTTTTCAAATACATTAAAACACTCAATTCCTCATTCATTGCAACTTGACCTACAAAACTAACTTACTATTGCCAAAGTATCCAAAGAAGCCAAGCCAAATGGGATTAATCAGGAGAAACAATTTTGAAATGTAGAATTCTACTAATGAACAGTAAATAGAACTGAAGATGGAAACCAGAAATCCTTCACTCCTTTGTCTCTTCAAACTGAAAATGATTATTGAAATATAGAAACAATTAAGAAATGTTAATATTTGAAGCCACATTTATATATTAGAGCATGAGAAGTTACTATATTTCTAAAAGCTATAGTCAATGAAGATATTGGTGCTATTTTCATCCACAGAGAAAGCTGTGAATACTGCCAGTGCAACTGCCAAAATATAAGTCAACAGTTTTCACGTTGCATGTTTGTTTCATAGTGGTTGTTATTGGGAGCACAAGAGTGAAGGAAGAAAAGATAAGTTGCTTGAGGTATTTTTGTAAGCAGTGCTGAATAAAGAGGGGGACTCAAGCAGGTCCCGAGCAGAGTGGAGAGAAGAGATGTGGAAGGATGGCAGTGTGGATGCAGTGGCTGATTGCTTGAACATTGCATCAAGACGAATAGCTTGAGAGACAATTTGGGATAAGCAGTTGAAGTAGTCTGGGACAAGGGTACGCAGGAGGAACATGGGCTGTAGGGCCTTCTGTGTAAGGGAACAGGTACAGGTTTCTTCTTTCTGCATTTGTCAGAAAAAAGTAGAAAACCTAATGCCACTGTGTCCATGCTCTTGAAGATCTTCAAAGTCTTCTGAATAAATCAGGTATGTCAATCTGGTTCTAAATCGTAGGATTTTTTTAACTGCACTTTAGGTTTTAAACTTGAGAAAGCTGAGACAAAAGAAACTCAAGCTGCCTTACAAGAATGCTATTCTCCTTGGAAAGTGAAATACACAAGGCTTATGTAACAGTATAAATAAGGTTGCACTTGCTGCCTTAACGCAGACTCTTTCTGTGTTTATTTGTATGATTTATTTTGTTTTCTGGTGACCAGGATACTGGAGATCCTCATAATCTTTCAGATTTTTGTTTTCAAAACGTCCTTGTGAATTTCTGCTCAGCGCTGGCAAGGCTACACCTGGGGTACTATGTCAACTTCTGGGCTCCCCGGTACAAGAGAAATGTGGAACTGCTTGAGCGAGTTTTCTAAAGATGACTAAGGGACTGGAGCATCTGTCACACAGGGAAAGGCTGAGAGAGCTGGGGCTGTTCAGCCTACAGGAGAGAAAGTTTGAATGGTGGAGGAACTTATCAATTTGTACAAACATCAGAAGAAAGGAAGTCAAGACTTTGGAACTGGGATCTTTTCAGTGGTGCTCAGTGATAGCATAAGAGACAATGGGCACAAATTGAAACACAGGAAGCTCCATTTGAACATCAAGAAACACATTTTATCTGTGACGGTGACCAAGCACTAGGAGAGTTTGCCCAGGGAGATTGTGGAGTCTTTATCCTTGAAGAAACTAAAAAGCCATCTAGACATGGTCCTGAGCAACAAGCCTTGCTTGAGCAAGGTGACCTCCAGAGGTCCCTTCTGCCGTCAACCATTTGATGACTCTGTGTGAGACTAGTACCTCACAGTTTTTCTCAGTTCTGCATTTAGAAATCCGAGGTATTAATGATGGGATCCAGACTACTTAAATTCACCAGGTATCTTCCAGTTTGACCTAGAACTTTCCTTAATAACTACAGCTTATGTATATTTGATTTGACCCTCTTTCATTCATGCAAGGAGGCTGAATTTAAAATAAAAAGAACTTTTGCCACCTTAATATATTAATTAATATAATGTGCTTTATATTCCCAGTTTATAGGATTAAATAAAATCATGTGGTTGTTTTGTGTTTGTGTTTTGTTTTTGTTTTTGGTTTTTTTTTCCTTAAATTTCTTGTGCCGTTACCTTCTCCATTTGGCCTCTGAATTTCCTCTCATCCCTCATCTTCCCACTGGCATTCCCCAGAGCCTCTCCAGCCCCATGCTTCCACTTGCCACCTGGCAGGCAGGAGAAACAGGTAAGCCCCAGGGCTCTGTTTCTCTGCTGTTGACAACAATCCTGTGTGCTAATTCTGTCATGCATGCCATAGTCTTGCTATCACTGCTTATTATAAACTGTAGATGCACATGAAGACTTGTAATTTGAACACCCATAACCTAAAGCTTTGGATAAATGTGGACTGATTTTTAGGGATGCTACACATTGGCAGGTCTCACCTCAGTGCTGCTTTTTTAAGGGTGTGCATAAGACACTTTTAAAGCCTAATTCATAAGGAAACGTTAAAAAAGAAGATGAGTGTACTTGAAAAACAAAGCAATATGACAAAAAGGAATGATAATTTTACCAACTAATTTTAACTTCATTTTCTGAAATAAAAAGTGGTGGTTTAAAGTTGAGCAGTGAGTCCTGAAACCCTTAAATATCACATATATATCACATATAAATAAAACATAAATTTTACACACATATGTTTCCATTAATCTACCTTTAGTGAAGTGAGGTGTCTCCAATATTTGACACTTGCTGCTTGCAATTTTATGTCTTGATTAAAATGTGTATTTTCATCCAGGTTCATATTTTGATGGAATCTCTGCCACACTATTAGAGAATTTATACTGTTATTTACTCTAGTTACTTGTCACTTTTTCCAAATAGCAGATATTTAAGGGCTGACTATCTCTAAATTGCCTATTGGAGCACCACTAAGTATGGAGACCAGTCTTAATTTAGGTCCCCAAGTTAGATGATAGAAGTTGGATGATTTGAAAAGCCCCCCTCAGAGAACAGCCATATAAAGGAACTTTATATATACATGTATATATATATATATATATGTATAAAGGCAGCTATGTACAGAATGCAGAGCAGCCTAATATAAATCTCCTGAACAAAAATGCTATATGTCTATATTGGGCAAGTGAAAGCCAGCTCCTGAGAGATGCTCATGCCTCTTAACTTCAGTGAGAACTTCAAGAGAAGCTCTGCACCTCCCACCACGGGGCCTTAAATAATCAAGCATTTCTGTCCACTGCCGTGCTCTACCTTGCCAGCTCTCAAGCGGGGTTATTACAAGAACAGGGATTACACATCATTTCCCTCTACAGTACTTTGAATTATTTAATCAATGTGCTTTATTCCACAAACCATTCTAACCGTGTTTGTGAGGGTTTAAATCAAAAGACTGTGTTGTTACATGAGGAATCCTTAGAGGAACAAAGCGCCCCGCTGTACTCTCTGTGGCAACTTAGAAAAAATGCATATACCGTTTAGACCCATGGCATTAATGATGGTTCCTAGTCTGATGTATTATTCTAATATTCTCCCAAGTTTGATGTTATGTTGATCATGCTGCTGTTGGTAAATTTTGGAATGACTCACTTCCTGCTGGCAGGTACAGTAAGAGAAGATAGTGCTACAGCTGACACCAGCCGTCTGTCATTAAAACTGTCAAGAAGCTAAACACAAAAGGTTTACTGGCCAGATAAAAATTCCCAGAATTTTTAGCTTCTATATCCCTGCTGTGTCTCTTGCCATTATTAGTAATGTTACAATGGCTACTTCAATAATGAAATAACATTTTTTTAAAAGTAAAACAGTGGTAAAAAAGGATGTAAACTTCCCCTCCCCCCCATTTTAAGTGTATCATTACAGTCTCTCTTTCATCATCAACATTAAAGAGACCTTATCCAATTTTCAAATCTAAATCCCATACCACTATTTATAAAAGTCCAGATAGTGTTTAGATAGTAATAGTAACATATTTTAGCTTTTTTTTTACATTTTTAATTTCACTGTATTATTTCCCCTACTTACAAAGCTTTTCTATAAAACTGAAACACTTACCCTAAGATAAAATTACTGCTTTCTGATGTATAAATAGTATTTAAATTGGTTAACAAACAAACCTTACTATGTCTTTCAATGTTCATTTTCAAAACAAGATATGCATTCTAAAGGAGACACAAAGCAATTAGAAAATAACTTGTAATGCTAATAAAATTTGTTCCAACATTAGTACTAGAGTTTCAGGACCCTATTACTTGGGTTCACTTGACATTATCAATTTATAAGTGGGTTTCAATTCAGTATTTAGGGACTGTTGCCAAAGTACCTCTTTAACCAAATCAGAGGCCATATATAAAACCAATTGTTTGCAACATTTATCTAGAGAGAGTGTAACCTTCTGAATTGGCCTTATTCCTCTTCGAAGAGAAAATAATAAATGCAATAAGGAACGGGTCCATAAGTGGTGTATGTATTTTAGGACCGAGTTAAGAAACAAACAGCTTGTGATTCTATCAAGCCAGAAGGAAACCAGGCAAATAACCAGATCCATGAAGAGGATGAGACATAGTTTCCTTGCAGTGCTAGCCAAGTCTCTAGAACTTTCAGCCAGCAGGAGTTCACATCACCACCACACACCCTGCTATTCAATCACATTTTTGTCACCTCCTTCCTCTATGATATGAAAAAAATTGCTTAGTTCCTCTCACACCTGGTATCTCCTTCTGTAAAATGAGATGATGGTAATACTTCTCTCTAACCTACTGTCATGAGTATGTCTTTGTGAAGTGTTCTGACAACCATGTATATAAAGCTCTAGAAATGTTTTATTGTTTATCAATGCACAGAGAGGAAGAGTTTCAAACATCCTAGCTGCAGAGTTTAATAAAAATTTAACCTAAGATAAATATGGTACCTGTTTTCCACATTGTATGCTGTTGCTGTTTTACAAAAATTCCAATATAGATACTTCCAGCAAAGTGGTACTCTTTTTCTCGGTCATGTTAATCTTTCACCATTTACCCTGAGAACATCATCTCCACTCTGTCCCCCCCATTTCTCAGAATAAAATGATTTTTAGAAATTAAATTAAATTTTTTTTTCTTCTTTTTCTTCTGTTAGTATTTGAAACAGAAAATCAAATGTTTAAGGTAAACAGGATTTCTCAAAATGTAATGAGATTTCAGCATCAAGGAATTAAACAACCTGGAATACCATTTTTTTCCTTAATGATGTCCAACAACATGACCAGTTCATCCGACCTAGACTTCAATATCACTTTCTAGGCTTTTTAGATATTAGCATTAGAAAATTATTTCTGTAATGGTATCTTGGCCAAGCAGTAAGTTTTCATAAATTCCTAAATCATAAACTGAAAAGGATTTCAGCAATCATTACTACTTACATCATAGAGTTTAGAGGGCTTCCCTGAGATTAGTTCTTGTTCAAACAACATGTTGTTCAGAACAAATGATTACTCCTGATCTCAAATACTTGGAATTTGCCAAAAATGCAGATAAAGCTTTTTCAAATCTAACCAGTGGAAAAAATAATTTCTGTGTGTTAGATTTCAGAGCTATGTTTGTTACCCACAACATCAGTACATGCCATGGACAATCTTACTTGGCTTATTTTATAAACTAAATACATAGACTTTCTCTAGTCTTTAATGTATATTCTGCTTTTCACTGGTTTAACACTTTATGAAATTTCTTTGTACTGTTTTGTATCAATATTCTTCATGTAGTCATCAAACAGGCACAGGATCACTAAGGAACTCTATCAAAACTATAGACTGAAACAATGGAAGGACTTTACCTATTGCTTGATATGGGTCTGTGCACCTCAGAACCATATTTAGATTTTTCCACTGCACTTTCTGTAGGAGTTACTATTTATTTCATTATTTATTAGCACCTTAAATTCTGTGTCAACTGAAAACCTTGTTTTATATTTTTTTCACTATATATTAGTTAAAATACAATGAGTCTAACCTCTCCAGAATAGCAGGTTTCCTTCTACATGTTCATTTAAAATATGTGATCTAGCTAGTACTTAACCCTCTTGATTTTATAGCAAAGTTTTATTCCTGTTGTTTTCAAATCAAAATAATTAACAACTCTAAGACATTGTCTTAGACTATGTTAATTATGAGAACAAAATTTATCAACAGAAATTGTCTCCTTAAAATGAAACTGTGTTAGAGGGGAAGATCATTCCTTCTGTCTTTCTGATTGTCTTTCATTCCATTATCCTTGTTTAATACTCATTTAATTGAGTTCTGTATTACTGTTGCATTGCTTTTCCTGTAGGTTAATATTTCCCAAGTTGGCTTCTTTATTCTTCTTAGATAATGATATAATAGTTATGTTTCTTTCTTACAGATTTTCTCTCTTTGTGCCAAGAAAAATAAAGAAAACAGTATTAACGATCCAGAGCTCCTTAACTTCAAGGACCTTGGATGCAAGGTATCTACAGATGGTAGCTTGAAATCATTTGACTTCGGTAGCTGCTGTTTAACCTCTAGTTACAATTGAAACAGAAAAAGTTTTTTCTCAATCTATGATGTGACTATACCATTTGGCTTTTTCCCCAGAACAGAAATATTTATTAAATATTTTTTTCTTTTTGAGAATTATCACTATGTTCAACAATTTCCATTTTGAGTAATGTATATTCTGAAAGCATATCTGTATCATAATGAAACTACAATCCTGAGTTCTTTATGTTAATTGATGAAGCCATACGAACTAGTTTCAGATATTTTAAGAAGCTTTGTGCATCTTTGCAAAGTAAGGAATATCCTCTGTGTGACAGATAATCCTAATGGATAATCAATGTCTCAGCAATTGATATTGCTGAGAAATTAGGAACTATTAAATAAATATTTATTTTCAGATGCAGATACACACACACATCACACGCATACAGTCACTTTCCTTTTATACTTGTGACTGACAGAAACTGAGCTCTAGCCTAAAAATATCTTTTAAAAGACTTCAAAGAGCTTAGAATTTTTTTTTATTTTACAAGAAGTCCAAAGATGTCCCCATTTTCCCTCCATATGCTAGGGAGATGTGAGTCATTAAAGTTCAATTTATGGGTATATAGCACCTAGTGCAAATATTTGCAGACATTATTTTTATTTTATAGTAATTCTGCATTCACAATGGACACATGTAAAGGATTACACAAAGTGCAGGGCTCTAGAGACTCAGTACATTAGAACATGAAATCCAAATAACTCTAATCAGGATATGTAGCAAGTATTAACACATTTATAATGTCAAATAAACTACTAAAATTAACATGAAATAAGAACAAAATAAGAAACAGACAACATTCAAATGACTCTGGGAAACACAATGCCATACAATTTAGGAGGAAACAAGGATAGATAACAAGAGCTAAAAGCCAGAGTGGTTTTGGATGCACCTGTGCAAATAGGTTTTTTCACAGTGCTAAATATAGGACATACATTCATGCTTGATAGAAAAAAAAGATCAGATCTTTTACTTCAAAGAATCTAAGAGGTATAAATAGGAAGAGAGAAAAAAAAGAAGTGTATATGTGCATGTGTCCACGTGGTTTCAATTTATAAAGATGCAAGTCCTTCTGACGCACAAAGGGATAAACTGCCAACAGTCTGCAATGCCAAAAGGCGGGAACTCTGGCAACATGTGTTTAATGCTGGATACCACGTATGTCTCTTTTCTTTATTGGTATGGTTGTACCTATATAGTCTGTGTGTTGTTTCAATGCATGGATAGCCTACACTTAGGATAGATATGATTTCAGTTTTATTCTTTGGAATTGATTTGACAGAATCCTCTCCCTTTAATTAGAAAAGAAGGCTTATATTGGAAAATACTTAAAAAGCCATTTAACCTGATGAAAATAAAATCAGACTTCTGCATCTGAGCTATCTTGTAGTTTTATGAAAAGCACTGCTAAATGGTTTGGTACCATCCTAATCTGTGACCAGTGTTGTGATCAGCACAGGATGTAAAAGAAAATATGAAGTCCAAGCCCTTATCCTGCCTTATCCTGTAATCTTTTGGCTGGAATTCATAATAGTGCATAGTCAGATATATACGCTCTTTATAAACTGGAAAAAATATGTTCAATGTCCAAAACTTTTTATTTCCTTCTACTATTTTAAACAACATACAGATGGAATCAAAACCCACAATATTATTCAGAAAAATCCTCATGAAGACACGCCCCTGAAGGAGGCTTTTGTAGCAGTGTAAAGATCCTATGGAGGTGCCTGAAGGCAGCTAGCCATGAGTTAGACTAGGACAACACAGGAATATGCATTGGCAGTTCCTGAGTGGTGGATGGCCTTTGGCTGCCCCTGTGATCCTGAATCTGCAGTTCAATTTTCCATTTCAGCTTCACCCAGTGAACAGGGTCAGCCCACACTGTCTGCAACAGATCGATATCTTAGATGCATGGCCATTTCAGGGGGTGCTTCGAGTTCCTCTACGTAATCCTTGCTTTCTCTTTGTTGGAGCTTTCTTTATTTCTTTATTAACCCACTGTTCATTTCTTTTTACGTCATGTATTTTCAAAATACATAATAAAAAAAGCATGATGTTAGCAATAATTTAGTGACAGCTTTGATAACGTGATATAGCATCTTTTTAGTTTATTTTTAAAGCTTAAATTCCTCAATGTTGCTGCAACAGGGTGGTGTAAATGAAAGTTAAAATGTTGACTGATGAGTTTGTTATACATCACTTGTGTGTGATGTAAAATCATTGTGGCTCTTTTCTCAAGGGCTGTTCTTTTATGAGACTGAATTACATCATTGCTTCACAGAAAGCATTTTTCTGCTCTGTCAGGAGGAACACAGGGTGAGAAAGAGATGAATACCAGTAGCCAACGGGAGATGCTGCTTCTTAGCATTACTTGGTGAAGACATGCTCCTAAGGGCATGTTTAATTTTGAGCATCAGTGGCCCCACTAAAATCTGGAAGACTGGTCACAGGATTAGTGTTCTTTTAGCATGCTTTTGTATATTGGTACATTTGAAGGGCAGTGGCATATACAAGCAGGTTTCTTCCCCACTCCTCTCCCTAACTTTCTCTTTCACGGGATTATAACACAATAAAACAATGGCCTCAACTTGGTCACCTCCCCTTCAAGCAACACAAGGACATTAAGGACAGCTGTTCTCATCCTGCTCCCTGGATGCATTTATCACTCATCTTGCCATACACCACCATGTGCGGTCAGAAGGAAACTCTGTGCCCACTCCAGAATCCCTATAATAATGTCTCTAAGGACAAAGACAACTTGGTAAATCTGACTGATGTTTCTGATGATGTAAAAACCTTTCCTTCCAAGATTCAGGATGACTAGCAAAATAGAAACAAATTCTGTCACTGGCAGTGCAACACTGTATTTCTTAACAGGCAAAATAAAACTTAAAAGTAAAGGTATTACATGATAGAAATGTCTGAAGGGTATTTACTAAGGGTTTGATCCACAAGGTACAGTCCTTCATTGGGGTAGTATAGAATTCTGTCCTTAGAAAAGAGAAAGAGTTATAGCAAAAGGTTTCAGAGAGAAAAGCTCATGGGGCTTTTATAACTTCATGTACAGTGCAGGTTTTGTTCGCTACAGTATACAACAAAGAAGGCAAAGCTATAGATCCCCTTCATAGACTAGCAGATCTTCAGAGGGACAGGGAGGAGAAGGTAGCAAAGAGAACATGAGGTTTGTGTAGAGAGCCAACTTTCTGGCAGACAAAACAGGCAAAGGCAAGGATAAAGACAAAGGTTGTTTGCATACGCCAGCTGTGCCTTTATAGCTCCAGAACAGCATATGAGCTAATTGTAAAGTGCCCTGCATGGTTAAACTGAACTGACAGACAAAGAAACTATCTAGTGGTGTGATATTAGTATAAAAATCAAATTAAAGCTGCTTAAAATGGGCACAATACTGAAATGACCTACTAGAGCTCAAATGCTCAGGTATCTCTGCTGTCTTAATCAATACACAAGAGACACCAAGGTCATGCTCCAGAAGCAGCATACAAATTAGAGCCTGTTTCCTGTAAGGAAAATCACATAGAGCTGAAGAACATACTTATAGAAGAAAAAAAATCTGTCAAAATGTAGTACTAACAAAGCAATACTTAAAGCTTTGCAAATTATTAATATTTTATTAAATTAAGACATGGTAACTATGTCTTGGTAACTAAATTAAGTCATGGTAACTATCTATACTGGTGAGAAGCGTTTTGCTTCTCACCCCAGTTTTCTTCCCCACAAAGAATTCTGGGTGAATGGTTGCAAGAGAAAGAGTGTGGGTACAAGAAACCTATGTTGATCAGGACAGAGTGGTATATAGCCAGGATTCTAAATGAAGAAAATGAAAGGGGTAAGCTTATTCCCTGTTATAAATTAATGTATTTTCTTTAGATCTGAATCAACCAGCAGTTACTGGCTCCCAAATATTTCTCTTTTATACCTTGTAGCTGACGAGTTCTTTTTTCCTCCCTGTCCAAGCCTGCAACTGCCTCTATGAAATCCTTGTTCCCTGCCAGTTTTCTAATTCTTGGTGCTGTTGCCTCCTGTAGGTCTGCTTTCTTGTCCACCAGCCTTCCAGTAGCACTAAGTCCTAAAGGAGGTGCCGTAAAAAAAGCAGCAAACCATGAAACAGCAGTACAGAGGGTAGCAGATTAAGATGGAGGAATAGTTTCCTGAGAAGGATAATGCTGTCTTGTTTTCCTAATAATTTGTGCTCCCTCTGTGCAGTAGCATGGACTCCAAACTAACTAATCCTGCTAATCTTGTACTCAGGGTCTCACCTATGATGAAGATAAAGTTGGTATCTGCTGCTCTAGATGCACGTAACAGGAAGAAGGTATAAATTTTCTTCCTTGAACAAAGGCACGATAAAGAAATCTATACTGATTTTCTTCAGTGTTAGTTATGTCTGCACTGGAGCATGGCAGTGCCCCAAATCCTTGCATGTTCCATAGACTGCCCAAGCTCTGCCTGAAGGACAACCTGCAGACAGCCTGTCTAGTCATGTCCAGTTGCATACCAAAGTATTCAATGTGCTCAGACTTGAAGAAAAAGTCGGGAAGGATCATCAGTTCAAGATGCAGCATAGACATTGTATCCAGCCAGGATGTACAAAATATTGAGAAAACCACCCCCGCTCCCTGCCTTTCCATGCCACTCCATCCAGCAACCAGCATCATACAGCTGTGGGCTACCACTGATCCCATTAGGGCTGCTCAGCTCCTTATCTGCCTCTGACAGGATGCGTACAGCAATCTCCTGCTGAGCGACTGGTGGAGCTCTGGCCACTTCGAGTTACAGTCTTTGAGACTGACAGCCTTCTGTGCCCAAAGGGATCAGAAATACGACTGGGAAACAATTTGAATCCTAGCTCTTACATTGCCTTCCTGTATGACATTAGACATATCTGCATCTTTCCTCAGGGTGCTGCGTAGGTGACTGTGGAAAATAATAATACATCATCCTAAATTCCCCAGAGACTGGCTCAGACATCCTAAGCCCAATTGCCTCACAGAGAAGACTCAAATCATATTCTAGGGGGTATTAAGCTCTGAGAGATATCAGAGTGTTCATGAGGCCTAAGCTGAGGACTCTTGCCAATTTTATTTTGAGAATAAACTCTGCAACCTTTTAAGGAAGACAGTTTGGAATGACACAAAAAGAAACTCTGAGGAAGCCCCTTTTCTTTTTGGTCTTTGCTATAGCGTGTCTGATGAATGATGTGACTCAACCCCAGAGGACTGCAGTAGACTGAAGCTTCATAGGAGAGTTATATTGATCAAGGGCAACATGCTTACCTAACAGCTCCAAATAAGAGTTTGATTTATGTTCTTATGTTCTACTTTATTATATATACCATATTCTTATATTCTGTGTCCTATATTCATTTATATTCCTATATGTTTTTTCTATATACCATAAAGAAGATTTGCCTGGTTTAGCAGCATTAGGAAAGGGTAGCAGTAGTCCTTCTAGCTAAGGGAATTTAATTTTATTCATAAAGATTCAGCACGTTTAAAAGACTTTCCTACCCTTTAAGAAAGTGTTTTCCCTGTGCTTCTTCAAGGAGACTAAAGGACAACAGAAGATGAGAGGGATGAAAATTCAAGGGGGAAGCTACTCTGTTGAGCATCAGAGGAAAGAAAGTAGGATCCTGAGATGTCAAGAATGAGAAAAAACATAGAGATAAATTTGAGGGATTAGAGGAGTATAAGACAAGTGGAGAACAGGGGAATATTTGGAGTGACAACAGTGATGGGAAGAGAGGAGAACCAAAACAAGTTTCATGTCCTTCAGCCTAACTTTGTGCTCAGAATAGCTTCAAATGGAGATTAAGTTGCTGTGCTTCACTGAGACTGATTGCTATTTATAGACCCATATTTGTCCTAGTTCTGCAGCTTTTATGCATTTTTTCCCTACATTAGAACAAACAAACAATAAAACCTGAAAACATTTGCTCTCAATGTATAACATATCATGGAAAACCTATTTGACTTTTAAAAATGGTATTTTGACACTGAACCACTTCAAAGATTTTTAATGATTTCTAGTTGGTAGAAGACATACAGGTTTTAGATAACATAGTGTAAAAATTACCAAAAGTCAGATTAATGATATCTTCATTTTTAGGAAGTATTTTTTTATCATTAAGGATCGTGCTTCTTATTTTTACACAGAGACAGATATTTTATTTTTTCCAGGTTATCATCTTGTGTATAGAAATGACCATTACAATGCAAAAAGTTGAAGATTTCAAGGTATTTCTATTATTCCTTAGTAAAAAACTTGACAAATATAAAAACTATGGATTTACTTGATGTTCCAGATTACAGGTTTCTTTTGAGATTCAAGCTAACTTATGAAGTTATTAATTTGTATCATATATCAATTTTTAATCAGGATTTTTTATCAATATAAAAAATGAATGCTGACCTGATATAGGCTGTTTTAAGAATCAGAGAAGGATGGCTGAGCATTCACTAGACAATCATTCAGCATTTTTCTGGAAACATTCCAGTAAGAAATTGAGAAGCTCAGTTTATTGGTAACTTGAAATGAAATGAAGCAATCATCTTGAAACTTTTTATATTTAAATCTTCAGATGTTTACACAATCAGAAGTTAAATGAATAATTTAAGTAAATTTTACAGTAGCCAAGAAGAGAAAGGATCTGTAGAAGAAAACAGAGCTACAAAGAGGAGAGACAAGTAAGTTAGTTCATGACAGGTGATCTGCATCCATTACTAAGAATTTAATACTGCTTTGAAAGTTACGTGAGACAAGGCAGGCTGAATTTATCATTGGCTAAGAAATCCATGCCAGCACATGATTTTAGGCTCTGAAAGTATTGTCAGGTATTATTTAACCTGAATATGGAGGTGGGACCGGCAGAAAGGAAGCACTGAAGCAGTAGACAGGAGGTGAGAGGGGGTGGTGGGAATGACAAAACTGGGGAACTGGATGTGAAAAGAGCCAAGAGTGAATGTAGAAATGTAGGATGCATAACAGCAATCGAGAGAGCTGCCTTAAGAAGATGCAGGAGATATAGTGCTAGGAGAGCTTAGATGAAAGGGTATCTATAATAAGTGACAATATGATAAATTAGGAAAAACATGGGTCTTGTTTCCTATTTAGGTGATTTATGACCTTAGAAGTTGGAAGGCTCATCTTGCTATTGTTCCCATAAGGGAACAGTTGTGGAAAAGCTTTAGGCCTTGTTATTTGCTCTGCTATGAGGGAAAATAGACAGAACCACCAATTTACTCCCTGTATTTACAGCAAAAAGTTGTCCTGATTATTTTTGGGAAAAATAAATATATGGTGGTCATCTGGAATGATGTCTAGTGATTAATTAATGTAATAAACCACTGATACATCTTTTCACATGTAAAGGAGAGGGAATGAGACACATGCAGCTCTTTGGACCCTGTTTGAGAAGCAGTGCTCTCCTGGTTGTGCATTCAGAGCCTTGTCATGACGCCTACCCTGACTCACCCTTCTAGTTCACCTCAGGTATTATGAGGCAAGAGACAGTGGGCACACAAAGAGGCAGGAAGACAAGGAATGGAGTGAGACTTCAAGAAAACAAAGGGCGAAGACTGAAAACAATATAGAAAGTGCACGTATCTGAAGAAAAACACCTAAGCCCATCTAAACCATTATGTCTTGCCATGGGAAGAGAAATTTCCTCTTGGTAAAACCATCTTAAAATCCACCATGACTTTTTTCCTGGGAGCTCCCATGACTGTTAACTAAGCCATGTAGTAAACAGTGATACTTTACTGTAATCCTTGATTTCCTCTAGGTTTTAAGGATATTTGTCACACTCATCTGTTGTTAGGTTTTTTTTAGTTTGAGAGTATGAGTCCCCTGAGGACCAGGAATCGAGGGCTGGATTCCAAGACAGTGTAAAATGTTGAAATCCAGTGACTCCGTATCAATGTCCCAGTTGCTCCACTAAAGACTGGTCCTCACATTTTTTGCTTGCTGCCTGGCACTCTGCAGGTCATGCATAGTAATGACATCAAAATAATGACCATTATTTAGAGATCAGAGATTATACCACTAAAAGGAAAATAAAAAAAAAAAATCTGCACTGTGCAGTTACACCAATTTTTTACTCAAGATATAAAAGTTTTTGTTGCATGCATGAAAAACATAGTGAAAAGCATGCAGTAAATTAGACTTGATTTGCAACGATGTTTAGATGTGTGTCTCCAGCAATTTTCCTAGAAGACTTCTCATTTCAAAATCTACTGTCAAAACATTTTATGATGTTCTGGACTTTCTGTTCTCGATGAAAAATCTACAGAGATATACTCCAAAAAAATACTAGAAAATTTGTATGAAAATTATAGTTTAAAATTGTTTCTGCCCTTCCCTTCCCATCGTTTTACAGTATTTTGAAGAACATCTACAGTTATTTAGTCATGTCAACAAAATAATCTTAAGGAAAAAAAAAAAGAAAAACTCTGCAATCATTCCTTATAAAATGGTTATGCTTTTAAGCTGTTTTTATATCAGTTTCCATAATAAAACCCCACAGAAATATTACAGCAAGGATACAAGGTCTTTTCAAAACAATTTCGAGGAATGGGTGCATTATGCTCCTCTGGCCTAATATGGGATAATAATCAAGCAGGGAATTGAGTATTTCTCTTTGAGAAATACTTTCATTCCAACCCCAAATTTAGAAATTCCAATTTTTTTAAACTCGTTTGTATTATAAAACACAATTTCATGAAGAAAATATCTGGTGAGACCTGTTTTACATGTAATACATGTTTTACATTGACTCTGTAGCATGCAATACGTGGTAAAACCCCCAAGCCCTTAAAATATTAAAATAAAAGGATAGACGATGACCTTTTTATGCTCTCACATATTAATGGATTTTTAGTTATAATGCTAATACAAATAAAGGTCATACAATGCTAAGATCCATAAAATGCTTTACTGTAACAGTCATATTTGAGGGATTTATATGATTAACATTACATAAAAGTGACCTTCCCTTAAATGTACTGGTATTATCATTCCCAGTGAGAATGACCTCACTGTGAGATATCTGATCTTATTAAATCACAACATTTTAGAAGATGCCCCTAATTTGCTTCTTAATGTAATTTTTGAGAAATTGTAATCCAGTAACTGTTACAATAGCTCTAATGCTTTCTTTATGCATCTACAGGTGACCGACCCATGCTGTTTACCCTGAAAGCAAAATGAAGTTGGCCTCCTACAGCAACTTGTATTGTAACAAAAGGTTTCTGCCTCTGTGCCACAGTAACCATAACACAATAACTAATTTAAATAATCTCAGCACTAAATCACACCATTCCATACCTGAAATGATATAAAGTGAGAGTGTCTTTTAGAGGGTATAATAGAATAAAAATACAGCTATGATGAAAGTGAATTTGTAATTTTTTAACCTAAGTCTAAATCCAAGCAGAAGCAAGGTCCTAATTTAACTGAATCCTTAGGTTCTAAAATCAAGTCCTAATATTTACCAACTTATATTTTTATATTGTTTCTCAGCTATTAACAAGGAAAAAGGAAGTCTGTGAAAAATAAAGAATTTAAATGAGAAGCAGATCTCAGAAAAGGAGAATCTCAAAAATAAAGCATGGGCAAGCAGACTCACAGTTGTTCTTAATTTTACTTCAGATTCCTCATGTTTTTCTCCCCTAAAAGTATACTTTCCTTAACCTATTTCTGTACAGAGCAGAGCGGCAATAATTCTAGAGCACAATTTACCTTCCTGAGCAGGGAAGGTATGGACAGAAGGGAAGACAACTGTGTAGCTGCCTGGAATATAACGTAGATTGCCTCTAGCGAAGGAACATAAGGAGCTAATTACCTTGAAGGTGCAAACTAATCAAGTTAGGGCGATACATGCTCACGTTATTCACATGAATAGCCCAGATGAGGTTACTGAAAATAGTGCAAAGTTGCTGATGAAATGGACAGTAACATCTAAAGGAGTATGCCCAAAGGGGCAAGTCCTCAGTCCCAACCCTCATTCTGCTCCAATGGTCCTAATGTTGACTTTTCCCATCTAACACTACATCCGCGCTGAACCTCAGGTGTTATGCAAAAAAAAATTAAACAGTTCTTTCCCCATATGTCTGTGGCAACCTGCTGCTTTTCCAGCTGTTCACCAATCCTGAAATGTAGCAACTATCTTCCTGTGCACATAAGGTCCAAATAAACAAATCTGTGTATCAGTTGGACTCGTATGTTTTACATATGATGCAGTCTTTTGCACATGCATGATATATCTGTTTGGATTGAAAAGGATCTTGAGCATCTCTCTGACACGTGTTTCTCAGGTCAAAAGGGGAAAAAACATAATGCTCTGAAGAAAATTATTGTTTGTGGGTGTTTCCTGCTTTTGCTGAGCAGTTCTGCATCAATTCCTTGTAGATTAGGACTGTATTGCCTTCCTATCTTTATATCTACAGTAATATTGAAAGGTGAGACTTATAGAAGTTTGAATCAATACGTAAAAGCTTTCCTACTCATTTAGAGAGAAATAATATTGTTCATTTCCCAGAAATGGAGCAACTCTGATCCTCCTCTCCAAACTGTTTTACACTAATGTAACGCCCTTCAGAAAAGTGATTTACATCATCATAAAGAGGAACTGAGGAACTGAGTCAATAACTGCTGAGACAAATATAGGAAATCTTAATGAGGCTCTTCCATGTGTTTTTTAAAACGTTATGTGAATAATTGCAATAAGGGCACAATTATTCACCATTAGAGGCTGTTGCTACATCAGCCTGAAGAGGATGGAAGAACTTTGCACACCATTACAGCTGGGACAAACAAGTTTGACTTCAGCTTGCACTGCTCTCCCTACACAGCAAATACTTGGCCACCAAGCATAATAGCTTTTTGCTCACTGGATAAATGACTTAAGATGAAATATAAGGGGAGGAGAGCGCCTTTGAACAATTGACCTTTTTCCCAGCTGCCACACTTGAAAGGAGTAGGTACTTCTGCTCTGCTGAAGATACTGACCTGGAATTTTTCATATAACGGGTAAGAGAGGAAAAAAACTGCCAGTTTCTCAGTGCAGTCTGTATGCACAAGTATTCCCTCCCACTTTGATTTGACCAGACCAGATCCAGTATCATAAATGTTAGGGTTTGGGGTTTTTTTTTTGCTTTTTGTTTTGTGTTTGGGTTTTTTGGTTTGGTTTGGTTTTATTGTTGGTTTGAGGTTTTTTGGAGTGGGGGGTATGTCGGGGGTATTTTGTCTATTCTGAAAATTTAAGGATGGTCAACTAATGTAGCAGATCAGATGATGTCAATCTGCACATCATCAAATTTGGACTAAGTCCATTTATTCTGTATATCATTTCTCCACCTGTAAAGAAGGAACTTTATTTCTTTAATTTTCCCTCAGGTAAGTTGTGAGTGAAGTTGAGCAAAATGTTTTAGAATCTATAGTCTATTGATTATATATAAACAACTGATATAATCCGTTGACTACATATCTTTTAATGATATGCTATTCACCAAAAATATTTTATTTTAATTACTTATGAAGTTTTCTGATTCTGGATTATTTCAAATAAAAAGTTGTATTTTAAATATAAAATAAAAATGAATTGTTTGAAAATAGCTGCCTATGAAACATATGAAAAATAATTACAATTTTCACTTCAAAATTTCCCCCTGAAAAAAAAAAATCCATTAAGGATGGTATGAACCTCACTCAAAATCAGTGAAACTTTCAATTATTATAAGATAAATATTTTGCAGTTTGGCTAGTAAACTGAAAGGAATCAATTCCTTGCTCAGCCCTTCTTGTGATGATAAACTTCATTAGTGTGAGAAGTCAGAAATACACGAGTAGAATGCATTTATTAGCTGAAGTCAATGTGTATTAAATGTCTGAAAATAAGCAGTATGGGTTTTTATGTAGTTTGGTGTGTACCCAACTCTAAATTTTCAAGGAGATTTAAGAGTTTATGTCAGAGATTTAATCACTTTTCCAGAGGTAAGGTTGATTGAAGATAACCTTCAGCTGTTCCAAAATTTCTTTAAACTTTGATTTGTCATTAGGAGAATGATTTAAAGTCTGTTTTATTCCTGAATACTTCCATCTTTGATATTCATTAAGGAATTGTGTACATGTTTTGGAAAACAAACAGTTACCATTGATATTTTTGTTGTTTGCATATTTTAAACAAACATGGAATTGGTTTTATTCAGATTTATAGTCTGTATACATAGGAATAGTAACTGCATTCCTTCTTTACTTTAAAAGAGGCCAGACTCAGATTATTCTTCAAATCATAATCACATTTTCAGCTCTACATTCATATACTGACAGTTTTAAATTTCCGTGAGACACGATGCACTTTTGAATACCTAAAATATTTTCCTGATAACCTGAAAGCACCTGCTTCCTGATGGAGAAAAAAGTAGAAATGACACAGAAAAACCCTCATCTGTAATCTGGAACACCTCAGAAAATGCCACAGCTGGGATTTATTGTCTATAATAGTCCCAGTGATTTCAGTGCATTTTGAGGGCCATCTTCAGACCTGCTGAAAGACCAGATTTGCTGTGTCACCAATTATGTTATGATTGTGGTGGCAGCCATAGCCAGAGCCTGGTGGGATGCCACAAGCCTGTACATATCTATAGACTTCAGCAAACAGTCGGAAGCATTTTGCAGGTGAAGCACATGGCAGGTCTTAGGCTTGAAAGCTGATGACTCACCACAGTGTTCAGCTCATGGTCTTTTTTGGGCCAGCTAGGCATTGGGGAGAGATAGGTAGACAGTATATTTCCACAGACCAACTACTCATAACATACTGATTATTGTCTTTGAAAAACCATAAATTTGTTTTACTGATTAATTCCAGTTTAGGCATCCATTGAAGAAAACCCTAATCTTGCTGCAATTTTCAGACTGTCCTCACTTTTGCATTCCTTTGGCAGTTTCAGTAAGAAAAAGAGTTTACTCAAATAATGCTGAATGAATAATCCTGATGTGAATTCCCAATCAACATTTGAACCCATTGTCCAAACCTGCAATGTTGTCAGTTCACCATAGGAAAATCTCTTTCTCCAAGTTTTAGATTCAGGCTGAAAAAGTTACGTTGGTTCATATTCAAAACTTACACCTACAGCTATCAAGTACTGAACTATTACACTCAAGACAAAAGTGTACAGAACTGATATTTGAAGAGCAGGACTAAATTAGATTGTTAGACCAGGTGTTTGACACGAGTGCGCAACTTTAAGTAGCTTAGCACTTTTACTAATAAAAAAGTGGTGGTTTTTAATGTATTTTTTGTGGTACTAGTAAGCTACATGTTTGTTAATTTTAATTTTTTTTAATATTTGATTCATGCAGTATTGTTGTCTTCCAGGGTGTGAAAAAAACATGCAAATCATCCAATGGATGGTTTTGTTCTACAGTCTGACTCTGTATTTCTTTCCCATGCTAAAATATGGCTCTGCATGTGCTTCAGTACAAAATGCTGATCCACCAGCATCAACAGATTTTTTGCTGTGTAGTCTAACAGGATTATATTTTCCAGGAATTTACACCTGATTAATCATTATAAAACAGTGAAACAGAAAGGGGAATAAATTTGATGACCTATGGGAAAAAAAAAAAAAAAGAACTAATAGTTGATTAGTGATCAACAGTACACCTGGCTACTCATTTCTTACAGAACTGTTTAACACTGTTAGACATCCACAGAGATGTGTGTATTTTTATGAGCACCTAGAACTGCTGCCTTGGTGTAGCTTTTACATCAGTTTTCAGAACAACACTTCAAATTAGAACTACAATGGTAAATACCCTGGATGTCAGCTAGATTCCACTCCAAGTAATGTTCAGACCTATTTTAATCAGAGGAATTACATTTTATCACTCATTCCCACTGCAGTTTTGCCTGTATTCTTCTGCTAAGGTTTTACAAAACTCTGAAAGAACCCAAGACGAGCTCTTTAACTAGAAACAGTGAATGCTAGATGATGCACAAATCTACATTTATATCATGCATCTCGATCACTCCACCAGTGATTCAATTTACAATGAAACAGAGATGGCTTGATTCTGCTGTAGCTCCTGGTAAAGCAGTTGACCTTGCGGTGCTGAACCTTCTGAATATTAGTGGAACAAAATATTTTCCATTTAGAAAAGTCTGTCTTACATTCTGTAAGTGACTATTACAATTTACTAGCAATTTATTTCAGCTTTATTTTACTTTCAGCTACAAATGAGCTGTTCACTTAAACTGACATAAATTTTCTGCACAGATTAAAGTGGAAGACATGAACCATTTACTGCAGAGAAATGTAATATTACAACTATGATTATATCACCCCTTCAGTTTCTAAAAACCCTTATAATGTGCCAGATTTATTAAAAAGTTCACGTGTTTATCAAAATACCAATCAGCTATCACCAGTCATTGAGAGAGGAAACAAATGAGTTGTTGGTGAAGAAGTACATTTGGTCTGGATATCATTGTACTTAGTAGCAGAGGATATAGGATAATGTATCACAAGATGGTCATTCCTGGCATTCACTCTTTCTTTGGCTTTAGAAACACTGTATTCTACTATGCCAAAGGAACTCCTATTTCTTTCTTAAGCCAGAAATAAAGGATGAGAAAATCCTTGAGCCTGGGTGTCCAAACCTTATTATTTGGATGACCAGAATGAGAGCATTAGGCAAATGCATACAGATTGTCTCCATCCCTTTTGTGCTCTGATGTTTTAAATGGAAAGAGTTATTTAATTATCCACGCTCAAAAGGAATCACTGATTTTTATACATCCCTGTGACAGCTACCAGGCTATGAATTTAAATCCCATGCACGTGCCTAGTTCAAGATGGGAGTTAAGTTTTCTTGTATTTCTAAATATACTTGTATGTTTTAACTCCATAAATGACTGCTGGTTTAGGTCTACCTGGAGAAGCTCTACACAAGAATGTAGGTCACCTAGCTTGGCATGGTACCACGCTTACATCTGGTAAGCCATGGTAGTGTGTTTCAGCAGCATGAAAAGGTACCAAGTTAGCTGGCCTTGAAGTTTAAGTCAGAGTAGATGTTTGCTTGTGTAGCATTGAAGTAATTCTGCTGTTTGAAACCTAGAAACCTTTAGGGAGCTCTAACGTGGTTTGTATGTTGTGTTTCACTGAGCATAAGAAATATGACTTATGAGCAAAACGAGAAGAGGTGTTCAAATTTGGGTAACCAAATTCCTTACAGTGTGGAGATACAGAAAGTAACAGAGGGATTATAACAGAGATGTCTTCATGTTTGAGGTTTTTTATGTTTTTTATTTCTAACAAAGACAGACAATATCAGTAATAACTCTGCATTTTACAGGACTTGGAGAAAAATCTTAAAATAACCTGTGCCATGAAGTAAACCCTTTTGAAATGGAAAGGCCTGCATTAAAATCTAGTTTCACAACATACTTAAAAGAACTGTTTTCCGTGTGAGAGAAAAATAGTGATTATGTACATTACAAAACAAATGAAAAGTAAAGAATTCTTGCCTCCACTGGTCTCTGACTCTTGCATTCTTAATCTTTTTTTCAGAAGACTGAAAGAAAATTAAAACCGTCTAGATTTAATTGACCATCTGTCCATTTTGTTTTCTTCTACTGTCTTCACAGCTTTGATTTCTTCATTGTGTTTTAAGTTCAATACTCAGTAATGCACAAATCCCAAAGTGCTGGTTGGCAAACAGAAAAGAAGGTGATGTGAGACAGTGTATTGTACTTCTTGAGAATAAATGCAACGTTAAAGCATGCTGACCTATAGTGCAAAAGGCTATCAGACCCTAAGGGCTGGATCTGTTTCACATCATTATAATAATCATGAAGTTAGTTATTTCATAAATTTCAGTCATTTATGCTCCCTTTCTAATCAAGGGAGAGAAACAGATACTTCCAGAGGGTAATGAAAAGACTATCAGCCCTCCTAAGATGCCCTTTCCTTTCTGTGATAGAAAACTTCCATGATTTACCTAAAGTATCTATACTTATTAGAGATGAATGCCAAGCTAAAACTTGAAGCTAAATGCTTAAATATGCCATTAAATAAATCCTTTGATATTGTTTCCCACAGCATTCTTCTAGTGAAACCACCTGCTCATGGCTTCGCTGGGTAACAAACTGGCTCAGTGGCTGAGCCCTAACAGTTATCATGACTGGAGTTAAATCTGCTTGGTAGCCAGTCACAAGTGGTGTTCTCCAGGGCTCAGTACTAGGGCTCATTCTGTTTATTATCTTTATCAATGACCTGGACAAGGACATTGAGTGCACCCTCAGTAGTTTGCAGGTGACACCTAGTTGGGAGGGATCATTGACCTGCTTGAGGGTAGGAAGGCTCTACATAGTGATCTGGACAGGCTGGATCCGTGGGACGAGGGCAATGGCATGAGGTTCAACAAGGCTAAGTGCAAGGTCCTGCACTTGGGTCACAACAACCCCATGCAGCACTACAGGGTTGGGGAGGAGGAGCTGGAGGGCTGCCTGGGAGAAAAGGACCTGGGAGTGTTGGTCAACAGCCAAATGAATATGAGCCAGCAGTGTGGCTCAGTGGCCAAGGCGGCCAACAGCATCCTGGTCTGCATCAGAAATAGTGTGGCCAGCAGGACTAGGGACGTGATTGTCCCCCTGTGCTTGGCACTGGTGGGTTCGCACCAGGAATATTGTGTTCAGTTTTGGGCCACTCCATACAAGAAAGACATTGAGGTACTGAAGCGTGTCCAAAGAACAGCAATAAAGCTGTTGAAGGGTCTCAAGTATAAGTCTTATGAGGAGCAGCTGAGTGAACTGGGCTTGTTCAGCCTGGAGAAAAGGAAGCTGAGGGGAGTCCTCATCACTCTCTACAACTACCTGAAAGGAGCTTGTAGCAAGGTGGGTGTTAGTCTCTTCTCCCAAGTAACAGGCGATAGCACAAGAGAGAATGGCCTCAAGTTGCACCAGGGGAGGTTTAGATTGGATCTTAGGTAAAATTTCTTCACCGACAGTTATCGAGCATTGGACCAGGCTGCCTAGGGAAGTGGCAGCATCACCATCCCTGGAAGTATTTAAAAGATGAGTAGATGTGGTGCTAAGGGATATGGTTTAGTGATAGACTTGGCAGTGTTAGGTAAGTGGCTAGACTTGATGATCTTAAAGGTCTTTTCCAACCTAAACGCTTCCTGACTCTATGAAACTGTATATTATTAAGCTTATTTACATTTTTTTAAAAATATAATTCTTGGATATGGGCTGAAAAGCCAAACTTCAAATGAGTTACAGGCATAAATCATGTACCAATTCATGTGCCATGAATAACATGCCAGTTCTATTGACAAAGCTGTGCCTGCTTGTATGGATGTGGCTTTAACAGAAACTTCTGTCACAATTTCTATTTTGAGACATGCAAAGATTTACTTCAAGATTGCTAGGGACATAAAAGCCTGAAACTCAATTTGATCTTCAGTATGACAGGGAGACACTGACTCATTAATCTGTTTAGGAGCCTCTTGTGTTCTTTGCTTTTTTATGATCAGAATGGTTATGAAAAGGGATAGAAATCTGATTTTAGAGCTGCTAAAGAGGTTAAAAGAACTAGTGTTTAGTTTCTTTTGCTTTAAATTAAGGTGTATCTATTACTTTGACTTGGTTTTTTTTTGTGTTTAGCATTCTGTTTGGATGTTAGGTCACTGGATTATTTCAGCACACTACTGTGCTGACTTTTTAAAGGATATTGTGAGCCCTAAGTCTTATTTTTATGCTTTTCCTGAAAGAAATGTTATTTTCTCCATATGATCTGATTTTGGAAGCAGAAATACCTCCAAACTGTGCAAAATCGTAGCCTTTGATATGAATACAGAATTACCATAAGAAGTAAGGCAAGCTAGGCTTTTTGTGCAAAAACGTTGAAATTTGTAAAGGCAACTATTGTAGAAAAGCAGTCAGTTTTACCATTTCACTCATATTTTGTGTGTTAACTTTGGAATTCTGCATATTTCAAAAGTCAGTGCTGAATGTTAATACTGGAAACACAGCATTATGAGGCCAGTTTTGTTCAGAATTTAAAGGCTAAAATTAATGTTTAGAAACGTTGTATTCTTATAGAGGTATATTTTATGGAAACATGATGAAAATGTTGGAGAAATTCTTTCTTTAATCAGACCTAGTCCCATGCTAGCCGATTTCATCATCTTTATATTTTGCATTATCTAGAGCAATAAAGACTTCACAGTAATCTAGAAATTCTATTGTATACAAGAAGTAGAAATAGTTACGGGGGTATACAGCTTTCATCTTCCTGTAGTTTCTAATTTTATATAAGCTTCTTTATTTCATTTCTCAGCTGTTATGGCAGAATCTCTTAAATTTCTTCAACCCTTTCAAGTTCTGTGATCTCACATGCAGCAAGCTTTTGGAAGGAGAGTTGTTTCTCTTGCTTTTGTGAAGAGTACCTATGAGATTTATTAGTGGGCTTTCACCAGGACAGCTTAGTACTTACGCAAGCATCAGGCTTATCCAGCCCTGTGCAACCTAGCTAATATGGAAAATAATCCATCCAATTCTGTCTCCATTTTCACTGGAGGCATCTGTATCTCCCGTGGTAATAAAGGTAACTATACAGAAAATGCACAGTACAGTGCAGTTCTAGCCTTAGGCATTTTTTTGAGCCTTCATTGCATTGTATATGAATCTGTGTCAACAACGGCTTATGATGATATTACTCAACAGTTTCATATTGTAGTAGATTGCTCTGTTTCACAGACAAAATACATTTTCAAAAAAGGTAAAGTAGGCAAAAGTGTATAAAAAGTAAAAAGAAAAAAGATAAAGCTTCTCTACATATGAAAGTAAATTTCTTAGGTCTAATCTGAAGATGTGGATTGACATGAAGACATGGTCAAGCATACAGATCAACGTCCTGTAAAGAGACATGGAATAATAGAAAACAATTTCCTCTTCTGACAGAGGATTTGAAGAAGAATGAACTATGTTTATGTTATAAATGGTAAATAACTTAGTTAAAGGACTTTTGAACTGCTTAAAAACTATGGAGATGGACACAGTACAAAACACAGAGACATTGGTTCATAGACCTTCCTCCACCCTATGGAACACTGAAAACTACATCACTATTGCTTGCAAATCTTTTTGATACAACATATTAAATTCATATTTAATATGAAAAATTATTATGAGAAACTGTACCTCCCACAAGTGTAGTATTTCTTCAAAACTTACATCTTATTTGGACTAAGTGAATAACCTGTTTTCACAGGTTAGTCTCTGAACATGATGCACAGATTCTAATGTGGCAAAATGACTCTGTAATACTTGGAGATAATTTGAGGATACGTATAACGCAAAAAAGAAAAACTGGTTTAATTAACTGTGAGCAATCATCTGATGGGAAAAAAAACTTGTTAACTGGATTTTCAAATGCTAGCTCACAGTTCATTAGGTTTAATTTAACTAACCATGTCATACAGGAGGTAATCTTAGTCTACACAAAATTTTGTTCTACAACCTCTTGTGTACACAAAAACCCCACCTTCTTTGATAAATTCAGTTTTATTTTTTTAAATAAAGCATTATGGACATACTGTTTAGTAGTGCTTTAAACCAACATTGCCAACTGAAAGATGTGTTTGATGCTTAAAGATTTATAGCAGGTCACAAAGTTATTATGATTGCTGAAGTGTGGCAATGGTGACTAACCTAGATTTCAAAGAAAAGAGGTGCGGACATACAACTTAGGAAGTTTTAAGACAACTGCAAATAACAGCCAACTCTTTGATGTTCTAGTTAACAGAGAAGGTGATGGAAAATACATTCTACATTTGCTGTGAGAAATTATGACAGCTTATGTCATTTAATCCTTTGAATGCTATAATCAAAAGTGTTAATAATTACTATAATTAAATGCAATTTAATTGTAATTATTAATCCCAAAAATAATTTTATTATTTTTATTTTGTTGCTCCTTCCTAAAAATAACATTTGAGAAGTAACTTTTAAATATTAATAATCATATAACACTGCTAAAATATAAAAGCAAAACAGGTTAACAAGGCTTTTACAAAGTCACCCGGCTGTAGCTGGAATAGCAGTTAAAGCTTAAATTCTCTAAGAAAACCAGTTACCTTAATCCAAAGGACATTGGGGGCAGCTTCTTTTGTCTTGTTAGATCTATGCCATTAAAACCTTAGTCCCGATAACATTTACTGAAATCTGCTTTCAAGGACTAGATTGACCATGTGCCTGCATTGTCCATCCTGTTGTCCAGCTGTTACTGTTGTTCGCAAGACCACATCAGTAGTAGTGTGCGAGTTCTCATTGCTCCCCTGATCTGAATGCTGATGTCTCCCTGCTAACCCAGAAAGGCAGGCAGCACTTTTGTTGGTTGTGCAGGAAGGGGCAGTTAGAAAGGGCCACCTTCTCAGCAATGGCACTTAGATTGGCTTCAGCATGTTCACCTTGAATCCCAGCAGGACTGCTTCACTGCAGTCCTATGCTCTAATTCCTGCCTTTTATCTGTATATTCTCTCCCCTCTGAATTTCAGTTTTTTAAGCTAGAGCTTAAATTTATCTTCCCAGAGCAGTTCCGTTTTGTCTAAGTAATTATCTAACAATTGACACAGAGGGTTGAGCTTGGGCTGCCGCTCCCTGGGGAAATGCTCTACAGAGGAACTACAAGTCTGTCCTTCACTCTTTAATATTTACTGAAAAAGGAATCGTTCCACCAAATAAGAAACTGCAGCTTGTGGAGGCAAAGGCACCTGCCTCCTGCTTAAACAACCCTTGTCCAAGGCCCTGTTTCAGGTCAGGTGAGCAGGGAAGAGCTCATGTCTCCCACATTTCTTACAGATATTCCTCCCACTAGAGATTTTTAAGTATAGGAAGGGAATCTTTCGTCCAGATGCTAGGATGGTGGCTGTGAGGAACACAACTCATAGTTGAAGACACTGAGGGGATGGAAGCATTACTGAGCTGACTTGGCTACACACATTTCCTCTCCACCACTCCCATTTGCACTTGATGACACCCAGCTGAAGCTGTATTTCATGCTATACATTGCTGGCAGGCTGAGGTCCCTGACTCTCAATTTGTGGTATTTGCTGCGCCCAGAACTTCATGGCATAGTAAGATGATAGTGAGGCCACATGGGGCTGAGCAGAACATGCCAAATACTCTTAAAAGCTGGTGACATAATGTGGAACTGTCACCTTTAAAAATCTAGACTGAAATATCTACATCGCTGTCTGCAAGTAGATCCTACATGATATGATGTCCTTACGAAAATCTAAACTGAGAGATTTGCCCAAGCTAGTTCAAAACCTCTGCAGCAGGGAAAACTGTTCCCTAGTTTCACCCCCTCTTTCTAAAGGATGGACCCATGAACAGTCACTCACACCAATGTTTGATAACAAAAACACTGAGTTGTGAAGCTTATTTGAAAAGGACTTGTGCAGTGGTTGAAGCACTGGGTAAGCTATCAGTCAGAAAAAAAACGTACAAGACAGCCTAATTTAATGACCCTGAAGATTTACACAGCACTGAAAGTAAGTTTGCTACTCTGGGAGAGAAAGCTACCTCCATCCCTCCCAGCTAGTTAAAAAATGAACAATCCCCATGCCTCCAAACAAGGACTCCCAAAACAGTGGTGATTTCTTACCTGGAATCCCTAGATAATTTGTCCCTAAAACCTAATTTACTTATACTCAGTTTACCTTTAATCCAGAAAAAGTTGATATAAACATCCTAATGTTATCTGCTCCTGAGAATTTGCATTTTGTGTTAGAACATGTGACAGCTTGTTGTAAAAGAAACTGTGAAAATCCAAATAGGCTCATAAAGCAGAACTGTACTCCTGAGTGAAAATTCAGTTTTTGAATGAAGAGCAATGTTAGTTTAGAGAGTACCATTCTTGTTATCTCTGCTTCTGATGGACATTTTGGGTTTTTCCATCTGGCCTCTTTTGCAACATTTTTGTTCTGAGTATTTATGTTGCATTCCAAGGAGTCAAGGATAGAACACTTTTATAAATAAAAGATGTGTCTGTATAATTACTAGGTAGAGAAAATAACCATTTCTATGTTTACATTAGTTCTTTTTGAATGCACACACAAGGCCTGCATATTTCCTTACCACTCTCCGTCAATGGCCAAAGTCCCCTTTAGAATCTTGATATATGAACACTAATGATGTTGTGTGATGATACTAATAGAAATAGTGTTACATCTCTACAGTTCTCTTTAGAAATAAGACATATTTCTCTTTAGATGCCCAGCTGGAAAGCCTTCTGGATTTCGTGGCATCCTATAAATAGCTTGGTAAATTAAAAAAATTAAGGGTTGGATGTTTTAGTTATAAAAATTAAAGCCTCAAGGCATTAGATAATACTTGATGTTAGCCGTAAATGTCTAAAAGTCTAGTCTAAAATGATGTTAGCAATTTTAGAGTTATGGTTTAAAGAATTTATTTTCCTATTTCTGTCACAAAATTCAGCTGCAGATGCAATTCTGAATAAGGATGGCAGGTCTTCTAGGCCTAGCATTAAACCAACAACTTTTGTTGATATTGATATCAGGCTCTTAAACCAAGTATCTTTCCTTACTCAAGGAAAACAATCAAGTAAGGTGTGGTGGTACAGGTGGTACCTGTACCTTAGTGATGAAATACTACAACACCTACCTGCTATATGGTAGAGCATATCTGGGTTCAAAGTTTACCACTGCTTGATCTTCAGTAAATGTTAATATTTAGCTTTCCTGTAAAAATACCCTCTTCTACTAGGCATTGAGAAGTGAGGTGCTATGGAAGTGAAAGCTTTAATGAATAGCAAGTCACAGAGTCCTGACTGCTAAAATTGGCAAGGCATTACCTCAGGAGAACGTGCTTCAACATTGACAAATTCAGTCCTTTATGGATCAATGCAGTTTTCTCACACTTAAATTTTTTTTCCAATGTACTTTTTTTTTTTCCCAATCGCTCTTCATATTTCCAGTTTGCAGTCTGCTCACTGCTTTTATAGGAAGAATGGCTATGGTTTGATGGCTTCAGCACCCCCTTTTGACTCCTGTGTCTCTGGCTTTACTCCCTCCTCTTGATGCTGTTCCCTTTCAGAGAGAACACTCAACTATCACCCTGGGCAGTAACAAGTTCAAGCTGATTTCTGAAGTTTTCGGTAATCAGAAGGAAAGGGGAGAAAGCAATCAAAGAGCATGGGACAGAAAGTGTACCAGAAAGGTACAAGAAACTGGCTTAGGGTTTTGCTTTAAGGGAGGTGAAGTATGAAGTCGGATAGAAGGGTGGGTTCCTGGTTTGGGAAGGTGGAAAACTTGGAAACAAGGTAAGTTTTTTGCTTTTTACAGTGGAATCTGGGCCCAGTTGTAAATCTTTACAAGGTCATAGAGGGGGAGATGAAGCAGTTAATGAAAGGGGAGAGGAAAGGATTTGAGGTTACTGCAAGAGTAGAGTAGAAAGATACAAAATAAGTACAAAAAAGTCTTCCAGACTGAGACCAGCCTTCAAATATAGATCCAGATTCAAGAATCTACCTTTAATCCACTTTTTGGATAGTGAAGATATGTGACTGGACATTTATTTTTAGAATTAGGTAAGAAACAGGACACCCTATGTGAGGTCAAAAGCCTACTTGATGCTATGCTTGATTAATTGGTAGGCTGGGCTGAATTCATTTTAAGATTAACTTTGTTTTACTTCTTTCCAGTGGCATTATGTCAAGGTGAAAATGTATTGACTTATATTAATTTCTTTTGTTCTGGCACATACTATGTATTCAAGTTAATTTATAAATGGGTTGGTATAGTTTGGTATGGCACATCACCTTGATAGTGACTTTTCAAAGGTACTGGTTAGTGTAAATGCTGTTGAAACTCTTTATGCAGCTGATATTTTAAAATCTCTTTCAGTTATTGCAATCTGATGTAGCAATTCATTATTATTCTGTCACCCAATAAGAAGAATGATCCTGACTTCAGTACAGCTTTGACTGAGGAGAATTTACAACGATTTACACCAGCTCAGAAGCCAGTCCTAACTTCTTAGCCTTGTAACTTCAAGTTAGTCATTCTAGGAAAGATGACATAATTGTTTCCATTCTACCATCCATTTCCTGAAAACCTTCTGAACAATCTGTCATCTTCTGAGAATAAATAATCTGGATACAGAGCTTCATCTTTCATCCTTTGCTTTTTGTGCAGAAAGTAACTTCTGTGCAAAATGATTCACAAATTGGGTACAATACAAAACAGTAGCAATCACCATAGTTGTATAAGGCCCAACACAGTATGCAAGAAGACAGGGAAGAAAATAATAATATCTTTTTCCATTTAACTTCAGTAAAAAGTGACTCAAATACTTCTGTAGTTTAGCAAGCCACTGAAAAAAATAAGTCTTCCCCCACAGGAAAAAAAAAAACAAAAAACAACAAAATCCAAAACCCAAGGTGTGTATGTGTTATAAACAACTTCAGCACTGAAAGGATTGAAAGACAGAAAATCCCCATTTGCCAGTGAAACTACTCTCAGTAAGAACAAAATTCCATCTGAAATTGCATTTGAATTGACACCATTATATTTCACTGAAAAAGTCTCTCCCTATAAGCACAGCAAATTCTAAGGAAAGATAACACACAAGAGCAACCCAAAAGATTCCTACCTTTGTTTTCAAGGGAACTATACCAAAGTAAAATATCACCGGATCTTTTGGAAATCACGCTACTGATGACTGTGCACATAGAACATTTGCTAAGAAAACTGCTTTAAATATATGGAAATGTAAACACTTCTCCTGAAATCCTATTATGTTCATCTCCCTAGCTACTTTTCAATAGGGAATAGAAGTACGAGCATTTCAGCTGAGCCCTGCCTATATACAAATGGTGCTATATCTGAAAATGAAAGGTCAACATAGGAAAAAAGAAGAGAAAAAAGAGAAAAAGGTGGAGATGAAAAGAGAGATAAGAGATCATAATGAATAGAAAATATTGGTAAAAGATTGGAGGCAGAAGATGAAGAATGTATAAATGGAGTAAAGAATGATGGGGATGAGTGAAGTTGATTGCAGAGACTGGAGCATGGTACCAACTGTGAAAGCTGTGACTGAGATGAAATTCATCATGTCTCTAACAAGAACCTTACAGTTCAGAGTGGAGACACCAAAATGTGTGATTTGCTTCCTTAAACTATATTGGCCAAGTAGGCAAAATGTTATACTTGAGTCAGTAAAGCTGTTATTTTAAGAAGCTCTGGGAGAATCTTAGTGTCTGGAATCCTGGAGGCTAGTACGTCAAGTTATGTGCTTAGAGTACAATTAAACAATATTTATATTCACTTTAACTAATATAAAGAAGAATAGGGTTTTGTAGGACAACAACTGGGGAATTCCAGCATCCTGTCAATATACATCTGAGGTTTTTACATGCAGTGCTAAATTATAGTTGGGCAAAGAACTACATTTTACCAGATATTAGTAATAAACCATAGTAGAGTCAGTGCAGGAATATTAAAAACTTAAAAGAGCTGATACAAGGCTAAGTACAGCATTTTATATTTTATTTAATACATACAAATTTTTTTTCTTTTGTGATTTTTAGGTATAGAAAAACAGAAATGTAAAGGAGAAAATTGAGCTGGCATCACAAGGCATCTACAGCAAAAGAAAGATTAGGGAAATCATGGCTCTGCTGCTGGATGGGGCAAGCTGACAAAGGACATGGAAAAGGCCAATGTCTCAAGGCCTTCTTTGCCTCAGTCTTTACCAGTACAATGAGACTTCAGGAATTCCAGGTCCTTGAGAACAGAAGGGAAGTCTGCAGCAAAGAAGATTTACCCTCAGTGGAGGAGGATCTGATCAGGGAATATTTAAATGAAGTAAAATCCACAAAACCCAATGGGATGCACCCAGGGTTTCTGAGGCGGGCCAATGTCATTGCAGAACCACTTGTAATAATCTTTGAAAGGCTGTGGTAGATGTCATTTTCTGAGAATAAATCTGAATACAGAGCTTCATCTTTCATCCTTTGCTTTTTGTGCAGAAAGTGACTTCTGTGCAAAATGATTCACAAATTGGGTACAATACAAAACAGTAGCAATCACCATAGTTGTATAAGGCCCAACACAGTATGCAAGAAGACAGGGAAGAAAATAATAATATCCTTTTCCATTTAACTTCAGTAAAAAGTGACTCAAATACTTCTGTAGTTTAGCAAGCCACTGAAAAAAATAAGTCTTCCCCCACAGGAAAGCTGGAGGTTTCTGAGGACTGAAGGACAGCAAATGTCTTTTCTACCTTTATGAAAGGCAGGAGTGAGGATCAGTTACGCTATAGGTCAGTTTGCCTCACCTTGATCTGTGCAAAGATTACAGAGTTTTCCAGGAAAACATTTTCAAACATTTGACAAGAAGGTGATTAGGACTTGTCAGCATGGATTTGTGAAGCATTCCTCGAATGACTCGAAAAGCTTTTGCAACGAGATGACTGGATTGGTGTATATAGGGAGAGGCGTTTGATGTTTGTCATGGCTTCAGTAAGACTTACAGCACATATACAGTGCTTCAGCCAAACTGACAAACTATAGATTAGATACGTGAATGGTGAGATGATCTGAAAACTGGCTAAACCATTGAGCTCAAAGGGTTGTGGTTGGCAGCATGAAGTCCAAATGGAGACCAGTCACTAATGGTGTACTCCAGTGGCTGATACAGGGAATAATAAGTTTCAATACCTTCACTGATGACCTGGACCATAGGGCAGAGTTTACCCCCAGCAAATTTGCAGATGGTAAAAAAATGAGAGGAGTGGCTGATGAACCACTTGGTTATGCTGACATTCAGAAGGATGTCAGCAACCTGGAGAAATGAGACACTTGGTAAGGAATAACAGCGTGTACTGGTATGGCCTGAGGGCTGACTGGCTAAGAAGCAGCTATGCAAAGAAGACTCTGTTGGTCCTAGGGGACCATAAGCCAGCAATATGCCTTTGTGGCAAGGATGGGTGACAGGCTCTCCAGAGCTCCATGAAGAACAGCATCACATTTCCTGCAGGTTGAGTGTGTGATCCTTTCCCCCTCCTCAGCACTGGAGAGGGCATATCTGGAATGCTGGGTCCAGTCCTGGACTGCTCGATGCAAAAGGTTCATGGACATACCACAACAAATCCAGTGAAGAGCCACAAAGATGAAGAAGGGCTTGAAGCATGTGAGCTATGTGCAGAGGATAAGAGAGCTAGTTGTGTTCAGCCTTGAGAGGAGAAAGCTCAAGGGCATCTTATACATGTGTATAAATACCTGGTATGGGTGGAAGTTAAGAACATGGAGGCAGACTATTCTGAGAAGCAATGGGGAGAAATTGAAATAATTAGGGTGTTCACCTATAATGAAGACCAGCTCTAACGTAGAATAATAAGTTTTCTGCTATACAGAAATTTTAAAAGAATGAATGTATATAGTGATTAATCCGTGATCAATCCCCATGACCAATATCTAGCCACTTCAGCTGTGCGTTTCTGTCAACTTTGTCAGTGCTACAGATTCCATTCAAACCTCCCACAGAACATGCACTTCCCTACTAGCAAGCGTTGGTTTATATTGGATATTTCAAAGTCTGAAAAGTCTTCCATTTGTTCTCTAATTGAGAGGAGAAATTGTTCTTTATCCGTTGACTTCAGCAAGACTCAGATTGAATGATTATTAAAAAAAAAATTGCTAGCACTATGGAGAAATAAAAAGAACTGTGGCATTTCTAAACGCCCTTGAAGCCAATCCAGAAGATGATGTAATTTGTATTAAGATTCTTCTATATACGTGCAGACAATAGTGGTGGGACTTTACAAAACAGGTTAGTCTTGAAATAAAAAAAAAATCCTTTTTATTATTTTCTTTGACAGCCTTCTTTTTCATTCCCTCCCATTTTTAGTGAGGAAACTGTACAAGATTGTACTCCTTCCCTTCACCCCTCCTGCTTTCAGAACAGCTGTTGCTTTCTTCATGATCATTTAATGGAACTAAAGAAATAAGGAAGAAAAAGAGAATGGAATATGGCATGAAAGGAAGAAGAAATATTAATACAGATAAGTAAAATTAAATCTGGAAGGAAAATAACTGATGAGGCAGGAATAGCTGTGAGCATTCCTGTAAATGCCCCAAGGAATACTGGCAAACAACACTCCAGTTCCTAGGGAACTTTTCTGCGTATCTCTAAAAGACAACATATGCCATCTAAATTTAGTTAAAGGGGGTTTTTTAATTTTTTTTTTTTTTTGCAAGACGAAACCACTTAAAATTGAAACATTTCATGCCTACTAGACTAATCAACTTTAAAAAGCAAACAGAAAAACAAACAACTTTCCTCTTGAATATTTTAGTTTTGTTAAGCAGAGAGTTGGTTAGAAGATCTTTGACAGCTGTTTCAGGTCCAGAGTACAACAGATAGCTCTGATCATCTACTGGCTGACAGTGCTAAGTTTAGCTGTTATACTGTTTAAGATTTTTTTTTTGTCTGTCTATTTTCTAGAACACTGGAGAAAAAAAAATAGGCCTGTCAAAGGATTAGGAAACAAACTTTCTGGTGCAGAGCTTTCTCTGTGTAGTGCCAATCTACTCTGCAACAGTAAGAGGCAAGTGAGACTGAAAGCCAATGAAAACTTTTTAATCTTTTAAAGGTTATGTATTATGCCTCCACTTTCACATCTCAGACTGAATAAAGTTTAGGACAGATTTTTCAGTGAAGTATGGTTTTAAATGCCATGATGCTTTATAAGTAAATAATTAATAAACAAATCAAACATTTAAAGACTGAGTTGACAGCCCTGCAGTGTGCCCGGATAGCATTTGCAGTGGATGGAACACACCCTACCTGTGTTCAGGCAGCTGGGGGAGGCAGACAGCTGCTCCTTCTGGGGTATCACTGCTGGCCTTTTCCAGGCAGCAGAAAGGGGCAAGGAGTGAAGAGAGACTACGTTCCACCTTCGGCAAAGATTTCAAATTCAGCAGCTTGTACAGCTGTAGGTAGAGAATGTTTTTGCCTGCTTAATTTTTTTCTTTGCTTTTCTTTTCTTTTTTCTTCTTTTAAGCTAACATTTTAGGAAGAACTCAAACAAGTTGAAACAGGGCATGGCATCACGCTCCATCCGCACCCTCCCCAGGGCCAGGATCAGATACCAGACTGCATGTGACAGATGTTAGCCACATCAGGTACTGTTGGAAGACATTTAGATTCTTGGCAGATGAGCACTGGGCAACCTTATATGGAGCAGAAACAGAGCCAGCCACTCCAGAAAAAGTGGTGCCAACTGTTTCCTGGAACAAGGGGGAAGCACAGATCAGAACCAAACCTTGAAAGTCCTTTTTTAAGGGACAGTAACCCTACGGGCCATGTAAAATCCTTTATTTTCTAAGAGTTTTTACTGCTTTGTCAACTTTCCTTATGGCAGAACCTAGCCCTAATTAGTGTTGTGTTAATGAGCCATTGCTAAAGATAGATGGGAATTACTGTTCTCATTGAACAGTAATTTCATCAGGCTGCACTGATACCTTTAAGTATGGGTCATGGAAATAATACTAAAAAGACAGCCACGTAAAACTTTTAAATGAATACTAAAATTACTTACTGGTGTGATAATGACTAAGCAAAACAGCAGATTTTAAATAATTCTGCTCTACTTTTGTTGAGAAGGATCATTTCTCTGCAGTTTTATCTGCCTGGTCACGTTCCGGCAAGCAGTTTTGACCCAAGGAAAAGGGATGCTGGCTTACCATTTCAGACCGGGATTTGGGTGGGCTTTTTACTTGTTTCTTTCCATAGTCACTTTAAATCTAGTGGAATAAATTTATTTCTTTTATTTTGGTTAATGGACTTTAATGAAAGTAGGATTGTGACTTGGCAAAGAAGTGTAAGCTGGAATGTACAGGCATGGAAAAAAGCCTGGAGAAAGTGATCAGGGACAAATGAAGCACTGAGACAGGTGTTGGTGGCATAAAGAAGAGGAATACAATAGGGAATAAGGTTAGAGAGATAGCTTGGGGCAAAACTTTGAGGGTCTTTCAAGGCAAGGACGCAGAGTCTGAATTCAAGGTGAGATGTGTGAGTAAAATTAAATAGGACTAACTTTCTCTATAAACTACCCAAAAACATGTTATAAAAACATTTGTACTTCTCTTTTTAGAAGTGCTATTTAAATTGGAGCTCTGTATTTTTTGTCAGACAAATTCTGATATACTCTCAAAAAGCAACAAACATCTTAGCGTAAAATGAAATAGAAAACAATACAAATAAATGCAGTCTAGATGCTAAAACAAGCCAAGAAGAGGCCAGGTAAGAGGGTCATGTCATGCAGTTTCAAATTAATCATTCTGTCAAGGAGTGGAGACTTCAGAGCAACATACTTAGGGACAGCTGTGTGCTCCAACACTTGGAACTTGCTCCCATTTTCCATCAGGAGCTGTGTCTTCTGCAAAATTCCAGGAAAGAGAATGAGGGTATGTGTAAAGCAAGAAGCTGTATGAATGCTGAAATAAAGGTTTGTCAAACTCAGAAGGAGTTGCCATGAACCTGCAACTAAAACCAGTATTCATGGAAATATACCTGTTCCCCTCTCTGAGATACCCAGTCTGTCAATAGAACAAGACAAAATGGAATCCTCAACATGTGCTAAATCACTGGATTACAGTTTTACTGCCACTTCATGAGGTCCCTTAGTATTGTATGGGACAGTTTTGAGATGTGATTAACAAATTTTGACAGATATTAGGTGCTGTATGGTTCCAACTTTGCCCTAACACAAAGTCAGCTGAAAATATCTGGAAATCTAAAGGAAGGTTAACTTTCACTTAAAATACTGGTACTGTTTCCTGAACAAGGTTCAAACTGATAAGAATATATTCGAATTATACATACATAAAGTTACCAAAGGATTGTAACAGTCTTAAAGAAAATTCAAGATTATGTCAGTATCTGGGGAACAAAAGCAATTTAAAAGCTTAGAGAAGACACCCTGAACATTAACATTTCAAAATAGTTCTTCTAAGCAAGGCATCTGCATTTAAAATCTAAGAACGTTAAAATGGCGGTATATGTTCACAGTTATTTCTCAGCAGAATACCACTTCATATGAAAATGTAAATTTTCAAAACTGGAACTTTCTGCATTTGCTTTGGCCTTCATGGGACTGGTCCTTTATACCTAGAACTAAGTTACCTGAGAGCAGAAAGCAGCCCAGAACATGCAACTGTGTTACTTATGCGTGCAGTCACCTTAGATATTGAAAAATGGGTTTTCAAGTCCTTGATGTAAAGGAGGTCATTTTTCAGAGCTCTCCTACATCATATGACCACATCAGAGAAGATTTTACAGCCCTGCAGCCGGAATGTTAATGTCAGAGACACAGGCTGAAGGCTCCACTCCCTTTAAGACTGGGGTCAGGACGATATATCCCACATTGTCTTTGAGCACTTGCGCTATTAGGATATTGTATGGAAGGAGATGTGGCAGCAGATGTTGTAAAGAATTGTGATTAGAGACTTCAGATGCCACTTTCTGTATTGTATAACTAATTACATAAGAATTCTCACTAAGGCGGCTGGGACCTAGATATCAAAAATGGTTTTGAAATATCAACTCTAACCTGAAGAAACAAAGCTCCTGAATTGTTTCTAGTTCTTACCTCTCTCTCTTCCCAGGCGTTACCTTTCAAAGCACCATGGAGAGCATTTTTGATAGTAAAAAATGCATTTCATGTTTTCAGTTCTGTCTAGGATATACTTGAGATTAAATATACATAAAATCCACATCAATATTTAGAATGAAGCCTTTCACTTGGCAACAAAATTGTGCATGGAAAAAAATTAGACATTTCTATAATTTTCTTGCAATAGGATTTTTCCACATGAACTATTTGTTTGCCAAATCACAGCCATTGTACAAGATAAGAATAACTGACTTGTCTGAAGTTAACTGTCTTGTGAAAGAGTAATGAATCAAACTGTAAGCTCTGATCACACAGGACATAATCTTTCCCACCAGAACAGTCTTTCTTTCCTAATCACACTGTTCAAAATCACTGCTCTTCAGCAACACTCCTTCCACTGTGAAATGCTGCCAGGGATACAAAATAATGTATATTCCTGAGGGCATATTGTGATAGTAACAGAGCAGCTCTATTTCTCAGAAGCTGGACAAAGATAAACACATGCATATGTACATATAGATATATATAGAGAGATAAGCACATAGATGTGCTTATGTACACAGACTTACTCATACGCACATGCAAAGACATTACATAGAAGGGAGAAAAAAATGAGCACTACTGTTCCCAGATCCTACCAACTGCCCTAGCCCTGCTTTTTTAAACTGCAAATGCTTTTCATATCTGCTTTCTGTTCAGCAAACCAGCAGCATCTTTTCTGGTTTAGATGTTATCAGCATGATACTTTGAGAAGGCATCCGGAATTGGGTATTGCTTTGGAAAAGCCACAATCTGTAATTAGTGACGTCAATCATATTATTAAAACATAATTACAGAAAGCACTTTAATAATAAAACACTAGGATGAACAGTAGAGGCCTTTTTCAGTATCATAAGCACCATGAAAAAGATTTATATCACAATTTTTTTCTTCGTTTTGAGCCTGATTGATACAGTTTGAGGATTCTGTTTGTTTACCTATGAAAATAATCTTAGCCATAGCTTACAAATATAGTTTTATATCTCAGTAAATTCAGCTGGCTTAGAGGATTCTTAAACCATAAAAAAGCCTTGACCATATTATTTGCTTTGATTTCCATCTATCTTTACTAGGAAGCTGTCATGTTAGCGAAAATCATCCTGCAAACTGTGTCCTTACTAAAAATGGAGAAAGCTAAGGATCTAATCCTAAGGACACCCACAGAGACCTTGATGGCAACTAAGGATGGACACAGAAATAAATAAATAAATGCAAGGAGATAAAATACTGAGACAGGATGAGTCATTTTGTATCAGTCAGTGCCAGCCCTACATTTGCATTGTGGAAGGTCAATTATCTCACACTGAAATGTAGCTGAAACTATGAACTCAGTAGCTCTGGGCACTTAACACTGTTTAGATCTGTACTTTAACACTTAATTTAATATTTTTCCCGAAGGGAAATGATTAATAATTGCATTCAGTGAAGCATACACTTTAAAAGATTGACCCTCACAAGCTGTTGTTTTTTTTAGGATTAGGCAAAAGTAGCTGTTTCCCCAGACACTATCCACTTATGTGACATTTTTTACACTTCACAAAGCTGCCGAATGTAATGTGCTAAAGGCAAAATTTTAAAGATAGATAATTAGAAGAGTACTTTGCAATTATGTTTTAGACCATTCAGCAACAAATAAGAGTGAAGTGCTATTTGATGTTGAGTCTGATATTGATGAAAGTTCAGACTTTCCTGCTATTGAATTCAGCGTCATGTCTCATCTACAGCTTATGTGGAACCAGGGAGCAGGCAGGAAACTCTGTCTGTTAATTCTTTGGTCCCCACAGTCAAATGTACACTGTCGTTTTGAAAGGATTCACTCCCACATATGAAAGGATTTTAGTCAGACCTGAGATAAATCCCATATGTATTTTGAGAAACAATAAAATTTAAGCAATGTGAGACTGAGACAAACAATAGCATGAGGTAAGAATGCTTGATTCAGTATCTTAGTATCAAGTTAGAAAGAAGTGAGAATAAATTTTCTAAGTGTTGTTTAAGAGGTACAGCACAAATCAAGCATGATAAAATCTACTTACAGTCCTAAAATTAATGTTGGAAGAATAAAATAGTAAATTTTCTGCTCCTCAAGCCTATTTTGATAGTAAAACCTCAATTACAATAATTAAAATTTCACATTTTCAGAGCACATTGCAAATAATAAATAATTTTGGCAATGAAGTAGATAGGCATTATCCATATTTTATTATGTTGTAGATCAGAAAACTGGAAGAAATCATGATTTAGAAATAGATATTAAGCTTTTTTGGCATATAAAGTTGGAGATGGGATTCAAGAGTTTAAAAGTGCAAAGATTTGCAACTCCTATAGATTAAAAAGCCAAGAGCCAGTCACCCCCTTATATGTAAACCCTTACAGTTAATGAACTTTTCCAAAGAAAATGCTGACTGGACAGAGAATGGTGCACAAAACGGACAGAGGTATTGGTTAGAAACTGCCATTCAGAATCTCGCTGCTTCTGCACAGAACAACACAGCAGTTGCTATATCATCATAGCATTCAAGAAAAATTTTGTCATATCTCCATTATATTTCAGGTGTATATCTCATATCCAGCCAAGGCTGCTCACAGTCAGGTGAGGTGTTGTTTTTGTGTATTTGTACGCGGATACAACACATTAAGAAGTGCACTGAAAGCTTAGCCACCAGCTATAAAGATCTCTAAAGAACCATTTATTCGCAATAACGATTGGTCCACCGTTGGTTCACCATCTGCAAGAGCTAACCTTAACACTGTGTTAGGTGCAGGTGATTCTCTGCTCCACGCCAATGCTTTGAGAATACAATGAAAAGAATAGGCTATTCAATCTACTATAAAAGCAAATATTGTTAAGCAAATGACTCTAATGTACTCTCTCAAAATTATTCCCACTCTTATATATATAGAAAAGCATATAATGTAATTATTAACATATGACCTCCTCTGTAATCTGAGTGTGCAGCTTGAATATGCAGTAAGACTGAAAAGACTCTGTATCAATACACTGGTAAACTAAAAGCTGAAACTTGTAGCTGGGCATTCAATACTAACATGCTTTTACATAGAGGCGGAAGGTTATGGTCAGTCTATATAATTAAAAAACCACTATTTATTTTACTGCTACTGAATGAAATGCGATGTGTGCAGACAGATGTTGCACAGCATACTCCATGTCATTTCACACATTCTCTGAAGTAAATTAGGCTTCATAGTTTGAAGTATTTACAATGGAAATTAAATGAAAAAAAAATTGCTCAAGAAATACAATTTACATTTCCAGTGTATAATTATCGCCATATTTAATGACACAGTCCTTTCACACAGTATTCCTTCAGTTCCTTAAAATAAAGCCTAATTCTCTGATGCTTTGCACATGTTCAAAATGACAGCAAGGTTTTACAGTTTTGCACTTAGTGGTCTGGTTTATCTCATCTACTTTCCTCCCTCTGCACCAACCAGGTGGCACAGAGGAGTGAAAAACATCTCACCAGCAGGTGATACTCTTAGTGTGATAGATTCCGTGGCAGCCAAAGAGCTGGTGAAGCTGTTTCTTACCCCTTCTCTCCTACACCTTCCTGCTTTCCCTGGGGTTAAAACGACAGTAGACGAGCCAGAAGGAACAAGCTCACTCTTTTCCACACACCCTGCTTTACTCAGCAAGTAAATGGGCCCATTTCCCAACAAATAGAGATTAATGTCTCTTGCCATCAATGCATACATATTTATTTTACACAATTCATAATTTGAATAAATTTCAATGGGGCCTTAGAAATCTTGTAAAGAGGAGGAGTTTGGTCTCTGCTTACCTCACTTCATGATATGCTCATCAATGAGATGGCCTTCATTAGCATTCTGATACCTGAAGAGAACAGCAGGCAACAAGAGGACTATTTCCAGCACCATTAATTCTCATGAATATTTTTACAGATATCCTGCAAGGATGCTCCTTGGCTTTGTCCATCATGGCTATTTCTGAGTCAGTGCTCCAGCTAAACAGTGCCAAAACTACTCAAAATGTGTGCCAAGGGGGTTTCCACTATTCTGTAAGTATTACAACTTCTGAAATGAACTCTCAGTACCTTACCTTGATAATTTCTCAAGTTTCAATCCTTGGCTCATGCCAGGAGCACACAGTTTGCTTTTGGTTTGTATTAACATTTAACTGTTTTTCTTATGACTGGTCCTTTTACTGAAAACACTGTAAATATTGAATGTGTGCAAATTGTTATAGCAAAGTGGTGGGTGACACTTCTCTGAAGACTTTAATTTACTTAAGTTGAAAAAGAAAAGGAAATATTCAAATTGTGTTACAGAACTCCAAATTACTATTCTCACCAAAAACTAACTCCCACTAACTCCTTTTAGTAAAACTGAATTGAACACTGGCTTTCTCTTCTGGGATAAAGTCAGCTACAGATATGTACTTATTAAATAAAAGCATAAGGGATAGGTAAGTAAAGCCTAAGTCCATAACAAGAGAATTTCCTTTAAAATCATGATTTATCAAAGGTTTATTCATGAAAGAATTCCACAGGAAGAACTCTTCAAAATCAACATACAGAATAACCACATGATCTGGCCTTAAATACAGCTTTTACAGCCATTTTACTCCCCTTCTGACAGGCTTGTCAAGCATTTCATTCTATCTTCTTTAAGAGCTACAATATCGATCCTTCCCAGTATGCCAATTAATCTTTCCAAAAATTTTAGAGAGGAAATGTAGTTATATTTATCTCAAAATCAATATTCAGTTTTCTAGTTACAGTAATCAGGTTCGGTTCAGTTCATGCAATTTCAGATGGTTCAAACTTACACAGAAGAGAATTTGGGGTCGAAAATACAGAATCAAGTGCTTATCTGGTTTGTACAGAGGAACAAGGACATAATGTGTTTTGTAACAGAAGGACAAATTAGGACACTAAGACAAAGTAAAATGTAAGAAACAGCTTTAGATTTAAAGAGGTACTGAGCACAATAAAAATTTAGGCTATGTATATAAATTTAACACCCGCTATAAACAAGGCATTTTAAAGAGAAGAGTATTTTTATTCCTTTTTTTTTGATATTCTCAGAAGTCATGCATTTGTACATTTGCCAAAATTTAATACTCAAAGTATAAGGATGTAATATATTTTGTAAAAGCACTAAGTACAGTGAAGTTACCGATCACATCCTGTATGAGTTGACAACTTAAAACAGAATCCTAAAATTGCTTAGCAATCTTTTACATCCTCTTGTCTTAGAGGTATGTTGTCAACTTTCACAGCACTTAATGATTCCCATCATGGACATGAATTGAAACTTCAGGCCAACACCTGAAGCTGAGTCTTTCCCATGTTGTCAAATGTCATTTGCTGTGCAAATAAGGCCTGTCAGAAACCATTCCTTACATTTGTGTGTTTTTCAGTCTGTCAAGTTTTCTCCTCTCTCAATAATATGGAGCAGAAAAAGTCTTTTAGCTGTTCACTTGCATGACTACTCTGGTATTCAATGGCACATGTATCATGACATCTCTCTAGCTTTATTCTCACCACAGTTCTCACATATTTCCATCTTATCTTTGGATATCTTTAGATAAAAAAAGTTGTTGAACACTAGTATTATTAACATTTTGTACATATTGATTCAATATCTGTTTTTCAAGGGTGTTTGCTTTTGGAAGTAAAGAGACTTCAGTCTATACCTTTGATGGATTTACATCCTTCACATGCATATGTTAAAGTGAAAATAACATCTGAGCTGTAAATTTCAGAATTTGGTCTTTAAATAGTAGATTTTCAAAAGTCTATTTTTATTTAAGATGATGAATGTAAATACTCTCTTTCCAACTGATATTATTTTCCTTCCAAAACACCCTTACTGGTTTGATGCTACTGCCAAAGCATGCAAAGTGCTTCATTACTTGAATTCCTCTGATTTCTGAAGCAACATGGGTTGCAAACTGAAGAGCTCTGACTAGATGCTCTGAGCTAATTGCTACTTCCACTTTCTTGGGATGTCAGATTGGATTTTCTGATGACAATGCTGAGGACTCGTATAAACCCCAAGGTGTCTCCTTCTCTCCTTGGCTTCTGTGGAAAGAACCCTATGTTCAAATCTGTGCTCAAACACCACGGCATGGGACTCAGTATAGAAGGAGCAGGAAGAGGATAAGGAGAAAGGCCTCCTTCCTCTATTCTGTTCCATCCTGATCCAAAATGTGATGGCCCAGATGTACACTCTTCCTCATAGTATGCCAGAGGTACATCCACTCTGCTTACCTATGGGTTATCTTTAGAAGAGCTCTAATGTCATCCATAACTAGACCTTCTAGTGGAAGCAAATGAACCTTGTGATGCCCCTCTAGTATCCCACTACTTTTTTACCCGATAATGAAGCCAAAAGCAATGCCAGGTAGAAGAAGAGAGGGAATACAATGGTTTTGTTGCTACTAGCAAATGTTAGGCCAGCAGACATCGCTCCTGCCTGCAACAACACTCTAGGCACACGCCTGCAGAGATCACTTTGAACAAGAGAAGTCACTACCTGCTTTCCAGTCAGACTTCCCTCATGGTGGGTGTCTGTCAAACAGCAACATAGCACAGAAAATATATTTAAACTTCTAACTGTAAATCTTCAAAGAATTCCCAGGAAGTGTCAGAAGTACCTGCAGATTCTGAAGCTGGTTTTAGTTTGCTTCTCCTTAGCAGGGCAAGGAACTATGAATTGGTTTCTTACTCTACTGTCTGTTCGGCTGGTAAAGTGGGAACAGAAATAATACCTTTCATGTAGTTTTCGCAACTTTAAGTTTGCAAGGGTCTATCCCTCTGAAATAGCCAAAAATAATCCCAGTGAATTGACTGAAAGTCTCAGCATGATCTCTCATGAACCTGAAAGGATGAGCATACTGCCCTCATTCTGCACAAGGTCTGTGTCAGCACACACACTCCCTATATTCTTCCACAAACCTGGGGTAGAATATAAGATTGGGATGTCTCTAATTCTTCCTGGGCTATTTCCTGTAAAATCAGCAACATCCTCTTTTATCCTCTTTTGGTACTTGTACCTCATCACCTTGGAAAGAGAACATACTAGTCATATATATTTGATTTTGGGTTTTTTGGGGGGTTTTGGGGTTTTTTTCAGATAGACACTAATTTCTATTCTCTATGTGCAAATTCTTCAGATGATAATCCCTGGGTAATGCATGAGTATACTAGGAAGGTAAATTCTGTTGAGAATTTGGGATGATATGTGATAGTTTTAGCTTCTTTTCAGGTGTCCAGAGGATTATCCTCTCTCGCTTATCTTTATTAGACAATAAAATACAGTTTTACTCAGAGCTTCATCACAATGAAAGTGCCTGTCTGGTTGCTAATTTATGGAAAATGCCAAACTGGCACTCAGAAAGATCCTCCTACATGTCTTTCCTAATTCCAGACTTGTGAGACTTACATTTTGGATTATGTGAATGAATGTATACAGTTATATCAGATTGCAAGAGAAATATATACTCAGACTGTACTGGTGGTGTGCCCAAAGAACTGCCTGGGCATGTTCCTTAACAGTCTTGAGAAGGAAGAGGAAAACCAGAGGAAAGGAAATTGATGGTGTAATTCATAGGGAAAAAAACCTGTATCCTTTGTATTTATCTAACACTTCTCATCCAAGAACATCAGAGCCTTCAGTCTTTGATGGAAAGAGAAAAGAGATTCAAGACTTTACTGCTACAAACCTTTATCTAAAGGAGAATTAAGCCCATGAGTGTTAGCAGTAACAGGGCCTAAATTTGCAAATGATCAAAGGCAAATGATCAAAGCAAATGAGCAGTATCTCAAGCAGGTTGGGATACTGCCTTCCCACACATCTCTCTGAATTATTATTAAACAATGTCTTTTCAATCTGGAAAGTATATTTCCCATGGAAAATATATACTCTGAGAAAACCACATTTTGACACAATATGGAAAAAAACTCTGCCAGGTTTCAGGAACAGTGACAAATAGGCAGTATACTTTAAAAAGTAGTCCTAAAAATATCACATGTAAAAGAAGTAAAAGTCAGTAAGATGTGTCAGAATACTTTAAATTCATTAGATGAGCTTTGTTATAGTCCCAGTGAGATAAGTAATGAACAGATTTAACTTTTTCTTATGGTTTCTGAAAGTCACAGTCCCTAGCCAGGTATGCTTGCCCAGCCTGGTTAATACCTTCCTGCTGTGAGCAAAATAAGCTAAATGTGGAGTATAAAGTTGATTTGACGTGCTATTGACAGTGCTACTAAATGCTGACTTGACAAATGAACATGTTGTGACAACAAAACGAAAGAAGACATCTAACCATATAACAATAGGAAGAGGAGAAAAAAAGGTTCTTACAAACAGTATTAATTGCATAAGCCTTTAAACAAACAATTATTTCAAAATGTTACACATTTACAAGAGGGTCTACTTACAACTTAAGAGGGAGATCGTTATTTAAACATAAAAATCTTCATTTAAAAATGCAAAGTAGTAGTCTAAATCAAATGTATGAAGGGTCTGATTAATCCATACCTTAAATGCATTAGGGGCTCTTTGCATCTACAGCACCTTGTGTATGTATCCAAGGTATATTTTAATCACAACAGTTTGTCATCTTCTTTCTTAATCAGAGCCTTCCCTCTTGAGGGTTATGGCTATTTGCTCACCATTATTGTCATTAAAGCATGTGCTTTTTAATGCCAAGTAATTATAAAAAAATATAGTAAAAGGTTTCTTTTGTGATTTCAACTGAAAACCCTATAATCTTTGAGGAAATATAGTTAAAATGTAGTCTCTTCTAGTCTATATTATGAATGTAAAGCCTCTCTGAAGTCTGCGGCTATAAAATAATACAGCTCCTTTAAATCTTTGCCAGTGTCGTGAATCTGTTTTAAAATCTGAGCTGGTAGAACAGATATCTGAGCTGATAGGACAGTGATAAATAAAACAATAGCACTAAATCTTAATTCTCAACAAGGAGTTTGATGGAGATTGAAAAGATTTCTCATCAGATTTGGGGAAAGTCGTAAAGAGGAGGAAGACATTTTTACACTTGGTAACAATTGAGATATACTAGAAAAGGCATAAAGTAATTGTCAGAAATGGTAAATGGATTCATAGGTTTAAAAATAGAACCTGAATATATATTCTTACTGTTAAATCAATATTAGAATTACAATTTAAAGACATTCATTTATACATTGAATATGCTTTTTTGAAACTAAGACATTTGCATCTTATGATTTTAATCTTGCCATGTACACTCAGAGGACCCTGTGATGAAAAGACTCATCAACCTGATGAGTATGTGCAGGACAAAGTGCAAATTCCGTAAACTAACTTATATTTATTTCATTTCAAATAAATGTAAGTATACATACATTTACGTATTTATGTGTATACATATACACACACAAGCAAACAGAGAATAATGCATTCTCCTAATACCAAATTGCTTCATTGGCATAGAGTAGGCAAAGAAGAATGCCTGCTTAAATGCTTATAAAAATAATTTAATTTTACTTTTATCTATTTTGTTTTCTTGAAAGGAGAAGATTGAATGTGAACCACTAGCAGAGTCTCAATATAAAATATGATGATTCAATAGATATATAATTTTGTTACAGTATAAAATAAAAGTTTAAGAACTATAATAATAAAATAACAATTTAAGAACTCCACTATCAAAGTCAGTAACATATTTTAAATGAGAAATATTCTAATCTGGATTACACTTTTTGTTTATATTACAAGTATATAGACATGCTGTAATGTATTGAAATTTGTTTTCATCTGCTAATGCATTGCATGTCAATCTTGTATGCTACCAGATGTTCCCTGAAGGAAATGACATAGAAGTTCTTGATCATTCTAAATTCATACTCTGTGTTTCAAAAAAACCTTCACTTTCTAAAATACCAAGCTTTAAAATCATGTTAATTAAATATGTTTATGGATGTCAAATTACCCACAGTAAATTGGCTCTTATACTGGGAAAAAAATCAAAGGATGAATTAACTTAGCTTTAAAAGGTTTACTTGTGCCAGTGAAGCTATAGGTAGAAGTTTTAAAAAGGAGGGAGTAATCCAGTATATAACCTGAAAGTTACTTATGACAGTTAATAACTAAAAAGTATTGTTTAAGAAAGCAAAGATATTAAAACATAAGTGGACCAAATGATGGACAGCCAAATTTTTCAAAAAGTCTTGCCTTGAAAATGTTAATGTAGACTTAGTAGTAGATGATGTGTTAACTATAGGGCTCCAATTCAATGGCATCTTAATAGAGGGGAATATAATTCCACATACCCTTTCTTTACCCTAAAATAAGCAGGAATGGTTTATGATGTCATCCTAATCCATTTGCATTTGGAAGCTGGGTCCTGTATCCACCATTAATCTCTCAATTAATCACTGAATCCTTAGCATTCATCATTCATCCGAGGCATTTTTAAGTTAGGAGCCTAGCTATTTTACCATCTCACTTCAGTCAAAAGAGAGAGCTGGATACTAGCCATGCCAAGCATTTTCTGTTCCTCTCCATTGACTGTGGAAGAAGTGTTAAGGCAACTACTCTGTTAATTTGGACACATCAATTCAATTTCCAGTATTCCGTGGGATGAATGTGAGCCCAACTCATTCAGTTCAGGGAAGTGTGGAGTTTGTCCCTACCCAAGATCAGTACCAGGAAGATAGAGTTTCAGTGAAAAGACTTCCTACTGCACCTTTCTGAGAGAGACATTTGGTATTACACAAATAATCAGTCAATCAAACCTCCCTTTTTAGTACTTGTAATAGTAACAAACCAGGGATATGTGCACACCATTTGTATTGTGTGCATATAGAATGGAAATCTTCAGTGCCTTAGCAGTAAATGCACTTCTCACGTGTTCCTCAGCTTTATCAAGCAGCATGCTGGGGCTCTATACTGCTAAACTGGGGAAAGAGGGTGCACTGAAGCACTGATGTATCTAACCACTTGATTTAGAAATATAAACTGAAACTTAATAGTCTCTCTAAAATTAAAGACTTTTTCTGCATTGGGTGACATTTTGGCTAACTATAAAAAAAGGCCCATCTGCATCAGAGGTGAAACATGAAATGATGCCACTGAGATAAATGGAGACACAATCTAAGTGGATCATTTGATACATTTAGTAGTGTTTAGAAAGAAAAGAGCCAGTGGTCAACTAAAGCATTGGGTTTCTCATAGAGTAGTTCTTCTAAAGTTTGTAGATTTTTTTCTTTGATGAATTATTCATTAATTCATAGAACCAGTGACTGTACTGTGATACAAATTCCAATGATTTGTGTGGCTCAGCTAGTCTTTTCATATCATAAAAAATTTTCATCTTTCATCATATTTACCTCTGAGCATCATTGCTTTTATCTTTACCGTTACTTTAGAAGGCTTTTTTATTGCTCTTTCAGCAGGGAGGATAATACTGCTTTATCTTTGGGAACCTAATCCACTCCTGTAAGTGGATGCAGCTCCTATTAACTTCTGTGACAGCTGCAGCTGTTTACACCTGGGCTGATTTGGGCAGTTTAGGCAGGGCTAACAGCACTAGCTGACATTAAACTTCCCTGACATTTCTGATTATAAAGACTTTGTGTTCAATTTCTGATTCTTTGCCAACTCAGGCATCAGTATTTTTCTCCACTCAGAAGCTACTCAGACTTTAGCTTTCAGCTTTGGGCTTAGCTGTACACCTTTGCACCTTTAATCAGCCTAGCTTTCCAGTGCCTTGATTTGGGGTTAGAAATTTTGTCATGGATTTCAGTACGGGGTTCCCACTGCCCATGTAACTGTGTTGGATCAAGATAGGCAGGGTGTAGTCTAAAATTGGTGTTAATGCAATTTAACCCTCTCTTAAAAAAGGTAAAATGAGACAGAGTAAACCGCATCTTCTAGAGGCTTCTCCTTCTCCAGCTGCACTGGTGATTTGCTTTAGCACAGGTGGAGTCAGCAGCTTCAGCCTCCAGGACAAAGAGGATCACAGAACAGAAAGTATCACAAAGGGGTGATGATTAGATCTAGAGTGTGGCGGTTAGAAAAAAAAAAAGGCAGAAAAAGCAAAATGGTTTTGTTAATGAAACAGCAATTTGTCGAGTCTGAAGTGTTTCACTGAAGCTATCTCAGATTTGACAAATTTTTGCCTATCCCAAAGCAAGGTATTAATGTGATTTACACCTAAATTTCCATTAGAAGCTCCCTGGGCCGAAGACTCTACAGTATATGGCCACAGGAAAGGCCTATAAAGAAAAGCTAGTGCCTTCATAGAACAAGTCTAGACTCTCAGGATGTTGTCAAATACTAGAGTATCAGGCAAATGTTTTCCAATAAATTGTAATTTCTACCAGTGGTGGGTCTGGGAAATATAGTTAATTCCAGACATGCCCGGTTGTGTGTTTCTGGGAAAGGTATCTTACATTTCAGAAAACAAAAAAGGATAGATTCACTTTAGATATGAAGGAATTCACGAAAGTGGGAACTCATCAGACAAACTGGATATGAGTTCTCTTCATGAAAGAAAAGAAAACACCTATTGAAGTTTTAATCACTGTGGAGTAGCCAGAATGTCCACCATTCTTTTAGTGAAATATTAGTTTTTTGACCGTCAGTCTTCTTCTTTGAAGACTTTATAAAATAAGCAATTATCATCCCCAAATACATTCTATATCATATCTTATTGCACAAATGAACAGCTTTTTTTCATCTAAAGATAAGTGTGCATGGGAATTTCAAAGATGACACAAAAACAAGATGTGCATTTCAAAACAAACCATGAAAAATAGACTACACCTCCTACTCAAAGCTGCAACAGACATGATAAAATGGGTAAAAGCAAATATTCTTGCACAGAGAACACAGATGTTCACAGCTCGGAAAATAGAATAGACATGCATTGAAGTTAATCTACAAACAGAAAAATTAAAAAATATATGATTCTTCCTCTATCCTTATTGTTCAAAAAATTTTCAGAGAAGTTTTGGACTCATTAAGTGTTTCCATTGATAAGATACTAAAAAATTTAGATAAAATGACTCATTTACCTGTACATTATGAATGGTCTTTTAGAATGAAATTCCTCCCCAAACTTTCATATTTTTCTAAGCCTCAGATAGTCCCGTGGACTTTGGTATCAAACTCAAACTTTGTTGTCCTCAGCGATACACACTCAAAATCACATACCTTATTTGTACATGAAAAAAAAAGGGAAGGATTTCTTTATCTGCTTGTGTAGAAATAGTGTACTAAATAGCAACTGAAGATATATTCTTCAAAAAGCATGCCTTGTTTGTAATGTTTGATCATGCAGCACTTCAGTGACTTGCTCCAGAAGCACCAATATTACAGCTATATGGAAAAGTAGTATTTTGTAAGCTTTGCAGAAATAAGAATTGTGTTTCTGAGTTGGAGAAAAGGAGTAGCTGAGCCTATTTCAGAAATAAAATAGAAGAAAAATCCCAATTCCATCTTCTCTCCAGATCTGGACAGGCTGGAGAGCTGGACAGAGAAGAACCTAATGAACTTCAACAAGGGCAAGTGTAGGGTCCTGCACCTGAGGAGGAAGAATTCTGGGCACCAATATAAGTTAGGGATGGATCTGCTGAAAAGCACTTCTGAGGACAAGACAAGGATCTGGGGGTCCTGCTACATAGTAAACTATCCATGAGCCAGCAATGTGCCCTTGTTGCCAAGAGGGCCAATGGAATCCTGGGCTGCATAGGGAAGAGTGTGGCCAGTAGGTTGAGTCCCTATGAGGATCATTCTCCCCCTCTACTCTGCACTGGTGAGGCCACAACTGGAATATTGGGCATCCAGCTCTGGACTCCCCGGTTCAAGAGAGACAGGGAACTATTGGAGAGAGTCCAGCACAGGGCAACAAAGATGATAATAGGATAGAGCATCACCCATATGAGGAAAGGCTGAGAGAGCTTGGACTCTTTAGCCTGGAGAAGGCTGAGACGAGACCTTATTAATGCTTACAAATATCTAAAGGGTGGGTTGAAGGAGTATGGAGCCAGACTTTTATCAGTGCTTCCCAGTGACAAGACGAGGGGCAATGGGCACAAACTGGAACATGGGAAGTTCCATTCAAATATGAGAAAAACTTCTTTACAGTGAGGGTGACAGAGCACTGGAACAAGCTGCCCAGGGAGGTTGTGGAGTCCCTTTTTTCTGGAGATCTTCAAGATCCACCTGGATGCCGTCCTGAGTAATGTGTTCTAGCAAATCCTGCTTTAGCAGGGGAGTTGGACTAGATAATCTCTAGAAGTCCCTTCCAGCTCTGACAATTCCATGATTCTATGATTCTAGTCCATTAAAATTTGCACAAAATTAAAAAAAAAAACCCTATTTTCTCAGGAATGTTTTCCTTCATTTCTTTTGGTTGAAATGGGTCCCCTGAGATGATGCATATTTAGCAAAGTACTCATGTAAGATGATACCTTTGGAGTCAGTAATTACAGTTATAAGAAGCCACAGTCCATTCAGAAGACTGGATTGGTTTCTTTATGAAACAGAGTTGCAATTCTGTGCAAGAGGACAAGAAGACAATATTCAAGCAACACCACCACAGCTCTGTTTCCCAGGCCTGCCACAAATCTGTTAGCACCAGCAAGCAAATTACTTTGTAGGTCTCATATTTTCCTCCATAAAATGGAGATACTCTGTCTTTCTCCCTACTGTCTGCCTCTCTCTCAGCATGGTCCCATGATTCTCAAAGAGGCTGTGAATTCATACCGTTCTTAAGTGAATGATTAGTGCAGTATGTAATGGGGAAATTTTATCCAGGGTAGGAAATGAGTTGAATAGAGAACCTGTGGATGAACTATGCTTTTCTAAATTAACATTTATGATTTACTATATACATCAACTATTAATTGTAAATACCCTATTTGTTTG